>CM069149.1:21804784-22241020 GCA_035221665.1 Okamejei kenojei | reverse complement strand
CATAGAAGATAGAATTCCCCACTCACTCCTCCCCCAACAACCCCCCCTCTCTCCCACTCTCTCCCCCACTCACTCTCCCCCAACAACCCCCCTCTCCCCCACTCCTCTCTCCCCAACAACCCCCCCTCTCTCCCACTCTCTCGCCCCACTCACTCTCCTCCCCAACAACCCCCCTACTCCCCACTCACCTCTCAGCCCAACAACCCCCCTCTCTCCCACCTCATCCCCACTTTGCATCACTCTCTCCCCAACAACCCCCCGCGTCTCCCGCCACTCACACTCTCCCCAACAACCCCCCCTCTCTTCCCACTAGCTCTCCCCCACACTCCACTCCCCAACAACCCCCCTCACCTCCACTCACTCTCTCCCCAACAACCCCCCTCCTCCCCCACTCACCTTCCCTCCCAACAACCACCTCATCCCCACTCACTCTCTTCCACAACAACCCCCCCACCCTCTCTCCCAATCTCCCCACACTCACTCTTCTCCCCAACAACCCCCACTCCTCGCTCCCGGTTCGAGCGCAGCCGCATCACATGAACAAAGCCGATCATGGCTTTTCTTTCCGCGGTTTGACACTGCTCGCCAGTCTGAACCGTTCTCTTGGCTTCTCCTCTCCCTCCTTTCCGTTTCCCCCACCGCAATTGGAGGGTTGGGATCTCTCTCTCTCTCTTACCTGAATTGGGGAAAACGACAGGAAGGCGGCAGCAGCAGCAATAGAGGAGAGACGAGCCTGCTCCTGCAAGCGAGGGGGGCTGTCAGCAATAACATGCTCACCCGAGTGAAATCTGCCGTGGCCAATTTCATGGGAGGCATCTTGCCGGGCAACGCCAGCGCTGAGCATATCAATGGCACCGAGCTGCCCATGAAATTTCCTTACAGCAGGCCGGAGTTCCTGGGACTGTCGCCGGATGAGATCGAGTGCTCTGCAGACCACATCGCAAGACCCATCCTCACGGTAAAAGAGAACCAGAGGCTGCCCTGGTCAACGGGTTACGCAGAGTGAGTAACGCACACTAGTAGCCCAAATTAAATACATTATTAATACATAATCTTTTAACGTCTTTTGACGGTGAACAAATCTCCTCAACAGACGTGCCTGGCTTAAAAAAAACACAAACAACCGTGCAGGTTTTAATTGTGGTTCTAATTTTTTAATGTTAAATGTCCTTAAACCTCTCTGCAGCAAAGATGACTCTATTGCTAATCCATTTTGTCAGTGGGCTTTGAGGGGCTATTTATCCATAAATGTAACCGTATGTTTAATGTGGCAGGAAACGCAGGGGAATATAACGGCGAGGTTCAATGCAGGATTACTAAATACTATTATTTTTTTAAACTCCCATTTCGTTTGTCTAAAGATGAGATTCAAGTAAAAAAAAAATCAGTTTTGTGAATGCAGTCGAATATAATGGTAAGGTTCAACGCGGAATTTGAACTGAATATTTCATTAATAAAAAATAATTTGTCTGAAATATTAGATCAAAGTCATCAATGGATGTAATCCCACGAATGTTGGGGGGGGGGGAGGGGGGGACATTTTACTCGTATCCTGGTGAAATGACCATCTGTTTTGCTGGGTTATTGAGTCCGGAATTGGAGCGACTGATGGATTGTTTATTTATGATGTCGGTGCATTTAAAAAGAAAAAGACGCAATGGGTGTGGGGGTGTTGGGGGAGAGAGAGAGCGAGAGAGAAATAATGAATGCAAGTGGCTCCTACACGGCTCACATGTTGTTTCTGGAAGATTACTGATGTAGAACAGGGGGGTCGGATCCCCGCAATTTGCTCCTGTTCTAACGCTGTATGCGTAAAGGTGACGTGTGATTGGGAGGCACACGGGACTGATTCTGCTGTTAAAGGTTTGCTGCTGCTGTCGGCATCAGCGGCCGCTCCAGCCAGCGTTGCTGTAACGCCGCTCCTTTAAGGTATTGGCGTGGCGGATGTGTTACCTGTTTTAAAAAAAAGTGTGCGCACGGGCGCCTCTGCATACGTCCTAATTCCGCACCCCGTCTCCTCCCACTATCTGCATGGCCACTGCGAGGATTATAAACGGTGTCGTTGCAGTCCCAAGTCTAGCTTCAAAGCTGTTCCTTTTATGCATGGAAAACAAGGAACTGGTTCCCACCCTTCCATCTCCACTCATCCCCTCCCATCCATCTCCACTTCCCCCATTCAATCTCTACTTCCCCCATTCATCTCCACTCATCCATTCCATCTCCACTCATCTCCCCTCCCATTCATCTCCATTCATCCCCCCCCCCATCCCATCCTCCCTCCCATCCATCTCAACTCAATCCCCCCCCCCCCCCCATTCAATCTCCATTCTCCCCCCCATTCCCATTTCCATCTCCACTCATCCCCCCCCCTCCCCCATCTCCATCATCCATCTCCACTCACCCCCCCATTCAATCTCCACTCACCCCCTCCCATTCCATCTCCACTCATCCCCCCCCCCCCCCATCTCCATCACCCCCCCCCCATTCAATCTCACTCATCCCCCCCTCCCATCCCATCTCCATTCATCCCCCCATTCAATCTTCTCCAATCATCCCCCCCATTCAATCTCCACTCATCCTCCCGCCTCCCATCTCCACTCATCCCCTCCCCCCCCCCCCCCCCCCCATTCAATCTCCACTCATCCCCTCCCATTCCATAGATAGACACAAAAAGCTGGAGTAACTCAGCGGAATGTGCAACATCTCTAGAGAGAAGGAATGGGTGACATTTCAGGTCAAGACACCTTTTCTCACCTGAAAGATCGCCTAGGACAATCCCATAAGTGTACGGGGTGATCACTTGTCGGCGCAGGCTAGGTCTGATATAGCACTGTATCTCGAAAGTCTAAGCTAACGAATTGCAGTTGCTGGTTTGTAAAAAAAAAATAAATCACAAAGTGGTGGAGGCAGGCAGCATCTGTGGAGGAGAAGGATTGGCAACGTTTTGGTGGAAGGTTGATGAAGGTGGTTGAATTGATGTATCTGTAAGCATTTGGAGTTAGTCATCAGATTGCTAGCCCACTGCGTCAGAGGTAAGATGAGGATTTTTTTCAATGCAGCGTTATGATCTGGAAAGTGCTGCCTAACAGGGCTGTGCAAGCAGATTCAATAGCACAGTGCAAAAGGGAAAGGAAGAATAATTATGTTTTAGTTTAGTTTGGAGATACCAGGCCAAAACAGGCCCTTTGGCCCACTGGGTCTGCGCTGAGCAATGATCCCCGCACAATAACACTACACACTAGGGACAATTTACCATTTTACCAAGCCAGTTAACCTACAAGCCTGTACATCTTTGAAGTGTGGGAGAAAACGCATTCAGGTCACGGTGAGAGCATACAAACTCCACACAGACAGCAGCCCTAGTCGGGATTGAACTCGGGCCTCTGGCGCTGTAGGGCAGCAACTCTACAGCTGTGCTACCCTGTGCTAATTTGCAGTAACAAAGTGTCCACATGTGCTCAATAAACCAGCCTCATTGAACCGGCAGCCAAGTCATAGAGTGTGGAAACGAGCCCTTCGGCCCAACTCCCCACACCGGCCAACAATGTCCCAGCTGCACTTGTCCCACTTGTCTGCGCTTGGTCCCTATCCCTCCAAAGATGTTCTATCCATCTACCTGGTGAATTGTTTCTTAAACAATGGGATAGTCCCAGCCTGAACTACCTCCACTGGCAGCTTGTTCCATACACCCACCATCCTTTGTGTGAAAAAGTTACCCCTCAGATTCCTATTACATCTTTTCCCCTTCACCTTGAACCTATGTTCTCTGGTCCACGATTCCCCTATTCTGGGCAAGAGACTGTGCATCTACCTGATCTATTCATCTCATGATTTTGTACACCTCTATAAGATCTCCCCTCATCCTCCTGCGCTCCATGGAATAGAGACCCAGCCAACTCAACCTCTCCCTATAGCTCACACCCTCTAGTCCTGCCAACATCCTTGTAAATCTTTTCTGAACCCTTTCAAGCTTGACAATATCTTTCCTATAACATGGTGCCCAGAACGGAACACAATATTCTAAATGTGGTCTCTCCAACATCTTATACAACTGCAACATGACCTCCCAACTATACTCAATACTCAATCAATGACTGATGAAGGCCAAAATGCCAAAAGCCTTTTTGACCACCTTATCTACCTGCGACTCGGCCTTCAAGGAACCATGCACCTGTACTCCTAGATCCCTCTGCTCCACAACACTACTCAGAGGCCTACCATTTACTGTGTAGGTCCTGCTCTTGTTCAACATCCCAAAATGCAACACCTCACACTTCTCTGTATTAAATTCCCACAACCATTCCTTCGCCCACCTGGCCAATCGATCCAGACCCTGCTGCAATTGTTCACAACCATCTTCACTATCTGCAAAACCTCTAACTTTTGTATTATCTGCAAACTTGCTAATCTTGCCCTGTATGTTCTCATCCAAATCTTTGATGTAGATGACAAGCAGTAACGGGCCCCGCACCGAACCTTGTGGCACACCACTCGTCACAGGCCTCCAGTCTAAGAAGCAACCTTCCACCATCACCCTCTGCTTCCTTCCATGGAGCCAATTTGTTATCCATTCAGCTATCTCTCCTTGGATCCCATGCGATCTAACCTTCCAGAGCAGCCTACCACGCAGAACCTTGTCGAATGCAATACTGAAGTCCATGTACACAACATCTACAGCTCTGCCTTCATCACGTTTTTGGTTATGTCTTCAAAAAAATCATTAAATTGATTTGTGAGACATGACCTCCCACGTACAAAACTATGCTGATTGTCCCTAATCAGCCCTTACCCATCCAAATGCCTGTATATCCTACCCCTTGGAAAACTCTCCAGTAACTTACCAACTACAGATGTTAGGCTCACCGGCCTATAGTTCCCAGCATTTTCCCTACAGCCCTTCTTGAAAAGAGGCACAACATTTGCCATCTTCCGGCACCTCTCCTGTATTTAAGGACGACTCGTAAATGTCAACCAGGACTCCCGCAATTTCCTCTCTAGTTTCCCGCAATGTCCTCTGATATATCTGATCAGGCCCTGGAGATGTGTCTACATTCAAACACAACAGTATCTTCAGTACTTCTTCGATGGTACAAGACACTTCCAGTGACTGCTCCAATTTCCTCCGTCCTACTGTCTTTCTACACGGTAAATACAGATGAGAAATACTAATTTAGGACCTTGTCCATCTCATGTGGCTCCACACAGAGGAGACCGCTTTGATTCCTGAGAGGTCCCACTCAATCTCTGGTTACCCTTTTACCCCTTATGTAGTTGTAAAATCTTTTGGGATTGTCCTGAATGCTACCCGCCAGAGCTATCTCCTGGCCACTTTTTGCCCTTCTGACTTCCTTTTTTAGTTTACTCCTTAGTTCCTGAAACTCCTCCAGGGATGCACTTGATCCCAGCTGCCTACACCTGTCCCAAGCATCCTTCTTGTTTTTGACTAACATCTCAATTTCCCTCGTCAGCCAAGCTTCCTTCTGTTTGCCTGCTGTGCCCTTCACTCTAATGGGGGCGTACACATCCTGAGCTTTCTTCAGTACACTTTTAAAAACATCCCACGTGGCCGATGTTCCTTTCCCGTCCAATAACCTGCTCCAGTCAACTTGAGCGAGACCTTCTCTCATACCCTCAAAGTTGGTGTTGCCCCAGTTGAGCATTTTAACATGTGGAACCTATCCATAACTATCTTAAAACTAAAGGAAAAGCTAAAAGGCTCCTCTACACACACTTCATTAACTTGCCCTTCCCAATTTCCCAATACTAGATCCAGCGTTGCCCTCTCACGTGTGGGGCCTCCACATACTGTTTCAGAAAACTCTCCTGGAACACTTTTGAGGAATTGCACTCCATCAGAACCCTTTGACTATTCGGGGGTCTGTAGTACACCCCCAACAAGGTGATCATCCCTTTCGTTCCTGAAGAGACTGAGGAAATCTAGCACGATGACCCTTACAAACTTCTACTGTGCATCATAGAGGGCATACTGTGGGGATGCATCACAGCTTGGTTTGCGAACAGCTCTGCCCAAGACTGCAAGACATTGCAGATCACACAGACCAGACTTCCCACCACTGAGACTCCATCTACACTTCACGTTGTCTCAGAGAAGCAGCCAACATAATAAAAGACTCCTCCGTCTCAGTCTGAAGGAGGGTCTCACCCATTCCTTCTATCCAGAGATTATGCCTGCCCCGCTGAGTTACCCCAGCATTTTGTGGCTATCTCCCTGTCCCACCCCGGTCAGTCCTCATTCTCCCCACTCCCATCTGGCAGAAGATGCAGAAGCTTGAAAGCGTGCAACACCAGACCCAGGAACAGCTTCTTCCCCTCTGTGATCAGGCTTCTGAACGGTCCGTCCATAAACTAGGGTACTGTCCAATTCACCTCCACCCCATTGTGGACATCGGACTTTGTCTGTGGAACTGATGCGCTACAACGCTGAGAACTATATTCTCCATTCTGTACCTTCCCCTTTGCATAACCTATTGTACTTCAATTTGATTTGGTTGTATTTATGGACAGTATTATCTGTTTTTCAGTGTACCTTGGTACACGTGACAATAATAAACCTAAACCAAGTTCGCTGAATGGCCTCCTCCCTTCAGTATCACTCCTTGCTTCTATAATGGTTGAGGTATAATTGATCAAGGTTGATGGGCAAAATTTGTCTCAGAGAATTGAAGTCAAACTGGCAAGAGATGTTCTCGATGGTAAACAGATTTGTAAACCAAGTACTCAATAGATAATATAATAAACAGAACAGCAACTGAAGCATCCTATCAAAAATACTAGAGAGCCATCCTCATCTACCTCATCAGAGACCCTTGGACTATCTTTAATTGGACTTGATCTTGCACTATACATTATTCCCTTTATCCTGCATCGGTACACTGTGGAAAAGCTGGATTGTGATCATCTATAATCTTTCCGCCGATGGACACAAAATGCTGGAGTAGCTCAGCGGATCAGGCAGCATCTCTGGAGAGAAGGAATAGGTGACGTTTCGGGTCGAGAACCGTCATCAGACTAGTCTTTCCACTGACTGGGTAGCACGTAACAAAAAGCTGTTCATTGCAACTCAGTACTGGTAACAATAATAACCTAAACTGCATCTGCTATATGGTCCTGGCTGTAGAGTGTGGAGCAGATTGACGCTCCAATGTGGTACTGAGGCAACTGCGCACTGCATGAGGTTCCATCCTTCAGATAAGCCTCCGTGCTCCTAGCCCATTGGAACAGATCCGATGATGCCTGAGGCAGAAAAAGGATTGTTTTAAGGTCATTATTAATCCCGCAACATCACCAATATAAACAGTTAATGTGGTTGCTGTCTGTGTAATATTGTTGTGTAACTATTGGTTGCCAATGAAACTTCAAAAACAACTCAAAGTATCAGGGAATTTATGTGAAGGGGTGATCACTGGTCGGCGTGGACTCGGTGGGCGAAAGGGCCTGTTTTCATGCTGTATCTCTACACGAAACTAAACGTCCCCAGGCAACATGTTCCACATATCCAGCACTCTCATTTAAAAAAAAACAACTAACTTACCAAAGAATCTCATCCCAGGTTCCCCCCCCCCCCCCCCCCCCCCAACCTTCTCCCCTCTCTCATCAAGCCAGAGGTAGACGTTTGAAAACTTACACCTCGAGATTCAGGGACAGTTTCTTCCCGGCTGTTATCAGGCAACTGAACCACCATCTCACCAGCTAGAGAGCTGTCCTGACCTCCCATCTATCTCATTGGAGATCCTCGGACTATCTTTAATCGGACTTTACTGGACTTTATCTTGCACTAATAATTGTTCCCTTTTTCCTGTATTTGTACACAGTGGGCAACTTAATTGTAACCATGTATAGTCTTTTTGCTAACTCGATAGCTCGCAACTAAAAGCTTTTCGCTGTTCGTCGGTACACGTGCCAATAATAAACCAAACCAAGATTCCCGTTTAATCTCCAATCTTTCACATTAAAACAGTGGTTTAATTGTTTTTAATACCAGGGGGAAAAAGGTGAGTTTAACTTATCAATGCTGCTCGTAAAATTATTCTCAAATAAATCGCACGAATGTTTGTGGGACATAATTAAAACCAAGATAGAATGAGTCATGGGCAGTAGTAGTAGTAGTAGTACTTTGTTACCAGGTCAGAGAGACATATAAATAATTAAAAAGCTGTCTGGATTTGAATCGGATCCATTTTGTGTTATTGCTACTGAAATAGATAAAAAATAATGCATGATTTTTTTTTGGTGGTGTGTAGTGCAGTATGGTCGGGATCTGATTTATTTTTTTTGAATTGCTGATCCGTGATGGCGGTCTAACTACGAACAGTGTGAGTGGCGGCATCGTGGTGCAGCGGTAGAGCTGCTGCCTCACAGCACCAGGGAACCAGTTTCGATCCTGACTATGGGTGGTATCTACAGTGGCTTGCAAAAGTATTCATACCCCTTGAACTTTTCCACATTTTGTCACGTGACAACCACAAACGTAAATGTATTTTATTGGGATTTTATGTGATAGACCAACACTAAGTGGTGCATAATTGTGAAGTGGAAGGAAAATGATACATGGTTTCCAAATTTTATTACAAATAAAAAACTGAAAAGTGTGGCGTGCAAAAGTATTCAGCCCCCCTGACTCAATACTTTGTAGAACCACCTTTCGCTGCAATTACAGCTGCAAGTCTTTTGGGGTATGTCTCTACCAGCTTTGCACATCTAGAGACTGACATTTTTGCCCATTCTTTGCAAAATAGCTCAAGCTCAGTCGGATTGAATGGAGAGCGTCTGTGAACAGCAATTGTCAAGTCTTGCCAGAGATTCTTGACATTGACTGGGCCATTCTAACACATGAATATGCTTTAATCTAAACCATTCCATTGTAGCTCTGGCTGTATGTTTAGGGTTGTTTTTCTGCTGGAAGGTGAACCTCTGCCACAGTCTCAAGTCTTTTGCAGACTCTAACAGGTTTTCTTCCAAGATTGCCGTATTTGGCTCCATCCATCTTCCCATCAACTCTGACCAGCTTCCCTGTCCCTGCTGAAGAAAAGCATCCCCACAGCATGATACTGCCACCACCATGTTTCACAGTGGGGATGGTGTGTTCAGGGTGATATGCAGTGTTAGTTTTCCACCACACATAGCATTTTGTATTTATGCCAAAATCTTCAATTTTGGTCTCATCAGACCAGAGCACCTTCCTCCACATGTTTGCTGTGTCCCCCACATGGCTTGTGGCAAACTGCAAACAGGTCTTCTTATGGCTTTGTTTCAACAATGGCTTTCTTCTTGCCACTCTTCCATAAAGGCCCGATTTGTGGAGTGCACGACTAATAGTTGTCCTGTGGACAGAATCTGAGCTGTGGATCTCTGCAACTCCTCCAGAGTTACCATGGGCCTCTTGGCTGCTTCTCTGATCCATGCTCTCCTTGCCCGGCCTGTCAGTTTAGGTGGACGGCCATGTCTTGTTAGGTTTGCAGTTGTGCCATACTCTTTCCATTTTCGGATGATGGATTGAACAGTGCTCCTTTGTTCAAAGCTTTATTTTTTTATAACCTAACCCTGCTTTAAATTTCTCCACAACTTTATCCCTGCCCTGTTTGGTGTGTTCCTTGGGCTTCATGATGCCCAAGGAACATTGTTTGTTCACTAACTCTCCGAGGCCTTCACAGAACAGCTGTATTTATACTGAGATTAGATTACACACAAGTGGACTCTATTTACTAATTAGGTGACTTCTGAAGGCAATTGGTTGCACTGGATTTTATTTAGGGATATCAGAGTAAAGGGGGCTGAATACTTTTGCACGCCACACTTTTCATTTTTTTATTTGTAAAACATTTGAAAACCATGTATCATTTTCCTTCCACTTCACAATTATGCGCCACTTTGTGTTGGTCTATCACATAAAATCCTAATAAAATACATTTACGTTTGTGGTTGTAGCGTTACAAAATGTGGAGAGGTTCAAGGGGTATGAATACTTTTGCAAGCCACTGTATATGGAGTTTGTACATTCACCCTATGACTGTGTGGGTTGTCTCTGTGTGCTCCAGTTTCCAAAGATGTGCAAGTTTGCAGGTTAATTGGTGTCTGTAAAAATTGTTCCCAGCGTGTAGGATAGAATTCGTATATGGGTGATTGCTGGTCGATGCGGACTCGATGGGCTGAATGGCCTGTTTGCATGCTCCATAAATTAAACTAATAAACTATTTTTACTTTAAAGTTTAATTAAGTATTAATCTTTTGGGTTGTTGCGATAAGCGCCCTATAAATGTTAACCCTGATATCCCACATTGAGGAAGGAAGACCATTAATGACGAGCATGCCTGTTATTAGCATAAAGCACCAGAGGTAGTAATGACTACAAATCAGTGAGTAAAAATATCTGAAGTCTAACGAACAGGGGTATCTCAATAGAATCTCTGTAGCCTTACCACTGTACATGGAGCCAGTTCAAAAATGTGTGTTCTGGAAATAACAATATATGACAAATAAGGATTATCTCCAATGAAATGCAGAGTCAAGTTGCCAGAAGACATTGGCAGCCACTGAACTGATTTACTTATTTTGTCATTGCGTTATGATTTAGGAAAAGGGACAGTAATATGTTGTATGGCTGAGAGGATTTTGCCATTTTGTTTCCTCCCTGTGTAAATTTAATTCTATATATTTAAACCATATCAAGAACCAGAGGACATAGATTTAAGCTAAGGTGGGACAGATTTAATAGGAACCTGAAGGGTAACCTTTTCACACTAAGGGTGGTGGGTGCATGGAACGAGCTGCAGGAGGAAGTAGTTGAGGCAGGTACTATCGCAATGTTTAAGAAACGTTTAGACAGGTACAGGGATAGGACAGGTTTAGAGGAATATGGGCCAAACCCAGGCAGGTAGGACTAGTGTCGATGGGACATGTTGGTCGGTGTGGGCAAGTTGGGCTGAAGGGCCTGTTTTCTCGCTGTATGACTCTTGTCCGTTTCCCTATTAGGTGGGCGACTACCTAATTCCACACAGAGTGGAATTATCTGCCACAGAAGGTAGTTGAAGCCAGTTCATTGGCTATATTTAAGAGGGAGTTAGATGTGGCCCTTGTGGCTAAAGGTATCAGGGGGTATGGAGAGAAGGCAGGTACAGGATACTGAGTTGGATGATCAGCCATTATCATATTGAATGGCGGTGCAGGCTCGAAGGGCCGAATGGCCTACTCCTGCACCTATTTTCTATTATTCTATGACATAGTTGTACAGTAGTTACTTGGTATATTTGTAACAGAGTTGTTGGGAATTTAGTGACTGAATAACTTAGTGATTTTGTAATATGGTGGTGGGTGTGTCACCACGGTTTTGTGTTCTTTTGGGGTTTGTATCGTGTTCGTAATCAAATAAATTATTTTTGATGCAAAATAATAAAGATGGTTTGGGAGTGTAGCGACTCTTTGCGTGCCGGTCCCAGAAGAGGATCTGCTATCCAGTACAATTATTCCACTCATTAACTCACTCATTCCTGGGATAATTCTTGTGAACCTCCTCTGGACTCTCTCCCGAGCCAGTACATCCTCAGATATACTGGCTCACAATACTCCAAATGCGGCCTGACCAGTGCCTTATAGAGCCTCAGCATTACATTTCCTGTTTTTATATTCCAGCCCTCTTGAAATAAATGCTAGTTTGCAGGTCGATTGGCTTCAGTGTGCAGGATAGTGCTGGTGTATAGGGTGATTGCTGGTTGACGCGGACCCTGTGTTTTGAGGAGCCTGTTTCCGAGCTGTATCTCTGAAGTCTTATAGCTTTGGACTCTACCTCATTAAACCTGACGATAACAAACTCAACTAAACTCTTCCATCTGTTTCCAAAGTTCTCACTTCAGTAAAAAAAGGGGAGGATATTGGTCGCCCACCTAATAGGGAAACGGAGGAACTTAGCTGGTCAGGCAGCATCTCTGGAGAACATGGACAGGTGACGTTTCGGGTCGGGACCCTGCTTCCTAAGGGGATCTTATAGAAACTTACAAAATTCTTAAGGGGTTGGACAGGCTAGATGTAGGAAGATTGTTCCCGATGTTGTGGAAGACAAGAACAAGGGGTCACAGTTTAAGGTTAAGGGGAAAGTCTTTTAGGACCGAGATGAGATAAACATTTTTCACACAGAGAGTGGTGAATCTGTGGAATTCTCTTCCACAGAAGGTAGTTGAGGCCAGTTCATTGGCTATATTTAAGAGGGAGTTAGATGTGGCCCTTGTGGCTAAAGGGATCAGGGGGTATGGAGAGAAGGCAGGTACAGGATACTGAGTTGGATGATCAGCCATTATCATATTGAATGGTGGTGCAGGCTCGAAGGGCCGAATGGCCTACTCCTGCACCTATTTTCTATGTTTCTAGTCGTAATTTACTTTCACAGCTGGCAAAATCTAATGCGTCATCTTGTAGTGGTGGAAATCACGGAGACTGCAAATGTCCCTTGATGCCAAGCATAAGGAATCTGTTGTCCCTGAAGATATGACCTCCCTGTTTAATTTCTATAGAATCGCAAAGTTAATGGAACAAGAAAGCGGATTATTTATTGGCTTGGACATGGCGTTCAACCAGATAACCCTCTGTCAGCGCTTCCAGTGCAGTTTGCGTCTGGCTGTCTAATTCCAGTCACATTTCCACCCAGCTGCTGGTTGTTATTCTGTGGTCTGACCTGATTCTGTTTCAATCACCGCCACACCGCCAAATTCTCTTTTTTGAATTTTTGAAGCCTCTGGATTCACTATTGAGGCGTTGTTAGTTTGGATGTGACCTTGCGTTTGCCGTTTGCTATCAAAGAGAAATAGCCTGCTTGTATTTGCATTTATGACCACTTTATTTATGCGATCAGGAGACTGTCTGTTTTGGATGAGTGCAGCAGGAACTAACCTGGTTCCTAAATGCCAAGAATAACATTTTAATTCATGTAAACCAAAACACACGCACAAAATGCTGGAGTAACTCAGCGGAAGAGCAGTGCCAGAGACCCAGTTTGATCCCGACTACGGGTGCTGCTGTACGGAGTTTCTCCCTTGTAACCATGAGGGTTTTTCTCCGGATGCTCCAGTTTCTCCCGTGTCCCAAAGATGTGCAGCTGTGTAGGTTAATTGGCTTTGGTAAAATTGTTAAAAAAAATAATCCCTTGTGTGCAGGATAGTTTTAGTGTACGGGGTAATCACTGATCGGCACTGACTCAGAGAACCAACGGGCCTCTTGGTAAACTAAAAAGGTTGGGACCTGAAACATCACCTATCCATGTTCTCCAGAAATGCTGCCTGAGCCGCTGAGTTACTCCGGAACTTTGTGTCTTTCATTAGAACTACTTAGCAGGTCAGGCAGCATGTGAAGTGAGAGAAGTAGAGTTACTTTCCCAGCCCACTTGTTTGTCACTTATTGTTTGTTCTCTGCTAAAGAATTCACATTCACTTGTTGCCTAACAAAAGTCCATTGTTGAAAGAAAAATGTGATCTACTTTTGGAATAAACCCAATGAGCAAGGACAAATTGATAAGTATATTTAATGGCAATAATGTTCACTAGTAGAATATTTTCTTCTTGTCGTGTTTATACCCAATGTGCACAAAATCTCCTTCAATAGAAACATAGAAATTAGGAGCAGGCCATTCGGCCCTTTGAGCCTGCACTGCCATTCAATATGATCATGGCTGAACATCCAACTCAGTATCCTGTACCTGCCTTCTCTCCATACCCCCTGATCCCTTCAACAACAAGGGCCACATCTAACTCCCTCTTAAATACGGCCAACGAACTGGCCTCAACTACCTTCTGTGGCAGAGAATTCCACAGATTCCACAATGTATTAGTCTTTCTACAAGATGTATCAAGGTGTAATGATTTGAAGCTTCCATTGTGTAACTCATTGCCACATTCATTGCCACAGACAGCTGTGGAGGACGTGAATGGATATTTTTAAGGCGGAGGTTGACAGGTTCTTGATTAGTGCGGGTGTCAGGGGTTATGGGGATAAGGCACGAGAATGGGGTTGAGAGGGAAAGATAGACCAGCCATGATTGAATGGAAGAATACATGGGGCTGAATGGCCTAATTCCACTCCTATAATTTATGAACTCACACACTCTAAGGTGATCTTCTATCAATCGTTGCTTCCACTTTAGTTGGCCTAGCAATGAAGCTGATAATGTGAGCTTAGCTTTAGTTTAGTTTAGAGATACAATGCAGAAACAGACCCTTCGACCCACTGAGTCCATGCCGACCAACGATCCCCGCACACTAACACTATCCCACACAAGCTAGGGAGAATTTACAATTTTACCAAGCCAATTAACCTACAAACCTGTATGTTTTTGGAGAGTAGGGGGGAACCGGAGCTCCCTGAGAAAACCCACGCAGGTCACGAGGAGAACGTACGACTCTGTAGAGACAGCACTCGTGGTCAGGATCGAACCCAGGTCTTGTAATCCGCTGTGCTGTGAGCAAAGTGCCTCCCCTTTTCAAACTCCTCGGAGCTTGTGATTAGACTTTCCCTTTCTAAGTTTACCATCAATTCCCTTTGAAGGAACTTGGTTTAGTTTAGGGATGCAGTGCTGAAACAGGCTCTTCGATCCATGCCATCCAGCGATCCCCGCACACTAGCACTATCCCACACATACTGGGGACAATTTACAATTTTACCAAAACCAATTAACCTACAAACCTGTACGTCTTTGGAGTGTGGGAGGAAACAGGAGTAACCCGGAGAAAAGCCATGTTCTGGAATATGTTCCATCCCCCAACATTCAGGAATTGCATCTCATGCAGTTAATGGAATATAAACTATCCAGAGTTATGCTGCAAGTAGGAATTTAATTGTTCTGTTTTGGGACTTTTAGCACTAAAACATTGACGACACCGTGACGCGTTGTTGCTACCTTACGTCGCCAGAAACCAGGTGTCTGCACGTTCTCCCTGTGACAGTGTGGGTTTTCTCCTGGAGCTCCGGTTTCCTCCCACATTCAAAAGACATGCAGGTTTGTAAGGTAATTGGCTTCTGTTAATTGTCCCTAGTGTGTAGGATAGAACTAGTGTATGGATGATTGCTGGTCAGTGTGGACTCAGTGGGCCGAAGGGCCTGTTTGCATGCTGTATCTCTAAACAAAACTCGTAGCTCTTGATTCTTGGTAAGGGAAAATCTATCCACCTGTTGGTATATAATAGTGTCATATTTACACTAAATTTTAGTTCTGGGCTTAAAATAATTCGCAAAGCTCTCAAATTTACCAAGATACAGTTGAACAACCTCACATGTGGGCATAACTGAAGTAGCAGGATAGCTTATGATAGTTTAGCCAAAAGTAGATTTGTCTTTATTCTCCTTCTATCTCCAATGTGTAACTTTATTATTCCATAGATGTTGAAATCTGTGGTCAACAGTCCAGTTAGCTTAGTTTAGAGATACAGCACGGAAACAGGCCCTTTGTGGCCCATCTAATCGCGCTGACCAGCGATCCCTGCACACCGGCACTATCCTAAACACTAGCAACAACTTCCAATTTTTTTTTACCATAGCCAAGTTAACCTCTACGCCTTTGGAATTGTAGCTGCCTTTATTGTAGCTGTTGCTGAATAACATAGCAACATTGGTAGATAGCAGATAACCTTGTCGGAGATTTTCTGAATCGTGGACAAAAATGCTTTTGGCAAGAGAATCAGTGCGGCAGTCTAATAATAAACGGGAAATGCTGAGTTATGAGAGCCTGAGATTGTGTGTGTCAGTAGAAATTGATTAACTGTCTTCCAATGCATATCCACTGTACCCCAATAAATCTGCTCCGCACCTTAGCCTCTCGTGTAGGCTTATGGGGACCACCCTCTCTATTGACCTTTTACCATCTTCGACTTGTATTCCTTTTTAATTTTCCCCACCTTATTCAACATTAATGCTCGGCCATCTTGAAGGGAGAAAGCTCTCTGAAGCTTTATAGTTTCAGCGAAACAACATTTTAATTTCAAAATAGACTTTATTCAAGTAATAAATATGTACAATACAGGAACTGTGCAAAAAAATTCATCCGACATTCTCGGAGGTTATACAAACATTCAATTCTGTTTACACAAATAGCACACATTTATCCCCCGCCCTTGCCACTCATGTGGCCATTGGCGTAGAATTCCTTCCCTCATTTTTGAGGGGTGCCAACAAGGACACACACCTTTCAGTCCTCACGCCGGCCATGATCGCCCGTTCACACTAGTTCGATGTTATCTCACTTTTGCACCCAACTTGCATTCTTGTTAAATTTTGTTACCCTATAGAAACATTAATGCTGGTCTATCGTGAACAGACATTCTGAAGCTAGTTAGTTATAATTTTGGAGAAATGGAGTCCGTGCCGACCATCGATCACATCGTACACTCGCACCATCCTACACACTAGGGGCCATTTATAATTTACAGAAGCCAATTAACGTGCAAACCATTGCATGTTTGGAGTGTACATTTTTGGAGTACCTGGGGAAAATCCTAGCTGTCACAGGTAGAACGTACAAACTGTACCGACAGCACCCCTAGACGGGATTGAACGGGTGTCTGGCGCTGTAAGGCAGTAACTCTACCGCTGCATCACTGTGCCATCCTAGTGGAGGTGTACATGTTCTTTATTGAAGGCACGAACAGTCAAAAGTAAACCACGGTGTCTTGGTACGGCAATGTATCAGGAGTCATGCCGGGTAACTAGGCTCTAGTGGCGTGGGTAGGATTCGGACCACAGGTGCTGTTTGTGTGAGCTTTGCGCCTAATCCCTCGTGATTGTCTTTCCCCAGAGCCTCTAGTTTCCTTCCACCTTCTAAAGAAGTGCTGGTAGATTGAGTGGCTCCTGTGGGGTGGGAGATTGCAACCTTCACGTGGTCCGCCCTGTTTCGACGAAACGCAATCAACCTGGCGTGCACGATCAAATAAGATCAAATAGAACAAGTTGTCCTGCAACGTTAGGCTGCGCATGCCATACGCAAGAAGAAGAAGAAGAGTGGCTCCTGCAAATAGGTTGGTAACAAGAGAATTGAGGAGATTGTTGGTGGTTTGGGGCAGGGAGAGGGGGATGGATGGTGGGGGGGGGGGGGGTTGTAGGGAGAGGGGGGTGGGAATGAAGGGAGAAGACATGCAGAGGTGCCCTGTTCCAGCCCTGCAGCTGCTGGAGAATCCCTCCCATCCCTCCAGTCTCCCAAACATTTGTTCGCATGCACAGGGTGTCCATACATTGCCCATTTGTAACACGGGGAGGCCCTCTTCCTGTATGTGAAAGTTGGGAGGAGTTGGTATAGAAAGTTCTCTGGGTGTAGATTGATTTGTTTGTAAGAAAAATGAACTATAGATACTGGTTTATACCAAAGATAGGCAGAACGTGCTGGAGTAACTTAGTGGGTCTGGACAAAATGGATAGGTGGTGTTTCGGGTCGGGACCCATCTTCAGACTCATTGCAGGGGGGAAGGAACTGGAAGCAAGAAAAGAGCAGGACAAATCGGGGCCGGCAACAGATGACCTCAGGTAGAGATGTTGCCTGATAGGCCAATTGTGGTCGAGGAACGGTGTGACCCCAAGAGGGACTATGGAACTGGTTAACTGACTTTTATTGGGGAGAGGGGAGGGGGGAAGAGGTGATTGTATCATGTACCTAAAATGAGAGACGTGAATGTTCACACCATTGTGTTGTTTAAACCACCCAAGAGAGGTGATGTTCCTCTAATTTATGTGTGGCCTCAATCTGGCAATGGAGGAGGCCCGGGACAGAAAGGTAAGGGGGATGGAAAGGGGAGTTAAAATTTTGGATTTTGATTTGGAGATGTAATGGGCAGCCACGTGACATAGGAGCTGAATGAGGCCATGCGGTCCACTTTGCCATCGATCGTGGCTGATCTATCTGTCCCTCTCAAACCCATTCCCCTGTAACCTTTGACGTCCTTTCTAATCAAGAACCAATCAATCTCCGTTTTAAAAATACCTAATGCCTTGGGCTCCACTGCTGTCTGTGGCGATGAATTTCACAGATTCACCTTCACCTTCAGCCATCGAGGAAGGTGAGTGAATGTTGTAATTCCACACATGGACGTGTTTTGCCCGATCCTCAACAACATCACGTGCCCAAGCAGCAAGATGATGGAGTGCCCTGACCATTATAAATGAGAAATGGCTGCTATCTTTCACCTCTGTTGAACTCCACGTGTATTGTTATCCTTTGTTTCTCTGTTCTTGCAGAAATGTGTCTTCGATTTGATTTTTATAGGTTAGTTATTAAATCAATAAAACTATGAATATTTCATATCATGTTTTGCTTCCTTGCTATATGACACATTTAGAGCATTCTAATTCTACTTTCCCTCAGTGGCTGCATCCTATCACATCAATTATGCTGTTAAAGAATACCATTAGGCACCATTTTTTTCTTCTTTAGTTACACTATTCATTGGGTAAAAGCTTTTTCTGCAGCCCTGCTAATCTTTTTGTTCGTGATTGCAGAAGTAAATCAGGTGCTCCAATTATCATGGCTTTATCTAGGCTATGAGCTAAACACAAAGCGCTGGAGGAGCTCAGCGGGTCAGGCAGCATCTGTGGAGGGAAAGGACAGGTGATAGATTTTATTTAGAGATACAGCGTAGAAACAGACCCTTCGACCCATCGAGGGCACACAAACCACGATCACACGTACACTAGTTCTATCTTAGACAACCAGGGACAATTTACAGAAGCCAATTTACCTACAAATCTGCATGTCTTTGGGACTCGGGGAAAACCCACGGGGGAAAACATATAAACTCCACTCAGACAGCACCCATAGTCTGGATCGAACCTGGGTCTCTAGTGCTGTAAGGTAGCAACTTATCGCTGTGCCACTATGGGCCCCTGCCCCTGGGTTGGGATGCTTCAGTCTGAAGAAGGGTCCCAATCTGAAATGTTGCCTGTCCATCCCCTCCTCAGATGCTGCCTGACACACCGAGTTCCTCCAGTGTTTTGTGTTTTGCTCAAGTAGCCAGCATCTGCAGTTCCCAGAGTCTGGTCTGTGCATACGTGATGTTGGCCAGCAAACACCTGCTTTTTGCCAGGCGTATCATGCCAAAGAGTGTTTAGTCGACCCGGTGGTGAGCATTGAGAGCAGAAGCATACTTCCATGGAGTTCCACTTCCATTAAATGCATTAAAGACCAGCATAAAGTGAACAATTGCAGCTTGCCTCCACTTCACAGGAAGAATAAGAAGTATCACATTGTGTGTGGGTGTGTCTGAAACTAGATAAAAGCTGCACTGGGTAGAAACGGCCCTGTCTCACGGTGGGAGTCATCCCACGAGTGACCCCAGGTGAAAGAAAAAAAACAGACTCGTGGTTGTGTACGAGATTTCAAGTTTATGATCAAGTGTGTAACCGAGTTCCCACGGGTATGTCATTGCTGCGATGTTCCAACTTCCTCTCCCGAGTTACCAAGTTCCTCTCCCGTTATTCTCTGTTCATTCTCTGCGGGATGGTCTTAGTGCGGGAGACATGTGTAGGAGAGGTGTGCTGACTGCAGGCAGACTCTTTGGTAGTGATTGCCCACCAGTCTCAAAAGCCGCTGTGTCTCCCTGTCCCTATGATGGCAGGGGGACAATCAAGCAGCACAAAAGCCCCCTCCCTCTCCACGCCAACACAAAGTGCAACGATCCCAAGGCTTTAGGGTCAGAAACGGCTATTGTAAGTCTCCTTTGCACGTCGGTGTTTCTGTATTTCTCCATCTCATTGTTGGCCCTGTCTGTCACCAACCCTATCCCCAGCCCTCTGCTTCCCGGCCATGTGTGTGACCCCTTCCCTCCCCTCTCCAGCTCCCCGCCCATTGCACCGGGCTCGGGGGCTTCGCACCGTCTTCACATCTGCGACGATCCCAAGGCTTTAGGCGGAAGGCAGATGCAACAAGCGTTGTCCACCGTGAGCGCTGGACAACTCACCGGGTGCAAACCTCCGGTGAGTTGTCTCGCATCTCGGGCGGAGGGCGATGATCACCGGACTGACCGGCAAGTAGAGGTGGCGGGGAGCTGGGCTTGGCCGACCCACCGCCTCTACTTGCCGTCAGTCCGGTGATCATCGCCCTTCGCCCGGGATGCAGCGGAGGTTTGCACCCGGTGAGTTGTCCAGCGCTCACGGTGGACGAGGGAGGACACCAATAGGCCAGGTGAATGAATAGCAGCACATAAATGAGTCAACCCGTAACTTTTCTTGATTTTATGTTTTAATTTACAAGCCGCTTCACGCGAGGCAAGTTTTATTTTCATTCCGAAGAAGGGTCTCGACCCATTCAACGATAGACACAAAAAAGCTGGAGTAACTCAGCGGGTCAGGCAGCAACTCTGGAGAGAAGGAATAGGTGACTTTTCGGGTCGAGATCCTTCTTCAGAAGACGTGCCCTTATCCGAAACGTCACCTATCCACCTTCTCCAGAGATGTTACCTGGCCCGCGTTGTTACTCCAGCTTGTTGCGTCTGCCTTCTGTCTAAAGCCTTGGGATCGTCGCCGACGTGAAGATGGTGCGAAGCCCCCGCGCCCGGTGCAATGGGCGGGGAGCTGGAGGGGGAGGGACCCGCTGTGTTACTCCAGCTCTTTGTGTCTATTATCGGTGTATCTGCAGTTCCTTTCTACACACCCGGAGTCAGGATGGAACCCGGATCTATGGAGCTATAGGGCAGCAACTCTAACCCTGCACTCAATGTGTCAGGCACCATATCTGGAGAACATGAACGATTGATGTTTCAGGTCAGGACCAACTCAATTAAATTCATGGTTTGAAAGGCCACGAGCCAAAATATCACCTATTCATATTCTCCAGGGATGCTTCCTAATGCCCCTGTCCAACTTAGGAAACCTGAACGGAAACCTCTGGAGACTTTGCGCCCCACCCAAGGTTTCCGTGTGGTTTCCGGAGGTTTTTGTCCTCTGGCAACCACCTTCAACTAGCATCGCAACCAGCTTCGACTAAAAAAATTACCGATTTTTAAAATGGAAACCACTTTCGACCAATAGGGAGACTGACAAAAACCTCCGGGTACCGCACGGAAACCATGGGTGGGGCGCAAAGTCTCCAGAGGTTTCCGTTCAGGTTTCCTAAGTTGGACGGGCATAACACCCACTGAGTTACTCCAGCACTTTGTGTCCCCTTGTGATGTCCCGTACAAACACAATGTTATCTCCTGCAGAGTGCTATGTGTCAGCTCTCGGTCTATGTTGTTCCTTCTGCTTCCATTGTTCAGAACATGCAGTAACCCTAAGTTCTGCCTTTACCAAATCCAAGTCTATTCTGAAGAAGACATCACCTAACCTTGTTCTCCAGAGATACTGCCTGGCCCTCAAGGATACTCCAGCATTTTGTGTCGTTTGTTTGTAAACCAGCATCTGTAGTTCCTTCGTTCTACATCAAGTCTACTCTGATATACCTGTCCATCAGAATGTCAACAGATGTTTGTCTTACAGACCTCTTATGCTGCTTTAAGTAAGAATTTCATTGTTCCATTTTTGATACCATGTGGCAATTAAGCACAGCGATACAGCAGCTGCCTCAAAGCACCAGAGACCCAGGTTCAATCCTGACCTCGGCTGCTGTCTGCATGGAGTTTGTACATTCTCCCTGTGACTGCGTGGGTTTCCTCCGGGTGCTCCGGTTTCCTACTACATTCCAAAGACATTCAGGGTTGTAGGTTAATTGGCTTCTGTAAATTGCGCCTAGTGTGTAGGAGCTAATTGCATCTAATTGCCCTTGTGATGTAGATACAAGAAACTGCAGATGCTAGTTTACAAAGAAAGATACAAAGTGCCGGAGTAACTCAATGGGTCAGGCACCCTATTTGGAGAACATGAAGGAGTGATGTTTCAGGTCAGGACCAACTGAATCAAATTCATGGTTTGAAAGGTATAATTGCACCTATACTAGGATAGGACAATTAAGGACTTAATTGCACCTAGTATAGAAGCGAGATCGACCGACTGACTAAATGGTGCCAGCACAATAACCTGGCTCTCAACACCAGCAAAACCAAGGAACTGATTGTGAACTTTGAAAGGGGTAGGATAGGGACCCACAATCCCGTTGGTGGAAAGGGTCAAGAACTTCAAATTCCTGGGCGTGCATATTTCCGAAGATCTTTCCTGGTCCCAGCACACTGATGCAATTATAACAAAAGCACATCAGCGCCTCTACTTCCTGAGAAGATTACGGAGAGTCGGTATGTCAAAGAGGACTCTCTCGAACTTCTCCAGGTGCACAGTAGAGCGCATGCTGACTGGTTGCATCGTGGCTTGGTTCGGCAACTTGAGCGTCCGGGAGCGGAAAGGAATGCCGAACGTTGTGACCACGGCCCAGTCCATCATCGGCTCTGACCTCCCCACCATCGAAGGGATCTATCGCAGCCGCTGCCTCAAAAAGGCTGCCAGCATCATCAAGGACCCACATCATCCTGGCCACACACTCATCTCTCCGCTGCCATCAGGCAGAAGGTACAGGAGCCTGAAATCTGTTACATCCAGGTTCATGAACAGCTTCAGGCTATTAAACTCGCCATCAAACAAACCCTGAACTATAACAGCCTATTGCACTCTATCTGTTTATTTATGTGTATATATATATGGTCTATGCTCAACAGACACACCGAACTGTTCTGTATTTATGCTTACTATATTCTGTTGTGCTGCAGCAAGCAAGAATTTCATTGTCCTATCTGGGACACATGACAATAAACTCTCTTGACTTGACTTGAGGATGC
The DNA here is from genome assembly GCA_035221665.1 of Okamejei kenojei. Lineage (NCBI taxonomy): Eukaryota > Metazoa > Chordata > Chondrichthyes > Rajiformes > Rajidae > Okamejei > Okamejei kenojei. The sequence continues at coordinate 22,218,284 of CM069149.1, read as the reverse complement.
GAAAGTGGGCTAATATATAGAATAGTGTGAACGAGTGATCGATGGTCAGCATGGACTCGGTAGGCCAAAGGTCCTGTTTCTATGCTGTATCTCTAAACTAAAATTGGACACTCTTGACTCACTGCCCCCTTTCACACTAAAATGTGCTGTGTAAATACAATTTGTAAAAAAAAATCCATCCATGCAGTGAAGTTCCCTTTAACCACAGTGACACCGTTGGAAATAAATGCCATTGTACTCTGGATATCTCCAGTGGGGCCGGTCCTGCCACCAGTCATTTGACACAGATTTCTCACATTTTATTCATGCATCTACATTCATCATACCTACAATGATTGGAGCCAATGATTCAATGATACCTTATCGCCACGTGTACCTAGCTACAGTGGGATTTTGCTTTTGCAAACCACCCGGTAAATTCATTCCATAGATGAGCACAATCACAGATAAGTACAGAGTGCAATGATTATAGTGTAAGAATAGTAGACTTCACAGAGACAATCCTGACACATTGCTGTCCCAAGACACTGTGGTTTACTTTTGAGGGTTTGTGCCTTCAATAAAGAGTATGTACAGCTTCACTAGGGCAGCACAGTGGAGCAGTGGTAGAGTTGCTGCCTTACAGCGCCAAAGACCCGGGTTTGATCCTGACTACAGGTGATGTCTGTACAGATTTTGTACATTCTCCCTGTGACCGCATGGGTTTTCTCCCACACTCCAAAGACGTACAGGTTTGTAGGTTAAATGGCTTGGGTAAAATTGTAAATTGTCCCTAATGTGTGTAGGATAGTGCTAGTGTATGGGGTGATCACTGGTTGTCACGGGGCCAAAGGGCCTGTTTCTGCGATGTATCCTTAAAGTCTGTATCTCTAAAACTCAAGGAGTCTCCATGTTTCTGGCGCCAACTTGTGTCCTTCAAGTTTCAAAGTTCTTAACAGTACAGAGTCTTATCTTGGCCTTAAAGGCCCGTTGTCCTGGAGGCACTCAGCATTGGCGTGGTCAGCCTGGCCAGGGAATGCTGTCACTGCAAGCCGTGACCGTTCCCCTCGCTCGGCCTCAGTGGATCGCCCAGCCATGTCCTAGCCCTGCACTCCCAACATTTTCTCTTTTACTTTCTACTATTTCTCAACATTGACGTGAGTGTAGGAAGGAACTGCAGATGGTGGCTTGCGCCGAAGGTAGACACAAAACGGTTTAGTAACTCAGTGGGTCAGGCAACGTCTCCGGAGAAAAGGAAGAGGTGATTTGAGTACAGGAGCAGGGAGGTTCTACTGCAGTTGTACAGGGCCTTGGTGAGACCACACCTGGAGTATTGCGTACAGTTTTGGTCTCCTAATCTGAGGAAAGACATTCTTGCCATAGAGGGAGTACAGAGAAGGTTCACCAGATGGATTCCTGGGATGGCAGGACTTTCATATGAAGAAAGACTCGGCTTGTACTCACTAGAATTTAGAGGATTCAGGGGGTATGGTGAGAAGGCGGGTACAGGATGCTGATTTGGATGATTAGCCATGATCATATTAAATGGCAGTGCAGGCTCGAAGGGCCGAATGACCTACTCCTGCACCTATTTTCTATGTTTCTATGATGTTTTGGGTCGAGACACTTCTTCAGACTGAGAGTCAGGGGAGAGGGAAACTAGAGGTTCTTGGTTACTTGGTCCTCCAAAATATTCCAACAGGAATTTAAACTGGAGGTGGTGAAGGGAGGGGTTAAGCCAGAGAGGGTTATTGGGAAGAAAGTGCCACTTTAAATTTAGTTGCATCTGGCATGGCAACCGTGGTTTGGTGGAGATTATTCCATGCTTTAATAGTGCGTGGGAAGAACGAATTGCTGTACACGTCTGTCTTTGTGGCTGGGGCCACAAATTGGATCGAATGCCCTCGTCTGCTCCTAATTGGTTTGGGGTTGGTGTAGGCCTTGCGATCTATGTCGAGCTGACCATTTAACCATTTTTGTAAAAAACAGGTCAAACGGTGAGCTTCACGTCTGTCTTGGAGAGGGTTCCACCCCAGAGAATTCAGAAGTTTGGTGACACTCGCTTCTCTCTCGTAGGTGTTAGTAGCAAATCGAGCGGCCTGTCTTTGGACACGCTCGATGGATGAAATGTTTTTATCTGAGGTATGAAAAGGTACAGAACAAATCCGAGCAGGCACCGATGGCCAGGGAAAGGTGGAGCCAACAATGGTCCAATGTTGGCTGTGGAAGAGGCTGGGAGAAAATGCAACATGGTGAAGTGAACAAGTGAACAATACTGTGCCGTTCAGCCGAAAATGGGGGAAAATGCCAGGATAAGTACAGCAGATTAAAAAAAAATAATTACCAAGTAGTCATGACACTGAAATTGTGCAGCAGCTTCCGTCAATTCACTGCAGGGCTGATATAATTTGGACTCCTTTTACAGATGTGATTTTGGAAGGCAGAAAGGAAATTAAATTGTAAAGATAAGATCGTTATCTATGTGTCAGAAAGAACTGCAGATGCTGGTTTAAATCGAAGATAGACACAAAATAATGGCTAACTCAGCGGGACAGGCAGCATCTCTGAAGAGAAGGAATGGGTGACGTTTTGTGTCGAGACCCTTCTTCAGACTGATAGTTATCTATCGAGCACAGGTTATTCATGTTCTCACAATTCCAGTCTCTTTGACATTGACTATGTTCTGAGTTGCATCTGATATGAAGTTTGGGCTAAATTATACGGCCAAAATAATACAGTCGCTCTTCACTGATGTCCAATCCATCATGTTGTGCCTGATCTTGAGACTAGCTAGAAGCCACACACAAAGTGCTGGAAGAACTCAGCGGGGCAGGCAGCATCTGCGGAAGGAATGGATAGATGACGTTTCGGGTTGGGACTCTTCATCAGCTCTTTGTTTTACTCCACTAGAGCCCCGCTCTATCTCCATATGAAGGGGGGGGGGGGGGGGGGGGTAGTGGCACAGCTGGGAGAGCTGCTGCCTTACAGCGCCAGAGATCCGGGTTTGATCCTGACCTCGAGTGCTGTCTGTGTGGAGTTTGACCCCACGGGTTTTTTCCTGGGGGCTCCAGTTTCCTCCCCCAACCCAAAGACATGTGGATTTGTAGGTTAATTGTCCCTCTGTAAAGTGTTTCTAAACTAAACTAGTTCTGCATTTGCTGACTGCAGTGAAAGCAGTGTAAGGTTGAGAGGTTTATCCTTACTCTGATAACTGGGAATCTCAGAAACTCCTGACTCGACTCCCTGTTGCAACATATTTCACAGCAGGCGATTGTTAGTTTTATCCGCTTGCTATGTTGCCCCTCCTCCTCTGCCACACCGGCCTTGTTATTGTGACTGTTTGTAACTCTGTGTCAAGCTGCAGTTCACTGAAATGTTTGGTTATTATTTGGGAGTAGGAATTTATTTTAATAGCTTACAATTTCTATTTACAGAGGTAAATTAACCTGTGATACACTGATGCAGCTGGTAAAGCTGCCACCTTGCAACGCTGTAGACCTGAGTTCCATCCTCGATGCTAACCTTGGGTGCTGTCTGTGTGGAGTTTGCACGTTCTCCCTGTGACTGCGTGGGTTTCCTCCCACATCTCGGAAGACGTAAGGGGTTGCAGGTTAATTGACCTCTGTAAAATTGCCCCTAGTGTGTAGGGAGTGGATGAGCAAGATAACTTAGAACTCGTGTGAATGGGTGATCGATGGTTGGTGAGAACTGGATGGGCCGAAGGGCCTGTTTCAATGCCGCATCCCAGAACCAAACTGATGTTATTCAAAGGAAAGGCAATTTGCAGTTTATCTCACGTGGCAAAGTGAACTTCTGCTGGCATGAATTTATCATTAGTCTATTACTTCCAATATGATTATTTGTGCCTTTTGTAACGTACAAAATGATGAACATAATGTTGGATTTCCTGGAGTGACTTTGTCCCATATGGTAGATAAACGCGAAGGAAAGTAGAGTACATGAGCTTCTCTGTGAACTTTCTCTAAACTGGCACCCGAGGGCTGCCCTGAGGTACGGGTGGTGTTATTTCATCCCTGATGACTTGTTGCCTGTGGTTGGTTCTTGGCCTGTAAGGGCACAGCATTCAGATGACAGGAGTTTCCAAATGCAAATATCATCTGTATTGCACAATACTTTTACAGAAAGTATTTTCGCCGCTGAAATAAGAATTGGCACCCGATCTGCCATTGCCAAGGCTCCCAAATGGCGGCATGGTGGCGCAGCAGTAGGGTTGCTGCCTCACAGTGCCAGAGACCCGGGTTCAATCCTGACCACAGGTGCTGTCTGTACGGAGTTTGTACGTTCTCCCTGTGACTACGTGGATTTCCTCCCACATCCCAAAGGCATTGCAGGTTTGTAGGTTGATTGGCTTTTGGAAATTGTCCCTTGTGTGTAGGGGTAGAACTAGTGTTCGGGTCAGCATGGACTCGGTGGGCCAAAGGGCCAACCTACTTTGGTTTCTCATTTGCCTTCCTAATTTTCTTAATCTCTCATTCTCTTAGCATGCAAACCTTTGTGGTTTACTCTTGTTTGTCTCTGACAAAGGGTCTTGGATCTAAAATATCATCTCCTCTTCCCACAGATGTGGCCTGAGCTGCTGTATTTTCCAGTATTTTCTGTTTTTATTTACCTAATATTGTGGCTTTTTTTTGTATTCATCCATGTGATTCATGAATATTCATATTCTTTTAGAAAATAGTCAAACTTTCATGTATTGTTTTAAATTAGAGTGTACAGATATCGTGTGGAAACAGGCCCTTCGGCCCACCGAGTCCATGCCGACCATCGATCACCCGGACACTAGTTCTATGTTAGACCATTTTGGTACCCAGCACACTAGGGGGAATTTACAGAAGCCAATAAACCTACAAACCGCATGTCCTTGGCGTGTGGGAGGAAATTGGAGCACCCGGAGGAAACCCATGCAATCACAGGGAGAACGTACAAACTCCACACAGACAGCACTCGAGCTCAGGATCGAACCCGGGTCTCTGGCACCGCGAGGCTGCAGCTTTACCGCTGTGCCAATTTGCCAGCCCAAATATATGTGTTCAACTTTTTTTTTATACTGTTGATCTGCAGCATAGTTTGCCAATATCATTGGCTGTTTTGCTTTCCCATTCTATTCTCGACCTTTCTCCAATCTATCAAGATACTTTTCATCATAATTGCATTCTATTTTATTGACTTTAAGTATATAGCATTATTAGGATCACTATTCCCAAGATGTTCCCCACCTTTCACTTCCCTTCTGCTCCAGTTCCTTTCCTGTTACTATATCCAATAATGAATGTCGCCACATTGGGCTTTTGACATATTAGGTTAGAAAGTAGTTATGTGCAGAGTGTAGCAACTCTACTCCCCGCATTCACTTTACCGAGCATCTTATTCCAAGGTGAAGTCCTCCGTGGCCATTCATTATTTACTCATTTCCCTAATTTCTACATTTCATCAAGGACCCACTGCATCTTGATCATACTCTCATGCAGCAACTAAGAATGTCATTGTTCTATCTGGGACATATGACAATAAAACTCTCTTGACTCGTTTCCCTCCTGCCATTGGAAAACAGGTAAAGGTACCTGAAAACTAGATGTTATTCACAATATTCAATTTACCATGTATCTGTACATTGTGTGTAGCTCGATTGTATCATTGTGATTATTAAAGATGTTATAGCAGCGCATTTGGAAAGCAGTGACTGGATCAGTCAGAGTCAGCATGGATTTATGAAGGGGAAATCATGCTTGATTAATGTGGAATTTTTTGAGGATGTAACAAGTAGAATGGATAAGGGAGGATGTGGTGTATCTGGACTTTCAAAAAGCCTTTGACAAGGTCCCGCACAAGAGATTAGTGTGCAAAAGTAGAGCACATTGTATTGGGGGTAGGTAGAACTGGTTGGCAGACAGGAAGCAAGAAGTAGGAATTAACGGGTCCTTTTCAGAATGGCAGGCAGTGACTAGTGGGGTGCCGCAAGGCTCGGTGCTGGGATCCCAGTTATTTACAATATATATTAACGATTTAGGCGAGGGAATTAAATATGACATCTCCAAGTTTGCGGATGACACAAAGCTGGGTGGCAGTGTGAGCTGCGAGGAGGATTCTTTGAGGCTGCAGGGTGATTTGGATAGGTTGGGTGAATGGGCAGATGCAGTATAATGTGGATAAATGTGAGGTTATGTACTTTGGTGGCAAGAACAGGAAGGCAGATTATTATCTGAATGGTGTCAGATTAGGAGAAGGGGAGGTGCAACGAAACCTGGGTGTGCTTGTACAGCAGGCAGTGAAGAAAGCTAATGGCATGTTGGCAGAGAGGATTTGAGTTTAGGAGCAAGGAGGTTCAACTGCATTTGTACAGGGCCTTGGTGAGACCGCACCTGGAGTATTGTGTGCCAATTTTGGTCTCCTAATTTGAGGAAGGACATTATTGTTATTGAGGGAGTGCAGCGTAGGTTCACCAGATTAATTCCTGGGATGGCGGGACTGACATATGATGAAAGAATGGGTCAACTGGGCTTGTATTCACTACAGGGTACACAAAAAGCTGGAGAAACTCAGCGGGTGCAGCAGCATCTAAGGAGCGAAGGAGATAGGCGACGTTTCGGGTCGAGACCCTTCTTCAGACTGGTCAGGGATCAGGGAAACGAGAGATATAGACGGTGATGTGGAGAGATAAGGAACAATGAGTGAAAGATATGCAAAAAAGTATCGGTGATAAAGGGAACAAGCCATTGTAAGCTGTTTGTGGTGTGAAAATGAGAAGCTGGTGCGACTGGGGTGGGGGAGGGAGATAGAGATAGAGGGAATGCCAGGGCCCGAGGGCTGAGGGAGAGGTGGGAAGGGGAGGAGACAGCAAGGGTTAACAGAATTGAGAAAATTCAATATTCAAGCCCAAAGGATGCAGACTCCCCAAGCGGAATATGAGGTGCTGTTCCTCCAGCTTGCGGTGTTGCTCACTCTGGCCGTGGAGGAGGCCCAGGACCGAGAGGTCGGATGTGGAATGGGAGGGGGAGTTGAAGTGCTGAGCCACCGGGAGGTCGGGTTGGTTATTGCGGACCGAGCGGAGGTGTTCGGCGAAGCGATCGCCAAGCCTCCGCTTGGTCTCACCGATATAGATCATCTGGCATCTGGAAGCAACGGATGCAGTAGATGAGGTTGGAGGAGGTGCAGGTGAACCTCTGTCGGACCTGGAAGGACTGCTTGGGTCCCTGAAAGGAGTGGAGGGGGGAGGTGAAGGGACAAGTGTTGCATTTCTTGCGGTTGCAAGGGAAAGTGCCCGGGGAAGGGGTAGAGTGGGAGGGGAGGGAAGAATTGACAAGGGAGTTGCGGAGGGAGCGGTCTTTGCGGAAGGCAGACAGGGGGGGAGATGGGAAGATGTGGCGGGTGGAGGGGTCACGTTGGAGGTGGCGAAACTGGCGGAGGACTATATGTTGTATTTGCCGGCTGGTGGGGTGAAAGGTGAGGACCAGGGGGACTCTGCCCTATTTGCGAGTGGGGGAATGGGGTGCGAGGGCAGTGTTGCGGGGTATGGAGGAGACCCTGGTGCGAGCCTCATCAATAGTGGGGGAGGGGAATCCCCGTTCTCTGAAGAATGAGGCCATTTGTGATGACCTGGATTCACTGGATTTGTATTCACTACAGTTTGGAAGGATGAGAAGGGGATCTTATAGAAATATATAAACATCCTTTAAGAATTGTATATATTTCTATAAGATCCCAGGGGTCACATTTTAAGAATAAGGGGTAGGCCATTACCCAGAGAGTTGTGAATATGTGGAATTCTCTGCCACAGAAGGCAGTGGAGGCCAATTCACTGGATATTTTCAAGAGCGTTAGATTTAGCTCTTAGTGCTAAAGGAATCAAGGGATATGGGGGGGAAAAGCAGGAATGGGGCATTGATTTTCGATGATCAGCCATGATCATATTGAATGGCGGTGCTGGCTCGAAAGGCTGAATGGCCTACTCCTGCACCTATTTTTCTATGTTTCTAGTCATGTGTTGTCTTTCTGTTGACTGGTTAGCATGCAACAAAAAGCTTTTCACTGCACCACGGTACATAGAGTCAAGGAGTCCTACAGCGTGGTAACAGGCCCTTCAGCCCAACATATGCCATCTACAGTAGTCCCATCTGCCTTTATTTGGCCCATATCCCTCTAAACCTGTCCTGTCCATGGACCTGTCTAAATGTTTCTTAATTCGTGACAATAAAGTAATAACTACTTTTAAATAGTTAGCATTTAATCTGCCTTCTCTCCCTTTTCTCAGTCTATCTTTTCCAGTTGGACTCCAGTTTATTCCAGTCTGATCTTTCTGCCTCAGTAATCCCTACAATGTTTGTTTTTTCCTAATGCATAATTGCAGTTTGCTCCTCTTTTATTTTAATTATAGACACTGTGCGTGTGTGTTGCTGTGCCGACAGTCTAATTTATTTTTAATTAGATTTCCTTTCATTTGATGTTTATTATCTTATTAGTCTCTCGTTCCATAAGTCTGTTTACTCCTTTGCCACTAATATCCTCCCTCACTTTAATTTTGACCTTGCTTTTTCTTCCTGTTTGACTCGTATTTATGTTGCTTATAATTCGTAGGCTAAGCATGTGTTACAAGAGATAACTACCTGGTGACGAAGATGATTAGGCAACAAAGGTGTACAGGCATTTGGATATGCAGGGAGTGGAGGAATGTGGATTATGTGCAGGCTGTTAAGAGTTGAGCTTGGCCTCTTCTTTCAGCACAGACATTGTGGGCCAAAGGGCCTGTTGCTGTGCTGTGCTGTTCTATACCAAAGATAGACACAAAATGCTGGAGTAACTAAATGGGTCGGGCAGTATCGCTGCAGAAAAGAAATAGGTGAGATTTCAGGTTGAATCCTTCCTCAGAATGAAAGATAGAGAAGGCCAGACCAAAGATGGGCCAGACTAAACCAGGGGTACACAAAAGGCAGGAGAAACTCAGCGGGTGCAGCAGCATCTAGGGAGCGAAGGAGATAGGCAACGTTTCGGGCCGAAACCCTTCTTCAGACTGATGGCAGACTTAACCAGGGCAGAAACAGATGACCACAGGAAGGGTGGAGTCCATAATGGCCCATTGTTGGCTGGGGAAGATGTGCTAACGACAGGGATACAAGGATGCGACCAGTGGAACTAGGAGGGTGTCTAGGGTGAAGGATGGGGAAGAGAGGATGGGGGGGATGAAATGCAGGAGTTACTTGAAATTAGAGAAATCACGATTCATCATTGGGTTTTAACCTGTACTAGCATAATATATGCTGTCCCTACAGTTTTCATGTGTACTCTCCAATGTTCTGTTCTATGTTGTGTAGCAGCATTCATAGGATGATAGGAACGGGATTAGGCAATTATCTGCGTGAGCCTCTTCCACTTTTCAGCTCCACCTTTGTTCTGTGATTTAACTCCATCTACTCAGCAAACCTCCATACAACACCATTAAGCTCAGTTTGACACTTTCCACTCACCCACCCTTCTAACTTGCCTCCCTGTTTCAATAGATTTTGAGATTACCATTACAGTGCACAAGCTACCTACTGACACAATTGTAGAGACAAGGAGCTGCAGATGCTGGTTTGCACAAAAGGACAGATACAAGATGCTGGAGCAACTAAGCGGGTCAGGCAGCATCTCTGGAGTAACATGGGTAGCTGACGTTTCGGGTGAGAACCCATCTTCAGATTGATGAGTAGTTAGCTCTACTCAATAACCAAACATCTGTAGCCTCCCTTTGCTCTGGTATTTTATTTAATTCACATGTTTAATTGATGTTTTATTATTAATGTTTAATATTTTATGTGTCACTCCACACTGTCACTGTATGTCATGTTGTCACTTGTGGGCGGAGCACCAAGGCAAATTCCTTGTATGTGAATACTTGGCCAATAAACTTATTCATTAATTCATTCATGAAGGGTCAACAGTCTGAATAAGGGTCTTGACCCGACACGTCGCTTATCTATAGAGTCATACAACATGGAAACAGGCCCATCGGCCCAACTTACCCACACCAACCAACATGTCCAATCTACACTAGTCCCACCTGCTTGCTTTTGGCCCATATCCATCAAACCTGTGCTATACATGTATGTACCTGTCTATGTTACTGAGATACACAAAAGGCTGGAGAAACTCAGCGGGTGCAGCAGCATCTAAGGAGCGAAGGAGATAGGCGACGTTTCGGGTCGAGACCCTTCTTCAGACTGGTCAGGGATCAATGAAACGAGAGATATAGACGGTGATGTGGAGAGATAAAGAACAATGAATGAAAGATATGCAAAAAAGTATCGATGATAAAGGGAACAAGCCATTGTAAGCTGTTTGTAGTGTGAAAATGAGAAGCTAGTGCGACTAGGGTGGGGCAGAGATAGAGAGAGAGAGAGAGAGAGAGAGAGAGAGAGAGAGAGAGAGAGAGGGGGAATGCCAGGGCCCGAGGGCTGAGGGAGAAGTGGGAAGGGGAGGAGACAGCAAGGGTTAACAGAATTGAGAAAATTCAATGTTCAAGCCCAGAGGATGCAGACTCCCCAAGCGGAATATGAGTTGCTGTTCCTCCAACTTGCGGTGTTGCTCACTCTGGCCGTGGAGGAGGCCCAGGACCGAGAGGTCGGATACGGAATGGGAGGGGGAGTTGAAGTGCTGAGCCACCGGGAGGTCGGGTTGGTTAATGCGGACCGAGCGGAGGCGTTCGGCTTGTTACTCCAACCCTTTGTGACCCTACTGACACAGCTTGAACTGCCGAGCACCAATTTTAACGTTATGCCTCTGTTTTGTTCTCCAACACTAGAGGATTTACACATTCAAATCCTATAATCACCTTAAACCACTCCTCAAATCACCTCAGTCATTCCTTAATCTTCTAAATACAAAGGAATGTAAACCAGGTCAATTATAACCTGTCTGTGTTCTAGAGTTGGAATTCTGACAAAGCCTGAGTGCTACCTATTCTGGACCACTATCTCTTTCAGAACTAAACACAATATACCAGGAAATAAATGTTCACAACTGAAATAATTCACCGGCTATTTCGTCATGTATCCTTTTTTCAAAATCAGTTTTTGTTCAGAAGAATAATGTAATTGAAATAAGAAGCTACAAAATCATTCATAGAAGGGTCCCGAATCAAAGGTCACCTATCAATTCCTCCACAGATGCTGCCTGATACACTCCAGCACTCTGTGTTTTGCTCAAGACTTCGGCATCTGCAGTTCCTTGTGTATTCGTAAAGTTGCAACTTGCTTCTCGTACAGAGTCTAACTGCTGTATAATGCACTGTGAGTGCACTGTGGTATATTTATTTTAGTTTGGAGATACTGCGCGGAAACAGGCCCTTCGGCCCACCGAGTCTGCGCCGACCAGCGATCACCGCACATTAACACTATCACACACACACACACACACACACACACACACACACACACACACACACACACACACACACACACACACACACACACACACACACACACACCAATTTACAATGTTACCAAGCCAATTAAACTACAGACGTACGCCTTTGGAATGCGCGAGGAAACCGGAGCACTCTGAGAAAACATGCAGTCACGGGGAGAACGCATAAACTCTGTACCCAACGCCCTCGCAGTCAGGGTCGAGCCGGGTCTCTGGCACCGTAAGACAGTAACTCTACCGCTGCACCACCTTGCCACCATCCAGGTATCTAGTTATATCTAGGTATCTTTTAAGGTTAAAGTCACCGGAAAGATATAACCAATGCTATCTGTGCAAAATCCTCCTAATCACTGAACGTTTCTTTACATGCAAGCAAACGACTGTGTCGTCCCCAGCACGACATTCCCAGCCCTAGTTGCCGTCTGTCTGCTACCTTGGGCTGGCCATGTTGTGTTGGGGTTAGTCATGCAGCACAGAAACAGGCCCTTCGGCCCACTGATCCATGATGACCATCAATCACCCATCTACACTAAACCTATATTCAGTTCTCCCCACATTCTCAACAACTCCCACCAGGCTCTCCTCTCTACCCACACACGGGGGACAATTTACAAAGGCCAGTTAAGCTACAAACATGCATGTCTTTGGGATGTGGGAGGAAACCAGAGCACCTGGAGGAAACCCACACGGTCGCAGGGAGAACGTTACAGACAGCAGCTGTAGTCAGGATGGAAGCCATGTCTTTGGTGCTATGAGGCAGCATTGCACGACTGTGGTGGGTTTTGTGCGTGCGTGTGTGTGGTATGTGTGGTGTACGTGTGATACCAGTGCTCTCCCTACTGCCCATCTGCTGAAGAGTCTGCAGTTCCAACAGCCATCTCTTCACATCAGAGCTCCCAAATCGGAGTGAAAGTGAGACATCTTCAAGCACGAGGGGTGGCACAAAAGGAAGGAATGCTGAAGAAATGTTCCAGGCATCTTTTCCCTCAGGACTGTGGCCGTGATGTACTCTGGCAGGGAGATGATTGTACAGAAATTGCATCCCGCAGGAGTTATTTATACTTGTGTTGCAGTGCTGTTCGTGTATTATCTTTTCAAACTCACAATCTTGGCCCGATGATTCATTGACTTTCGAGCGCTGTGCTCCCGTGTATAATTTACCGTTGGCTCCTGATGTGTTTCTGGTGGGGATACGTCAGTGTTGACAATGATTTAGCTGCTGTCATTATTATCCCATTGTGCTGAGAAGCAACGAAGGTTTCTGTACTCAATAAATGTCAACACCATGGAAACCGGTGGAAACAGCCAGGGCAGTCAGCTATTCGGCCCCTTGAGCCGGTTCTATCCCTCGAATAGATCATGACTGATCAACGCTTCGACTCCCGTGGAAATGTTTCATTTGACTTCCAGCAACCGTCCCCTGCTGTCGGGAGAGTCGAGATTCAAGAGTGTTATACTGTCACAAGCATCGTGTGGGCGGCACGGTGGCGCAGCGGTAGAGTTGCTGCCTTGCACCGGCAGAGGCCCAGGTTCGATCCCAACTATGGGTGCTGTCTGTACGGAGTTTGTAGGTTCCCCCCTGTGACCGCTTGGGTTTTGTCCAGGTGCTCCGGTTTCACCCCACACCCCAAAGACATGCAGATTTGTAGGTTAATTGGCTTTGTAAATTGTAAATTGTCCCTAGTGCGTATGATAGCGCTGGTGTACAGGTGATCGCTGGTCAGTACGGACTCAGTGAGCTAAAGGGTTTGTTTCCACGCTGTATCTCTCTAAAGTCTAATGTCTAAATGGAACAATGAAATTCTTATCAGCAGCAGTGTAACAGATTTGTAAACACAGTACTGTTGAGGAGGTGATAACAATGGACCGTTGTGTGCGCCTTGGCCATTGGTGCCAGCTCTGATTTGTTCTGTACATTCTCATACCTCTAGTTTCCCTCGCCCCTGACTCTCAGGCTGAAGAATGATCTCCACCCGAAACGTCACCTATTCCTTTTCTACAGTGATGCTGCCTGACCCGCTGCGTTACTCCAGCATTTTGTGTGTATCTCTCTAACTTCTACAGGTGCACAGTAGAGAGCTTGCTGACTGGTTGCATCATGGCTTGGTTCGGCAACTTGAGTGCTCTGGAGAGGAAAAGACTACAAAAAGTAGTAAACACTGCCCAGTCCATCATCGGCTCTGACCTTCCTTCCATCGAGGGGATCTACCACAGTCGCTGCCTCATTAAGGACCCCCACCACCCTGGCCACACACTCACCTCCCTGCTACCTTCGGGTAGAAGGTACAGGAGCCTGAGAACTGCAACAACCCGGTTCAGGAATAGCTACTTCCCCACAGCCATCAGGCTATTAATCCTGGCTCGGACAAAACTCTGAACATTAATACCCCTCCATCTGTTATTTGCACTTTATTAATTTATTAATTAATGTGTGTATTTAGGTATGTAACTGTAGTCAATGCCTACTATGTTCTGTTGTGCTTTGCAAAGAAAGAATTTCATTGTCCTGTCAGGGACACATGACAATAAACTCTTTTGACTTTGACCGTGACTTATCTGCAGTTCCTTCCTACACACTGTGCATAACATAAAATTGGTGTTAGTGACCCACCTGGAGGGCCTGAAGGCTCGTCGGACAGCGGAACCGGGAGAGAGGTGGTGACGCCGGACGAGGGGAGCAAGGGCTGGTGGGAGCGTGGACCGGGGGAGAGCCTTCAAGGTCGGCTGCAGGAGGCGCCCCCGGGACACAAAGATGGCCGGGAGAGGAAAGGGACGTTTGGTTCGCTGGCCGATATGGTCGAGGCGACGGAGGAAGGCCTTGCAGGAGCCTCGGGCTTACTGGGATCAGGGACTGCTCCTGTAGACCGAGTGCTTGAGTGGATTGGACTTGGTCAAAACATGGCAGCGCCCGCATGTGTAAATATGCAAAAATAATTTCACTGTGCGATTGCACAGGTGACAAATAAAGCAACATAAAGCAACAAACCTATTCTCTGTTTATTTAAATAATTTTCATTGATTTAGTGGGTCGGGCAGATGCTGGTAAAATGGATCTTGCATAGATTTAGCATTGTATTAATAGGTCGGATTGGTTTTATGTTGATGTGTTTACTCCAGAGTTTTGCTAACATGTTAAACGTTTTCCTCTACAGTGATCTGCATTTTACTGAGTTGGATTGAGGAGAGAGGATTATTAACATTCTGTTAGCTTCAGGTTGTGGGATTGTGACCTTAGTCAAGGACAGTCACGCATGCTAGTGGGGGAGGGAGAAGCATCCTTTTAGATAATTGCCCGAAACAAGAAAGGACAGTGTAGTTAACAATAACTCTGTGTTACGTCCATATGTTCAAATCTCTCCGTGGCCTCTGTCCATCCAATCTCTGTTTTCTTCACATACGCACAAGGATGGCACGGTAGCGCAGCTGGTAGAGCTGCTGCCTCCCAGCACCAGAGACCCAGGTTTGACCCTGACCTCGGGTGCTGTCCGTGTGGAGTTTGCACGTTCTCCCTATGACCGTGTGGATTTCCTCCGGGCACTCCTTTTTTCTCCCACATCCCGAAGAGGTGCGGGTTTGTAGGTTAATTGGCCCTCTGTAAATACCACCAGTGTGTAGGGAGTGGATGCAATAGTGGTATAAAGTTAGAACTAGTGTGATCTATGGTCCGGTTGGACACGGTTCACGGTTGTCCGAAGGGCATGTTTTCATGCTGTATCTTTCAATCATTTAGCACGCAACAAAAAAGCATTTCACCGAATCCCTCTTTACCCACGTCGACCACCATATTGGGGTGTTCTGACATTTAAAAGGACCTAGGTATGTTTGTACACAGGTCACTGTAGCCCATGTGAAAGTGCAGCATGCAATTAGAAAGCCACGTTAGAAAGTATTTTTGACTTTTAGCATAAGAGTGTTTGATACAGAAAGCAGCATGTTTTAATACAACTGAATGGGCCCTTGATAAGTCTGCACATGTAGAACTGTGTACATTGTTGGTTTCCTTCTCATGAAAGGATAGTTTAGTGTAGTTTATTGTCACGTGTACTGAGTACGGTGAAAAGCTTTTTTGTTGCGTCCTATTCAGTCAGCTGAAAGACTATACACGATTACAAGCCGTCCATAATGCAAAAATAAAGTCCTGTAGGATCTACAATGAGCTGGATGGGAGCTCAGCACCGCTCTCTAGTTGATGATAAGATAGTTCAGTTGCCTGATAACAGCTGGGAAGAAACTGTCCCTGAATGGAGGTGTGCGTTTTCACACTTCTGTACCTCTTGACTGATGGGAGAGCGGAGAAGGGGGAGTGACTGCGGTGAGACTGGTGCTTGATGATGCTGGTGGCCATGCCGAGGCAGCGTGAAGTGTAGATGGAGTCAATGGAAGGGAGGTTGGTTTACATGATGGTCTGGGCTGCATCCAAAATTCTCTACAATATCTTGTGGTTTTGGATGGAGCTGTTCCCAAACCAAGCTGTGTTGCATCCTGATAAAATGCTTTCTATGGTGCATCTGTAGACTTTGGTGAGGGTTGTTGGATACAATCATGCCAAACTTCCTAAGCTTTCAAAGGAAGTAGAGGCGTTGATGGCAGACAAAAATGCTGGAGAAACTCAGCGGGTGAGGCAGCATCTATGGAGCGAAGGAAATGGGCAACGTTTCGGGTTGAAACCCTTCTTCAGTTAATTGGCCATTGCTTTGATACGGGTGGTCCAGGACAAGTCGTTGGTGACGCCTGCTCCCAGGAACTAGAGATTGTAATGGTTTTAGAGGGAGTGTAACAGAGTCACTGGACTGCATAGAGGGCTGGCAGGTTTGTTGTACGGAGAGAGACTGGGTGGACTGGGACAGGTTTCTCCAGTGTTTAGAAGGAGATTAACTCTCGTTGAAGCTTACGGAATTGTTAAAGGGCTTGTGCAGCTGGATGCAGGGAAGGATATTTACTCAGGTGTCTGTTAACAGGAGGCAGAGTTTGAGAAGAAGGCACAGGTCAATTGTAGCTGAAACGAGGAGAGAGAGATTATTTCACTTCCCAGCCCTTGCCCCACCCCTTCCCCTTGCCTCTTTACATCAACAATCCCACCGCCATCAATCGGAAGAAGGATCCCATCCTAAAACGTTATCTGTTCATTTATTTCTACAGATGCTGCCTGACCTGCTGAGTTGCTCCACCAATAACTCCAATTGTTTTTTTTTTAGTTAAGATTATCTGCGTCAGAGGGCGGTGGAGGCAGGTTCTCTGGATGCTTTCAAGAGAGAGCTAGGTAGGGCTCTTAAAAATAGCGGAGTCCGGGGATATGGGGAGAAGGCAGGAACGGGGTACTGATTGGGGATGATCACATTGAATGGCTCGAAGGGCCGAATGGCCTACTCCTGCGCCTATTGTCTATTGTCTGTTGATTCCATCTGCAGTCTCCTGTGCCTCCAGAACTTGCTGCTTTACCGCTAATGATTGTTTTAGCAGAGGGACAAAAATAAAATGCTAACCTAACAGAATATTCTGCCACGTCCTCTGCATTTTCGTGCCTACGTTGTTTGGCCTTTTATGTACTCTTCATTATCTGAAACAGTGTTTTGAAAACTAGTGCATCATTGATGAACAGTAGAAACAAGGAACTGCAGATGAAGGTTTACCAAAAAAGGTCCCAATATGCTGGAGTAACTCAACGGGTCAAGCAGCATCACTGGAGAACATGTATAGGTGATGTTTCAGGTTGGGATCTTTAGTCAAGAGAGTTTATTGTCATGTGTCCCAGATAGGACAATTAAATTCTTCCTTGCCACAGCACAACAGAATATTCTAGCCATAAATACAGAACAGATCAGTGTGTCCATATGCCATAGAATATGAATATATATACATAAATAAACAGATAAAGTGATAAAGTGCAATAGGCTGTTATAGTTTGGAGTTGTGTGTAATAGTCTGATGGCTGTAGGGAACAAGCTGTTCCTGAACCTGGATGTTGCAGATTTCAGGCCCCTGTACCTTCTACCTGAAGGCAGCAGAGAGATGAGTGTGTGGCCAGGATGGTGTGGGTCCTTGTCATGTTGGGAGCCTTTTTGAGGCGGCGCGTATGAGTAGAGCCAGGATTTTGTCATGTGCCTTTTCATGCCTTTTTTGATGATTTCACCAAGATAATGCCTTTTACATAGGGTGGTAAAGAAAGCCTTTGGTGTGCTGGCCTTTATAAATCAGAGCATTGAATATAGGAGTAGGGAAGTAATGTTAAAATTGTACAAGGCATTGGTGAGACCAATTCTGGAGTATGGTGTACAATTTTGATTGCCTAATTATAGGAAGGATGTCAACAAAATAGAGAGTACAGTGGAGATTTACTAGAATGTTGCCTGGGTTCCAGCAACTAAGTTACATAGAAAGGTTGAACAAGTTAGGTCTTTATTCTTTGGAGTGCAGAAGGTTAAGGGGGGACTTGATTGAGGTCTTAAAAATGATGAAAGGGATAGACAGAGTTGACGTGGATAAGCTTTTCTCATTGAGGATAGGGAAGATTCAAACAAGAGGGCATGACATGAGAATTAAGGGACAGAAGTTTAGGGGTAACGTGAGGGGGAACTTCTTTAGTCAGAGAGTGGTGGCTGTATGGAATGAGCTTCCAGCAGAAGTGGTGGAGGCAGGATCGATTTTAACATTTAAAAGTAAAGTGGATAGGTATATGGACGGGAAGGGAATGGAGGGGTCACAGTCGATCGTTCATTCGTTCGTGCCGCTGCCCGCTGGTTCAGTCTTCTCCAAGATCTATTTAAGAAAGAACTGCAGATGCTGGAAAAATCGAAGGTAGACAAAAAATGCTTGAGAAGCTCAGCAGGTGAGGCAGCAACTATGGAGAGAATATATAGGCAACGTTTCAGGTCGAGACCCTTCTTCAGACTGATGTGGTGGGGAGGCGGGAAAATTAAAGGAAGAGGCGGAGACTAGGACTAGAAGGAGAGCTGGGAAGGAGGAGGGGGTGGAGGGAGAAGACCAGGGCTATCTAAAATTAGAGTAGTCAATGTTGATACCCTTGGGGTGTAGACTAGCCAAGCGAAATACCCAAGCTTGTCTCCTCACTACATTTACTGCTGGCTCCAGTCGCAAATATTAGTTTTCGAGTGATCTGTGCAAGGCATTCATTGATGCTGGAATTCCACTGTAGAAATTGGAAAGCAAATCTCAGAGTTTTTTTAGAGAAATACACTAGAGGAACATAGACCGAGCGAGTCAACGTTACGGAAAAATTATGTTGACAGCAACTTTAACATTGTTGTGTGGAAAATTAGAGATGAAATTGCATGCAACAAAATATGGATCTCAATAGACGAGACAACCGATGCTGTGGGGAGATATGTTGCCAATATTGTCATCGATACACTGGATGCAGGTCAACCATCAAAGGAGTATTTGTTGACATCGGAAGTGTTGGAGAAGTCAACAGCTCAACTATTGCTCAGTTTTTTACAACTTCACTTGCTGTACTTTGGCCAGAAGGTATAAAACATGAGAATGTTCTTCTGTTTGTGACTGATGCAGCTCCGTCCATGAAAAAAGCTGCTCATGCTCTTAAAGTTTTATTCCCCAAAATGTTGCATTTGACATGCTTATCTCAAGGACTTCATAGAATTGCCAAGCGCATACGTAGCTTGTTTCCAAAAAGTCAATCGCCTAGTTTCTAATGTCAAGAAAATCTTCCTCAAAGCACCGTCACGTGTGCAGTTGTTCAAAGAAATGGCACCCGAGATTCTGCTACCTCAGCCCGTTTTGGCGATGTGGTGTACTCTACTATGCTGCAAATTTTGAAAAGATAAAATAAATCGTCAACTGTCAGTGAAATGATGCAAAAAAAAAGTCCCTCCACCACAATCTTGTGTTTATTGCTTCCAATTTTGCACACTTCCCACAAGCTATCATTTCCCTTGAGAAACATGGTGAAACATTAGTGAATAACTTGCAGGTTTTCAACAAAGTAACTGATGATATTCGTAAAGTTCCGGGCGATGTAGGTAAAGACATACAAGGAAAATGTGAGAGAGTGATTTTAGCGAACAAAGATCTTGAAGAAATACAAAACATAGCTAAAGTTCTCAAAGGAAGTTGTAATACTCATGATATTGACATGAATATAGAGTCTGTAGCTTGTTTCGGGTGTGCACCAGTGACCTCAGCTGGGGTAGAAATAAGTTTTTCACAACTGAAGCATATTCTGTCTGACAAACAGCATAGTTTGATAATTTGATAGCAGATAATTTGAAAAATCTGCTAGTAATTATGTGCATCCAGGCACCTTTGGTCATTTAATGTAGTATACCTTTATATTATCATTATTAACCATATTTTGGTGGTGGAAATAGATGCATTTTTATGCATTTTATTGTAAATAAATGCTTTATTTGTGCCTTTTTTGTAATTTTATTATGGCCTTTTTGCCTGCCCTTTTCAGAGTATTTTAGTGCCTAAACATCCTGGCTCTAGTCATGCAGCATGGAAACAGGCCCTTTGGCCAAACCTGTCCACTCAGACTAACATGCCCCATCTACACTACTCCTAGCTGCCTGCATTTGGGCCATAACCTTCTAAACCTGTCCTATCCATGTACCTGTCTAAATGTTTCTTAAACGTTGCGATAGTACCTGCCTCAACTACCTCCTGCGGCAGTTATTTCCATACACCCACCACCCTTTGTGTTAAAAAGTTACCTCTGAGGTTTCTATTAAATCTCCCCCCCCCCCTCACTTTAAAACTATGTCCTCTGGTTTCCAATTCCCCTACTCTGGGCAAGAGGCTGTGCGTTTACCAGATCCATTCCTCTCACGATTTTGTACACTTCCACTCATTCTTCATACGCATTCCAGTGAATTTGAGAGCAGGGTGGAAGTTG
Source organism: Okamejei kenojei (assembly GCA_035221665.1). Classification (NCBI taxonomy): domain Eukaryota; kingdom Metazoa; phylum Chordata; class Chondrichthyes; order Rajiformes; family Rajidae; genus Okamejei; species Okamejei kenojei. The sequence goes on along the minus strand of CM069149.1, from coordinate 22,198,015 downwards.
GTGGAGAAGTTAATGAAATCAACAATGAGTAGTGAACAGTATTGGTTTGTGCATCTTTTATTGATGGTCAGAACATTATTATCATCCATGTTATCCCACATCAAGGAAGTTATGCAAACAGTCAAAGGAAATGTCATGTCATGGACTTCCATTGTGCAGAGGATTCTCCAGATAATTTAGCTTCAAACCCTCAATGTGCAGGGAAGATATCAAATTTTCTGCTGAGTGGCAGTTTGTTGCTCCCTTGTGGCATTGAACGACTTTGAGAGTCCCTGAAAGAATACGACGAGGACTCTGATACCGCTGAGGCAAGATATCTCACGGTGTGATCTTTCTCCTTTGCCCTCCAGCTGCAAGATGTTTTTATGCAGCAGGTGAAGACTGTGAGGGCAACAGAGTACCTCTGGGACCTTTCCAACATTCAGTCAACTGTGTATCTCTGTAACCAATGAGAATGTACATGAAAGATATACTAAGACAATTAAAGACACATTTTTAGTTTAGAGATACAGCACGGAAACATGTCCTCCGTCACACCGAGTCTTTGCTGACTAGTGATCACCATACACTAGCACTACCCTGCACACACTATGGACAATTTACAACTGTACCAAGCCAACTAACCTACAAATCTGTATGTCTTTGGAGTGTGGGAGAAAGCCGGAGCTCCCGGACAAAACCCACACAGGTCGCTGGGTGACCGTGCAAACTCTGTACAGATTGCACCCGTCAGGATTGAACCTGAGCTTCTGGCGCTGTGAGGCAGCAACTCTACCGCTGTGCCACCGTGCCACCCAAATCGTATACATTGGCGCCACAATCTGGCCACTCTTACATATAGACTCAGTGGACTGTTTCAATGTACTCTGTACTTAATCAGGGACTGTACTTATGCATGCCAATAATCTTACTGATCTCGAATGGGCAAAACAATAATTTCAATGTACCTTGGCCTGGGTGATAATAAAGAACCATTCAATCATTGAGAAGGTGAGATGAGGGGACGAAAGGTAGGGCTCAATAAAGCGAGAAAGAAAATAGAAGTTTTAATAAAAAATAGTTGGTCCCTGGAAAGTATTGTAATGTGGAGGGATCTAGGCGTGTCTGAAAATGGAGTCACGGGTAATTGGGGTAGTCAAGAAGGCTTTCAGTACATTGGCCTTCATCAGTCATTGTTGAAGCGGCTCGAGCTGTTAACTTGATGTTTCGTTTGGTTGCCAGGTGAGCTATTGCAGCAGTTCCATAAAACACATTGCATGACTGAGGGCTGGCTGACATTTTCATAAGACTTATCTAAAAGAAAGCAATTCATAACTCTTCCACATCCCAAGTCACTGGACGTTATTAATAGTGTATGCCAATAAACCTTGACTTATTTTACCAGGACTGCTGACCCATTGTATTCAATTGATCCCATTATGTGCTCGCATGAAAGAAGGTAGTCTCAGTGAAATTTGTTTTGGGCAATTGTCAGAGAATGACACTCATGAATCAACATCCTGCTCTTTGCATTGCTTGCTGTTAGGTTTTAGTTTAGTGTATAGATACAGCATCGAAACAGGCCCTTCGGCCCATCGAGTCCGTGACACCCCACACACTAACAATATCCTACACACTAGGGACAATTTACAATTTTTACCAAAGCAGGTTAACATACAAAGGACAGGAACCTGGAGGGCTGGAGGAAACTGGTTCACCCGGGAAAAAATTACACGGTCACGGGAAGAACGTGCAAACTCCGTACAGACAGCACCCGTAGTCAGGATTGAACCCGGGTCTCTGGCGCTGTGAGGCAGAAACTCTACTGCTGCGCCACCGTGCTGATTTTATTCAGTGTATGCGCTGTTTGCCTGTACATGGAAAATATCACCTCTATATCCTTCTTTGTTTTGCTTCTTGCTAGCTTGTCTCTGTGTCAAAAGAAGGATATTCTCAATCCAAGAGGGCAGGCATTAGTTTTCTTTATGCTGCAAATTGTCGTGGGAAATTACGCTACAACAAAAGCACAATAAATAGTTGTTGTCAATTGCATGAAAGGTTTGTGGGGTGTTCACTTGTTAAGTTACAGCTATGCGCTCCCACACCACTGACGGAAACTCTCCCAAATGTAGAGCTGGAGCCTTCAATTTTCCAACTCGTTCTCATTTTTAAATATGAGATTGGTGAATTAGTTATAAGGTATTGCCATCATTACTAGGAGTGGCACAGTGACGCAGCGGTAGAGTTGCTGCCTCTCAGCGCCAGAGACCCCGGTTCGATCCTGACTACGTGTGCTGTCTGCACAGACTTTGCATATTCTCGCTGTGACCCCTTGGGCTTTCTCCGGGTGCTCCGTATTTCCTCCCAGTTTCCAAAGACGTGTGGGTTTGCAGGTAATTGGCTTCTGGAGATTGTCCCTCGTGTGCAGGATAGAGCTAGTGTACTGGGTGATCACCAGTCGGCCAGGACTTGGTGGGAGAAAGGGCTTGATTCCATGCTGTATCTCTAAACTAAACTACTTTAGCATGTGACGTGAACTGCAAGATTGAATTTTGCAATTATCAAAACTATCTGAATGCAGGCAATTCTAAATTGAAATTACATGCTTCAAATTGCTAATTGAGTTTCAATGCTGAAAAATTATTTTGATTCATTTTTTGCCTAATGTAATTAATTGACATATTTCAAATGTTTGCACAATGAGGAAATGCAGTGAGGGAGGACACCGCAGAATAGCAAGGACATTTTAGTTTAGTTTAGAGACTCAGTGCGGAAGCAGGCCCTTTGTTCCACCGATCCCCGTGACATTAGCTCACATTACACACTAGGGACAATTTACTATTTTTACCGAAGCTGATTAACCAAAAAACTGTGCGTCTTTGGAGTGTGGGAGGAAACCTGAGCACCCGGAGAAAACCTATGTGGTCACAGGGAGAATGTGCAAACTCTGTATAGGCAGCACACACAGAGCCTGATCGAGCCAGGATCTCTGGCGCTGTGAGGCAGCAACTCTACCGCTGCACCGACATTTGAGCTGAAACAATGGGACTGGGTCTTACATAAAGATTACTCACTGGCTACTTCAACATTCTTGAAACAATATAATCCACTGCGACGCGAGCAAATTAGTGCATTTAACGTCTGCTGGGGCGCGATTTCAATATAAGATGTTCACAGTGCTTAGCATTTCAGGTGATTTGTAAAGAAAGCTCATTTATATTTTATTTTTCAATGTGAAACATCTAGAATCATATATATAAAAACCTATTATAAAATTCATGGTTATTCTCCTTTTTGAGGTCCCTTTACAACGTGATTTTTTGATATGAAAATAGAATATTCTAGTTGAACGACCGTTTGAGGGGAAAATACTGCAGCTAAGTTTTGATTAAGCATTTGCAAATATCCAGCTTTGCCAAAAGGAACGTGATTTCTGAGTGCGTGGGAATATAGAAACATAGCAAATATGAGCAAGGTTAGGACCCAAATGCCACACCTTGTTCCAGTTTATCTCCACATCTCTTGGTCCTTCTAGCCTCCGGGCAAGTATCCAATTCATTTTTGGATACATTTTCGTAATTTGGCTTCAATAACGTTCACTGGGAGAACAAGGGGGTGCAGCGGTAGAGTTGTTGCCTTACAGTGCCAGTCTGGTTCGATCTTGACCACAGGTGCTGTCTGTATGGAGTTGGTACTGTTCTACTCCTTTTGCATATCTACAGGCACTTTTACAGTCACATTTTGTTTCCTACAAGCTTATTCTCGTATTCTCTTATCTCCTTCCTGATTAATCCCTTTGCAGAAATACAAACGCACGGTGACTTTGTGCACTCCCTTTTGTATCAGCCCTGAAGCTCACACTATTGAATTTGTTGGCTGTTCCTAAGCGTCGCTGATGGATATGTAGTCTTTCAGAGGCCTACTTTGCAATTAAGTGTGAGGAATGATGGTAACGATCATTAACGGAGAGAAATAGTCACAAAAATAGTCCCCGAAATAGACAATGGGTCAGGCAGCATCTCTGGTGAATATGGATATATGACCTTTCGAGACAGAGCCTTCTTCAGACTGATTGTGGTGGGGTGGGAGAAAGGTGGGGGCAGACAAAGTCTGGCAGGTGCGGCACAGATTCACACAGCGTGGAAACAGGCCCTTCGGCCCAACTTGCACACACTGACCAACATGTCCCACCTGCCTGCATTCGGCAAGCAGTAGTAACGGGGAATAAAGAAATGGTAGATTAATTTAATACATTTTTTTACATCAGTCTTCACAGTGGAAGACACCCTGTAAATGAATTGATTGTAATCATGTATTGTCTTTCTGCTGATTTGTTAGCACACAACAAAAAACCTTTCGCTGTGCCTTGGTACACATGACAATAAACTAAACTGAAACTGAAACACCAGCAACATGCCCAAAATTCTTGTCAGGGGGTGGAGGTTAGTGGTGGCTATCACTAAGGAGAGGGTGCTTGGGAAGCTGAAGGGTCTAAAGGCGGATGTCACATGGATCCCCGCATATTGAAACTATCTTGCGTTACACATAGGGACAATTTTACATTTATACGGCCACTTTGTGGCTTAATTGGCAGTATTGGCGAACCTGGAACTAGCGGAGGTCACCAGTAGGGCATTTAGAGGAGGGCACCAGTAAATGAGCATTTAGAGGAGGGCACCAGTGAATGGGCATTTAGAGGAGGGCACCAGTGAATGGGCATTTAGAGGAGGGCACCAGTGAATGGGCATTTAGAGGAGGGCACCAGTGAATGGGCATTTAGAGGAGGGCACCAGTAAATTAGGCATTTAGAGGGCACCAGTAAATGGGCATTTAGAGGACACCAGTAAATTAGGCATTTAGAGTAGGGCACCAGTGAATGGGCATTAGGAGGGCACCAGTGAATGGGCATTCAGAGGGCACCAGTGAATGGGCATTTAGAGGAGGGCACCAGTGAATGGGCATTTAGAGGAGGGCACCAGTGAATGGGCATTTAGAGGGCACCAGTAAATTAGGCATTTAGAGGAGGGCACCAGTAAATTAGGCATTTAGAGGGCACCAGTAAATTGGGCATTTAGAGGGCACCAGTAAATTGGGCATTTAGAGGACACCAGTAAATTAGGCATTTAGAGGAGGACACCAGTGAATGGGCATTTAGAGGACACCAGTGAATGGGCATTTAGAGGAGGGCACCTGCGAATGGGCATTTAGAGGAGGGCACCAGTAAATGGGTATTTAGAGGAGGGCACCAGTAAATGGGCATTTAGAGGAGGGCCCCAGTAAATGGGCATTTAGAGGACACCAGTAAATTAGGCATTTAGAGTAGGGCACCAGTGAATGGGCATTTAGAGGAGGGCACCAGTAAATGGGCATTTAGAGGAGGGCACCAGCAAATGGGCATTTAGAGGAGGGCACCAGTAAATGGGCATTTAGAGGAGGGCACCAGTAAATGGGCATTTAGAGGAGGGCACCAGTAAATGGGCATTTAGAGGAGGGCACCAGTAAATGGGCATTTAGAGGAGGGCACCAGTAAATGGGCATTTAGAGGAGGGCACCAGTAAATGGGCATTTAGAGGAGGGCACCAGCAAATGGGCATTTAGAGGAGGGCACCAGTAAATGGGCATTTAGAGGAGGGCACCAGTAAATGGGCATTTAGAGGAGGGCACCTGTAAATTAGGAATTTGGGAAGGTTACAACAAATTCTGTATCATCTTAAATGTTGATTGTGCAAATGGTCAGTGAGAGGAGAGTGTGGCAAGAAGATGGAGAGAGAGATGGTGCATAATTAAGAATGAGAGAGAGATGGAGAGAGTCAGTGAAAGAGAGCGGTATGGACTGTCATAGGCAGAGATGGTGTGTCAGTGACTGCATCTGCCACCATCTTTCACTGACACCATCTCTCCATCTCTCACACTGACACACTCCATCTCTCTCCATCTCTCACTAAGAGAGAATGTCATTGAAAGTGGAAGAGAGGTGGATCAAAAGTGGGAGTGGCGATGTTGCCCTGGCAGCAGCGGCTCGCCTGCAGTCCGCCCCGGACCGCGGAGTTGAACCAGCCCGCTCGCGGAGCGCGGTTCACCTGCGGGACTTATTCACATCACCTGGTGCGGTCACAACATCGGAGGCGATTGTATCTCCAAGATTGGATTATTTAGTAATACTTCAATCTCCATCAAACTTTTCACATTTTCTTTTCTATTTTCTATTCTTTTTCTCTATCTTTCTATCTTTAATTAAGGAAAAAATTATAGAAACATATTATATAAATCTTTAATACGTACACACTTATTTCTGTTCGTATGAAAAGATTATAGATGTCTTAAACTTGTAATTATATAAAACTATGTATTTTCAATTATACAATAATTATGAAATATAAAATTAACAATAATACAAACATTATTAATATTTTTGATAAACATTATGAATATCAAAAAAACTATTTGTTTAAGATTGGGGTACTACGTAGTTATATTAGCGGGGATTTCTATTTGGTAATTAGAAGAAATATCTATGATTTGAGAAATCTAAGTGTATTACTTATTTTAGGAATATACTACATATACTCCCAATTATATAAAATAAATAACAATGAAATGTATAATGGATAATATTACAATTAACATAAATAGTATTAATCGATAATCAATATGTTATAATTTTATATATTATATAACTCTCAATGTCGTATAAGAGTGTACTTGGTATATATTGTTTCTACAATAAAAAAATTTAACAAAAAACAACATCGGAGGCCCGGGTCGCCTCAGCGCAGAGGAAGAGGAAGAACAAGAAGGGAAGAGACAAAGACCAGATTGTCTGGTGAACTCACTGTGGTGGATGTTAAATATGTGTTTATTATGTGATTTGTTATTTACTATATGTATGACTGCAGGCAACAAAATTTTGTTCAGACCGCAAGGTCTGAATGACAATAAAGTTTTCCATGATTCCATGATGATTCCATGATCATGGCCTATCTTTCTCTCTCATCCCCATTCTCCTGCCTTTTCCCCATAACCCGTGATACCTGCACTAATCAAGAATCCACCAATATCCACCTTAATATTACCAAATTACTTGACCTCCACAGCCGTCTGGGACAATAGATTCCACAGATTCACCATCCTCTTACTAAAGAAAATCCTTCTCATTCTCTTCCTAAAGGAATGTCCTTTAATTCTAAGGCTATGGCCTCTAATTCTAGACTAGACCAGAGTAAACATCCTCTCCCCATCCATTTAGAGGAGGGCACCAGCAAATGGGCATTTGCCATCATATTAAAGGCAATGGGTCTGGTAGTTGGGTTTCACTTTCGTTGAGTTTAGTTTAGAGATACAGCGTGGAAGCAGGCCCTTTGGCCCACTGGGTCCGCGCCGACCAGCGATGCCCGCACATTAACACACACACTAGGGACAATTTACGTTTATACAAAGATCTCGGAGAAAACCCACGCAGGTCATGGGGTGAATGTACAAACTCCGTACAGTTGGCACGGTGGCGCAGCGGGAGAGTTGCTGCCTTACAGCGCTTGCAGCGCCGGAGTCCCGGGTTCGATCCCGACTACGGGATCTTGCCTGTGCGGAGTTTGTACGTTTCAAGGTCAGTTTGTTGTCACATGTACCATTTAAGGTACGTTCTCCCCATAACCACGTGCGTTTTCTCCAAGATCTTTGGTTTCCTCCCACATTCCAAAGACTTACAGGTATGTAGGTTAATTGGCTTGGTGTGAGTGTAAATTGTCCCAAGTGTGTGCAGGATAGTGTCAATGTGCGGGGATCGCTGGTCAGTGCGGACTCGGTGGGCCGAAGGGCCTGTTTCCGCACGGTATGAAACTAAATGAAAATAAAAACTAAGTGATAGGTGCATACAAGTGAAGAGCAAGAGCGGTTATGATTGGCAGAAGGTTGGACAAAGGAGAGATGAGGAGACAACAAAATCTAATTGACTTGTCCAATTTTAGGTAACTGACCTACAAACAACCCCCCCACCCTCCACCCTTTTTCCCCTTACTGGAACACCCGTTCTGCCAAGGGTGGCGGTGAAAGCAAGTATGATAGTGGTGTTTAAGAGGATTTTATTCATGCCAGAAATGAAGGGATGTGGATCACATGCAGGCGGTGGAGATTAGTTTAACTTGGCATCACGTTCAGCACAGACATTGTGGGCCGAAGGGCCTGTGCTCTACTGTTCTATTGTCTACTGTCAGGCCCATACAAATTCAGGTCAGCAACTGAAAGTAGTATGTTTGGCTTGAGATATTGTACTGAGAGGGTGGGGCAACAAAGTGGGCAAGTTGCTAGATTAGTATTAATGTAGAAACAGAGAAAACAGGTGCCAGAACCGCCATTCAATATGATCATGGCTGATCATCCATGATCACATGGGTGTCGACCTGAAACGTCACCCATTCCTTCTCCATAGATGCTGCCTGAGCTACTCCAGAATTTTGTGTCAATCGTCAATTTAAACCAGCATCTGCAGTTCTTTCCTACACATCCAAAATCAGTACCCCGATCCTGCTTTCTCCCCATATCCCTTGATTACGTGAGCCCTAATAGCTAGATCTAACTCTCTCTTGAAAACACCAGTGGCTTGTGCCCTTGATCCAGTGCCAGACTCCACAACAGCAGCTGGGGAATTACCGAAGCTTGGGATTGAAAAGCTGGTCTCACTGTCATTTTGTTTAAAAAGGCTGCACTTGGTTGACTGATGTCCTTCAGAGAACAAGAGCAGGTCTGTGAGCCACTCGGACCAAGGGATGCGCTGACATTTAACTGCCCTCTCGCTTATCTTGGAAAGGCACCCATTTACCAAAGGAAAATAAACAACAGCCTTGACAGGGATGTTCACTTTCAGTGGACACATATAAAAAATATTTCCTGTCAATAGATAGACAATAGGTGCAGGAGTAGGCCATTCGGCCCTTTGAGCCAGCACCGCCGGTCAATGTGATCGCAGCTGATCATCCCCAATCAGTACCCTGTTCCTGCCTTCTCCCCATGTCCCCTGACTCCGCTATCTTTGAGCCCCATTAAGCTCTCTCTTGAAAGTGTACGGAAAACCGGCCTCCACTGCCCTCTGAGGCAAGAATTCCACAGACTCACCACTCTCTGTGTTTAAAAGTGTTTCCTCATCTCCGTTCTAAATGGCTTACCCCTTATTCTTAAACTGTGGCCCCTGGTTCTGGACTCCCCCAACATCGGGAATATGTTTCCTGCCTCAAGCGTGTCCAAAACCTTAATAATCTTATATGTTTTAATAAGATCTCATCCTAAATTCCAGAGTATACAAGCCCAGCTGCTCCATTCTCTCAGCATATGACAGTCCCGCCATCCCAGGAATTAACCTTGTAAACCTACGCCTCACTCCTTCAATAGCAAAAATGTCCTTCCTCAAATTAGGGGACCAAAACTGCACACAATACTCCAGGTGTGGTCTCACTAGGGCTCTGTACAACTGCAGAAGGACCTCTTTGCTCCTATACTCAACTCCTCTTGTTATAAAGGCCAAAATGCCATTCGCTTTCTTCACTGCCTGCTGTACCTGCATGCTTACTTTCATGACTGATGAACAAGGACCCCCAGATCCCGTTGTACTTCCCCTTTTCCCAACTTGACACCATTTAGATAATAATCTGTCTTCCTGTTTTTGCTACCAAAGTGGATAACCTCACATTTATCCGCATTAAACTGCATCTGCCATGCATCTGTCCACTCACCCACCCTGTCCGTCACCCTGCATTCTCATAGCATCCTCCTCACAGTTCACACTGCCACCCAGCTTTGTGTCATCTGCAAATTTGCTAATGTTACTTTGAATTCCTTCATCTAAATCATTGATGTATATTGTAAATAGCTGTGGTCCCAGCACCGAGCTATTCTTCTTTGTTTCATTGTTTTGAAGAGTGATGAAGAGTAACAAAAAAGAGGAGGAAGAGGGGCGGTTGCAGCGTCAGAGATTCAGGTTCGATCCTGATTACGGGTTCTGTCTGTACGGAGTTTGTACGTTCTCCCCGTAACTTGCGTGGGTTTTCTCCAGTTTCCTCCCACATCCCAAAGACGTGCAGGTGTGTAGGTCAATTGGCTTCTATTTTTTTTTAATTGTCCCCAGTGTGTAGGATAAAACTACTGAACAGGTGAGCATTGGTTGGCGAGGACTCGGTGGGCTGAAGGGCCTGTTTCCACACTGTATCTCTTTTAGAGGAGGAGAAGGGGGAGAACTGGTGCGACATCAGCCAAGATTCAAGGAAAGGATTAGGGAATGGCGGGGGGGGGGCAAATAAAGGGAGGTAGGATGTTTTGGGGGAAGAAAGGGGAGGGGGAAAGGAGTTGTTTGTAGAGGTTACCTAAAATTGGAGAATTCAATATTCATATAATTGTGTTATAAGCAACCAAAGAAATATATGTGTCCAGTTTACCTGTAGCCTCACTCTGGCAATGGAGGGGGCCCAGGTGTGAGAGGTCAGTGTGGGAATAGGAAGGGGAGTTAAAAATGTTTTAATCAACTGGGAGATCCAGTCGGCCTTGGTGGACCGTGTGTAAGTCTTCAGCGAAACTGTGAGTCTACGCTTGGTCTCACAGATTGTTGGTGGGGTGGGCGAGTGAGTGGGGAGGAATACTCATCATACTGCATGCCCAACAGCCTTGCATGGGACACGGTTGTGATGTACTTTGTTATAAATGCGATGTGTCCTGGATAATAGGGCATCCACAGTGGCGTAGCAGTAGAGGTGCTGCCTTACTGCGCCCGCAGCGCTGGAGGCCCGGGTTCGATCCCGACTACGGGCGCTGTCCGTGACCACGTGGCTTTTCTCCAAGATCTTCGGTTTCCTCCCACATTTCTAAGACGTTTAGGTATGTAGGTTAATTGGCTTGGTGAATGGCCTATAACTACGATTCAGTGTAATTTGAAGTGATCATCCAGTGCAGACTAAAAGAGGACCATCCAGACGCAGGTGAGGCAGAGGTTGATGTGCACCTCCTCCAACCTCATCTACTGTAACTGCTGTTCTAGGTGTGGACCCCTATATATTGGCGAGACCAAGCGCAGACTGGGCGATCGTTTCACTCAATCCACCCTAGCCTACATGATCTCCATTTTGCCAAACATTTCAACTCTCCCTCCCATTCCCGCACTCAGAGTGAGGCCACGTGCGAAGTGGAGGAACAGCACCTCCTATTTCGCTTGGACAGCTTACAACCCAGCGGTATGAACGTTAATTACGTTAACTTCAAGTAACCCCTCCATCCCCCCCTCCCCCACCCTAGTCATCCTACTAGCTCCACTATTTGTATCCCTGTTTTACCAGCCATTATGGGCTCCATCCTTCCTTGGTCATCTATTGCTGGTCTTTTCCTACCTCCATCTCTCCCCCCTTCAACTCTACTTTCAGTCTGAAGAAGAGTTCAGACCAGAAACGTCACCCATCATTTTTCTCCAGAGACGCTGCCTGACCCGCTGAGTTACTCCAGCGTTTTGTGTCTATCTTCGGTATAAACCAGCATCTGCAGTTCTTTCTACACAAGGAGGCGGATTTTGAAAGCAGTGCTTACTGTATTTCAAAAAACCTTTTGCAAAAAATGATTCTATGTTAATTTGAATGCAGCCACTGTTAAAGTGCTCTGCGCCATTATAATCTGATCACAGAAGGATTGTTAGTGTAATTATTTTTCTTTGCAATAGAAAATTGCCTCAAGTTGGTACAGAGTAATGGAAATCTATGTCTCCTTGGGCCATCTTGCTTTCTAAAGGGAGGTAATAAGTGGGCTGCTAATCGGTAGTCTGCCATTGCTTCACCGATGTAATTAGTTAGCAGAACTGTTGTTCTCTATATTTAATAAGATGAGCGGGGATGAACTGTGCAGCTCCAGTAGAGATGGGCCTGTGTATAGACTACAGAGTGGCTCTAAGAATCACCAGCACTGCTCCACTTTGGTGAGGTGTATCTCTACCTTCAAGTAACCCATGCGTTCCCTCTCTCTCCGTCCCTACCCCACCCTAGTTTCACTGTTTGTGTCCCTTCGTTATCACTTATCGTTATCACAAAGGAACTACCGCAGACTCCACCTTAGTAAACCTTAGTAACCACCTTCACTCTGGAATCATCGGTGCCGGCTCTCATTTGTTCTGTACCTTTTCATACCTTTAGTCTCCCTCTCCCCTGACTCTCAGTCTGAAGAAGGGTCTGGACCTGAAACGTCACCCGTTCCTGTTTTCCAGAGATGCTGCCCGACCCGCTGGGTTACTCCAGCATTTTGTGTCTATCTTTGGTGAGGTGTTTGTTCAGACACCTTTGCCTGATGCCAGGGGCACATATACATGTGCTCACATTGGAGGGAGCACGTGCACATCCATAATCTGACATAACATCTTTGTTTTTTCCCAAATTAAACTTTTCAGACTAGAAAATATATACAAAACAAGAACAGTGCAAAATCTCTCCACAGTCATTAGTGTCATATTCAATAGTCATACTCATAGAGTGACACAGTGTGGAAACAGGCCCTTTGGCCCTACTCCCCCACACCGACCAACAATGTCCCAGCTGCACTAGTCCCACTTGCTTACGTTTTGTCCATATCCCTCCAAACCTGTCTTATCCATGTACCTGCCTCAATTACCTCTTCTGGCAGCTTGTTCCATACACCCACCACCCTTTGTGTGAAAAGGTTGCCCTCGTATTTCTATTCAATCTTTTCCCCTTCATCTTGAACCTATGACGTCTGGTCCTCGATTCTCCTACTCTGGGCAAGAGACTCGCAACAATCCTTAAACCAAGCAAACTTGCTTCTCTGGTGGCCTCTTGGAGTGATATCCCTTCCCCTGTTTGAGGGACATCTCCACCACACTCTGCCTCCCAATGTCCAGCAGCAGAAGGACCCTAGACTGTGGTCTTCCCCCACAGAGCCTTGGCGTTCGTTGGCTGCACCAAGCTTCAGTGCGTCCCTCAGCACGTATTCCTGCAGTCTGGAGCGGGACAGTCCGCAACATTGAGCAATTCTTTGCCACGGAAGGCTGTGGAGGCCAAGTCAGTGGGTATTTTTAAGGCAGAGAGAGATAGATTCTTCGTGAGCACAGGTATCAGATGTTATGGGGAGAAGGCAGGGGATTGGGGTTAGGAGGGAGAGATAGATCAACCATGATTGAATGGCGGAGTAGATTTGATGGCCTAAATCTATTCCTTTTCCTTATTCCCTTACGGACATCTCCCTCTGCTGTGGGGCTAACATGTTTCGAGCAGACCAAAGAGTGTCTTTCACCGAGGTGAAGACCTTCCAGCAGCGCTTGATGTCCTGACATCCTTCATGTGATTATTGAAGGGACAAGTGGGAGGGTGACGGTTGCTGTTGTTGTTGTTGTACCCTCACTTGCTACCTTGTTATTTACCCCTGCTTGCAGCAGCTGGTTTTAAGTAGTTTGCAAAATTATATTGGAGCGACTGATAATGTAATAACACAAAACAATAATCAGTTTGAGATAAGATAACCGGCTTTCTTGGAACACTTGCAAAGAATGTCAATGCCTATTCAGCAGAGTGTTAGCAAAGTTAATTTGCATTTTCAAAAATAAATAAATCACATTTCATATCTGAAAAAAAAAATCACATTTTATACCTGCTGCAAATAGTCTAATCTGGTGTTTCCCACGCAGAGTATTCATGTTTTATTCATCTGACATTAGCTAAAAATAACTTGTTTGTTTGATGTAACAAATGTTCTGAATCCGTTGGATTAATTTATCTGATTACGAAGCCTTGCCCCGATGAGTCAGTGGCAATTTAACTGAATACGTTCACCCCACAGAGTTGCACGCGATCACAAAAAGAGGAAATGTGGTGTAATGCGTCCCAGATAGAAAAATTAAATTCTTACTCGCTGCAGCACAACAGAATATGCAAACATAGTACACTGTAAACAATATGATAAACGAGAGAAAATAAAATGTTCAGTGTGTATATATACACTTACCCACAAGTGTACAAGTGGGTAATACACTTGTGCATATACACACGCATACATATATATACATATCCATACGCATAGATATACACACACACACATATATACATATATATATATATATATATATATATATACACACACACATACACACACATACTCAAAAAAGAAACAATAGTGGTGTAATAATAATAATGATAATAATAATAATAGTCTATTGATGTTCAGAGCATATTTGAGGTTGTAGTGTTTAATAGCCTGATGGCTGTAGGGAGGAAGCTGTTGCTGAACCTGGATGTTACGGTTTTCAGGCTCCTGTACCTTCTTCCCGATGGTAGGGGTGAAATGAGTGTGTGGTCGGGATGGTGTGGGCCTCTGATGATGCTGGCTGCCTTTTTGATTTACGCAGAGTGAATTTCATATAAAGCAAAACTTGTGTTAATTAAACTAATGTCTTTGGGATGTCTTGCCATAGGTCAGCTAATTGATTTTCATAATTCTATAGCGATGGTGCAATCTCACTTGTGTTCACATCCAAGTCAGTTCCTTGACTGCGGCTCCACTGCTGCTGCGGCAGACACCAAGTCCGCAGCCTCACGGGTCAGAAGCGGAGCCTCGCAAGTCGACGGAGCCCGTGGCGAACGGCGCCTGGATCCATGGAGCCCACAGCTGGGGCCTGGGTCGGAGCCATGGAGGCGTCTGGATAGGGCCCGGCGGCAATAATGGAGAGGTCGGCGTGGTGGTCGATGATGGCGCCGGCCGACGCACGAGGACGGACCACATGGGAGTGAGGACGCTGCTGCCGGGGGAAGGAACAATGGAGGACCCAGTGTGGGGGGTCCGCCATGGGGGGGGGGGAAACGAAGGGGACCTGGCACGGATACTTTGTAACTTTGTCAGCGCCGTATGTGGCGACTAATCGCATACCTGGGGTCTGCAAGCAAAGAATTTCCCTGTGACTTGTCACATGTGACAATAAAGTATTCTGCCCTTCATTCATTGATGAACACATAATCTGCCTGGCATTTCGGTTTGGCACTGAGGTGTATTTGTTTGAATGAGGCATTAATCAGATGCCCCACCTACCTTCTCAGACTAATGAAGAAGAGCTATTACACCATTTCAAAGAACTTAACCAACATTATTAAAAGACCCGAAACGTTGCCTATTTCTAGCACTCCATAGGCGATGCCTCGCCCGCTGAGTTTCTCCAGCATTTTTGTCTACCTTATAAAAACAAATGATGTTATCACTTCACATTGCTATTTACAAGATGCTTTAGTATGCAATTTAATTGCTGCGTTTTCTAAATGTTGGTAAGGACCACATTTTAATAACCTCTTGGATTTATGTAGCACCTTTTAAATAAAAATGTCCAAAGGCATGATGTTACCAAAATCAATTTGACACTGATCCACAAAGGGAGATGTATTAGGACAAGTTTGCAAGAGCTTGGTCAAAGGGATATGTTTTAAGGAGGTCAAAGAGAGATGGAAGAGTTTAGAGATCATAACCACATATGCTGGAGCAATGTGGGCATTGGGTTTACTTAGAAAGATAATTATCACAGTGTCAGCTAAATAATTGCTTCACCATTTGAGGCAAAAACTAATGTTCCTTTATTTACAAATAATCGAATTAAGCAAAGGACACAGCAAGAGTGAAGAGTATTTAATTGTATTATGTACTTCTTCTTTGTTTCGTATGGCGTGCACAGCCTAAAGTTGTCAGACAACTTGTTCTATTTGATCTTATTTGATTGTGCACGCCGGGTTGATTGCATTTGTCGAAACAGGGCGGACCACGTGAAGGTTGCAATCTCCCACCCCGTATTATGTACTGACAATAAAACACTTCTTGCAAGTGAAACATAAACCAAAGGAATAGTTAGATCTCAAGCCGGGTGTTGAGCAGCCAGGTTGTTGTCTCTACGTCAATGTCTGCCAGGTCCTGAGCTCCATTTGGTGGGTGGTAGAGCGAGCACCAAGAGATGACATGGTTGGCTGTTGTGTGGTTCTGCTCCACATTCACAGGCTGGGCTCTGGCGGAGCCCACATCTCCACATAGAAACATAGAAATTAGGTGCAGGAGGAGGCCATTCGGCCCTTCGAGCCAGCTCCGCCATTCATTCTGATCATGGCTGATCGTCCCCAATCAATAACCCGTGCCTGCCTTCTCCCCATTTCCTTTGATTCCACTAGCCCCTAGAGCTCTATCTTACTCTCTTAAATCCATCCAGTATGCTGGCATTGAAACGCCCAACTCCAGTATCAAGTCTGTTGAGCTTCACCCATGCTCCTCTGGGGAGGTCAGACCCTGGACAGCTTTTATCTGGTGAAGAGATGTCGCTGTGTAATGGAGATGAGGTTGCCTTCCACTCCTGTGACCACTTGATGGCTATCCTGTGTGCTTTTGTCTCAGTTGGCTGGATGGATGCTAGGATTTGTTTTGCTTGTGGAGCAAAGTAGTGATGGGACTTCAGTCGGGGCGGCCTCTGCTCTCTGCTGATAGCCTGATGGAGGAGGTGATCTGGGTCCATGGCACGACGAGATAGTGCCAGAGATGCTGCTTGCCTTCGGATCCCTGCAGGTGGAATTCCTGCAAGTGTAGGGAGCTGCTCGACTGGAGTAGGTTGAAGGCACCCAGTGATGGTTCGCAAGGTGCTGGTCAGGCTCGTGTCTACCAGGCTAGTATGTCTGCTTCTACTCCATACGGGTGCCCAGTACTCAGCTGGGGCATACACAAGAGCGAAGGCAGAGGTACGAAGAGTTGATGGACTGGCTCCCCAACTTGTCCCTGCCAGGCGTCGGATGAGGCCGCTACATGCCATGACCTTGTCGTGGAGATCAGCCAGGTGTTGACGAAATGTAAGCGACCTGTCCAGCTTTACGCAGAGGTAAGTGGGTGTTTGTTGGAAGTCCAAGCGCCTGTTGTTAACGAAGACAGCTAGCTCTCGCTTAGCTTCACAATAAAACACTGACATTCTTTCATGCAGCATGTTAACAGGCCCATAAATGCAATAATCATGGATGATATACAATAATCGGATTAATTAATTAATTGATTTAAAAAACATGGTGGTGGAGTAATTCAACAGGTCAGCAATGTCCCGCTGAGCTACTCCAGCATTTGTGTCTATTTTTGTAAACTAGCATTTGCAGTTCCTTAGATGCAAAGTGCTGGAGTAACTCAGCATGTCAGGCAGCATCTCTGGAGAATAGGAACAGGTGACGTTTCGGGTTAGAACCCTTCTTCAAACTGGAGAAGAAGTCTCCAGAGATTTTCTCCAGAGATGCTGCCTAACCCGCTGAGTTGCACCAGCACTTTGTGTCTATCTTCGGTATAGACCAGCAATTCCTCCACAATTTGTCTGTAGTGCCTTATTTCTTGAATAAAGTAATAACCCTGAGAGTGCCAACATTTTGGACTTTGATCTTGGCTGCCTTTTTTGAGGCAATGCCTCCTAAGGTAGATCCCTTTGATGGCGGGGAGGTCAGTAGCTATGATGGACCAGGCAGTGTCCACTCCTCGCAGTAATCTCTGCATTCCTGGGCATCTGAGTTGCCGAACCAGACTGTGATGCAACCAGCCAGTATGCTCTCCACAGTGCCCTCTACTGCACCCAATGGTGGCGCAGCGGTAGAGTTGCTGCCTCGGGTTCGATCCCGACTATGCGTGCTGTCTGTAGGGAGTTTGTATGTTCGCCCCGTGACCTGCGTAGGTTTTCTCAGAGATCTTTGGTTTCCTCCCACTCTCCAGAGACGTACAGGTTTGTAGGTTAATTGGCTTGGTAGATGAAAAATTGTCCCTAGAGGGTGTTAGGATAGTGTTAATGTGTGAGGATCGCTGGTCGTCGCGGACTCGGTGGGCCGAAGGGCCTGTTTCCGTGCTGTATCTCTAAACTATACTAAGCTAAAAGTGTACCTGCAAGAAACTGCAAGTGTACCTGTAAGAAAGCAAGATACTTGGATTACATGTGTGGGAAGGAACTGCAGATGCTGGTTTAAACCAAAGATGGACACAGAAAGCTGGAGTAACTCGGCAGAGTTAACCATGCAGAAAAGGAATAGGTGACGTTTTGGGTCAAGAAAAGGGTATTGATGCGAAACGTCACCTATTTATCTCCAGAGATGCTGTCTGATCCTCTGAGTTACTCCAGCTTCCTGTGTCTACACCTGGATTACATATTCTATTTTATAATAGGAAATATTATTCACAAAATATTTGCCGTCCTTTTCAATAGCAGTGAATATCTGAAGGTGGTGATGGAATTTACGCAGAGCCCTCTGTTAGCTCCCTCTTGTGGTTGAAACCTTGCATAACAAAAAGCAGAACAGAGTCACTATCAAGGGAAAAAATTATTATCACAGAGATGTAGACACAAGGATCTACTGATTCTGGATTACAAAAAAAGACTCAAAGTGCTGGAGTAACTCGCATAGGTGACGTTTCGGGTTGGGATCCTTCAGGCTCAAAGAATCCCGACCCGAAATATTACCTGTATATTACCTTGTATATTACTTTTGTATATTTAAAAAAACCCACAATATTTAAGTTAAAAATCCAGAGTAAAAAATGATCAATGTCGTACAACGAGACAACGATACCAGTGTCTCCACAACTGGGATTCGTAGCGTGTAGTGCTAACCCTTATGTTTGTCAAGGCCACAATAAGCACATTTTTAGAGTCATTTATCCTGCAAATGAATTTATACATTATACATATACATGTCTTAGGATAGCTTCTAGAGTACTGACTCCTGCAGCCACAAACATATTACTGACACTACACCATCTTGGTTGCCTTAGCAGTGTTCTCATGGCATCGTTATATGCAACCTTTAGTCTCTGCATACTTGTCTTTAAATAGTTCGACCACAGGTGCGCAGTGTAGAGGGGTGTGCAGGATGCTCTAAATAGTGACATCTTCACCACATCTGCACACGCACCAAATTTACGCAAGAGGATATTCGCCTGTATATACAGCATGCGTCGTTGCCTATAAATATCCTCATCATCTGTCATTTGTTCTCTAACAATATGCCCTAGATATTTTATCTTATTACAGATACTAAGATTGTTGTCAGACAATTTAAAATCAGGATATTTTAGGCTTTTATCCTCTTTGGTTCTACAGACCATAACAGCACTCTTACTAGCATTATATTTAATGTCATGTTCCAAACCATACACGGAACATGCAGTAAGGAGCTGCTGGAGACCAGCGCTAGATGGACTAAAGACCACAAGATCATCTGCATACATAATATGGTTCACTAGAATATTACCAATCACGCACCCAGTGTTACAGGCTTTCAATTGTTTAGACAGATCATCAATATATAGATTAAAAAGGACTGGGGATAAAATTCCCCCTTGTCTAACACCATTGCCAACCCCAAATGGGGCTGAGACCCTATTGCCCCATTTTATTTGCATAGTCTGTTGGGCATACCAGTAGGCCAGTATTCTCACAATGTATTTAGGCACCCCTCTTTGACGCATTTTACCAGACAGCTTTCTGTGATTAACACGGTCAAAGGCTTTGGAGGCATCAATAAAGCACATAAGGATTGAAGAGTTTTTGCCTCTATATTTGATTACAATCTCCTTTAGGGCATATATGCATAAGTCAGTGCCATGTTTATCTTTAAAGCCAAACTGGTTATCTGTGGAGTTAACAAACTCATGTATTCTATCCAGCAGAACTCTTTCTAATACTTTTGACAATATGCTGGCTAAAACTATGGGCCTGTAATTATTTAAACTGCCTACTTTACCCGCTTTGTCCTTAATAACCGGCACTAATAGGACAGACAACATTGAGTCTGGTAACATGCCATGAATCATAAAGCCAGTAAAACAAATAGCTAGGAGAGGAGCATACTTAAGATGTTCAGCAGAGATATGATCCAAGCCACTCGCTTTGTTGTTGGACAGCTTGTTCATGGCATGATACACCTCATGTGACATAATCACCATCGAGTCATTACTCTCAATATTGTCCACCCTATACAAGTCACCTTGGACGCAGTTGAATAAAGTGCTATAATGTTGTCGCCATAACTCCGCGATATTAGCCGTTCCGGAGATTCCATCTACAGTACATGGTAGAGATGTTTTGCAACTGCTAAGAGTTCTCACTTCCTTCCAAAAATCTATAGATTTGTTACTTAGCAGCTTCTTAGCCATGGAATCAGCCCTCATAGCTGGCTCATTTTTACAGATGAAGCAAACAGCATACTTATACCTTGCATTAGTGAGCTTCTTGTGCTCAAACACAGGCCCCTGTCTGGGTCTACCTGCCATAGCCCATGCTTTGGTGGCTTCACGGCTTCAGTATGATACTCAGCTACATACTTATTCCAGCCAGGTCTGATGTTATGTGTCTTATTTTTATGCTTGCAGTAGGGCTTACTGCCAACATATAAGGCGCTTACTATATCATTATACATGGAGCAGATATCTCTCCTATGCTTCATATCTTTACAGTTAACATTACTACATATTATTGCATCTTTAGGTAGATGAATATTGTTTAAGGATTTATCTGTATGGGCATAATAGGCTAGGATGTCTTCCTTTGTAAGCGTTGACCAGTCCAGTTTTTCAGTATTAAGGCTATTTCTATCCCTGGATACCACAGGTATGTGTTCAACATTTATCGTCATAGCAACAGGTATATGATCAGTCATTGCTGCCCCGTACAGAATGCTCATACACCCCAATGAGGCATGTGCATCAGCTGTACTAATACAGTGGTCCAGCCATGATGTGGTGTGCCAGGCCTCACTAATATAAGTATAGCTATCTGTAGGTAAAAGCACTTTGTTTGACAATATTAAATTATTATCTTGACAGAACTGAGCCATATGATTGGCAAATAATGAGTTCCTATCTGAGATATCTGCATTCATATCCCCAATGACATATACACTACAATAATTATTGTTTTGAATGAAAGAATATATGTAAGCAAGTCTATTTAAATATTCATCCTCATTCTGATGGCACTATAAAAAGCCTCCCTTGTTTAAATCGGCTCATTTGGAAACATGGCTGCAAGCAGGCATTTGGAGTCCAGGATGGTGATGTTTTTTATTCGAGTGCTGTATGCAGCAGCCCTTTATGTCATGCAAGGATGTTTGTGCAATTAAGGCAGAAAGGAAAGAGTACTCTCCACTGACCTGTTCATTGATTCCAGCCCTTTCTGTTTTCACTTCAGATTTCCAGCAGCTGCAGTTCTTTTGGGATTTAATTAACGTTGACCCGTGTCTGTGTGTGCTTGACTCACTCTCTGTGCAGCCTCAGTTGTGAAGCATTTTCTACTCTTTTCTCTATCTTTTTCTGATTTTCAGTATCTGCTGTAACTTGCCTTTGACTCTTATTATTAATGTGTGAAGTGTTGATTTTAGCCAGAGCCATTTTACTGGCAGAAATAGTCTACAAATAAATAAACCTCAAATATTTCAGAAATAATCTGTATAAATATGTCTCATTTTCAAATAAATGCTGCTTTACCTGAGATATTTGTACTGACCAGAGGCGCAGCACGTTTTAACAATTTTTTTCGTGATGGTACAACACTAGCGCCCAGTGATTGGGTTAAACATAATCCTTTACTGTATTGTAACCTATGTTGTTTAAAATGCTTTTTATATGTTGACTTAAACCTTGTGCTATTTGTGGGAATTCAAAAAGCAGATGCTTCTAACCACAGTTGATGCAAAGCCTCTTGGTCACTAACTCCACACGGACAGCAGCTGAGCTCAGGATCGAACCTGAGACCATGAGGCAACAGCATTAACTGCTGTAGCACCATGCAGCGGAGATGGTCCAGGTCTAATCCAATGTGATTCCTGATGTCTGAGGGTCAGGGGAAATTGATCTCTCGTCTCCCTTTCCCCTGACTCACAGTCTGAAGAAGGGTCTCGACCCGAAACGTCGCCTGTTCCTTTTCTCCAGGGATGCTGGCTGCCCCCATTCGCTACGATTAATCCCGGTCGTGTATACATTTGATTGCTTCCTCTCTTTGAAAATTGATGTTAGCTGGGAGGAGCAACTTGTTCCATATTATTCCGTGAAAACTAGATTAGAACCAAATAAGGGAAGCTGGAGTTAAGCAACAAAGGGAAGCAACGAATGCTGAGGGCAAACCTTAACAACCTGAATACGGACTTCCAGAAGGGTCTTGACAAAATCGCAATACGTGGTGTAAAATGAATATTGAAAGCATGTACATGAGGTCAACAAAATATTAGACAATCTTGGTAAATGCTTGTGGGAAAGTGAATAGTGTGTCCCCCCCCCCCCCCCCTTCCCGGATCACAGTCACAGTCATCGGTAGCCACAGTCACCCGTAAATAAACCCACTACATCCAATATGCAACTTTTTATGATCATGGATGACAATCCATTTAACCTCAGTGCAAATTCAAATGAAGGTTCCTGCTGCCGCCTTCTGCTGTCACTTTCAACGCTGCTACTATTGGAGTCTGGCCTCGGGTAACTCCATTCCCACCTGGGAAATGAAAAGTTTCCATTGACGGTGCCACGGTAGACTCGCGAGTCACTAAGGTAAACGCACGGGCCACTACGTTATTACAACGAGTTTAAATGTTTCAATTTTTAACTTGAACAGTAAATTTGACTCGTGGAAAACCTCAAACATGTTTGAATTTTTTCATGAGTTAACAAGTTTCACGGGTACCTGCCGTTAGCGCCATGAGTCGCTAAGTTGCGCGCGCGAGTTCCAACATTCCCGCTACGTTAATTGTACGTGATTACCGCGAGTGAAAACTCGAGGTCCCTCGTGGGTCAACTCGCACCGTGAGACAGGCCTTTTAGCTAGCAGATGTAACCTTAGCATCCAGCCTGTTAAGGCACATACGTACGATACAAAAGCAACCTGTAGTCAACAACGTGGACGCGTATCCGCGCAGTTAACGGGAAAGAGAGTGTAGGAAAGGTCACGTTTAAACTAACAGGGCAGGGGGATGGGACACAATGCAAGGAGACAGAGGGTCATAAAAGGAGGACAAAAGCAAAAGGTAGAAGGAAGAATAAGAAAAACTAACTTGAAAGCTTTGTGCCTTAATGTGAGGAACATTCAAAATAAGGATGAATTGAATGCGCAGTTAGTAGTTAAGGGATATGATATAGTTGGAATTACGGAGACATGGCTTAAGGGTGACCAATGCTTGGAGCTAAACATGCAGGAGTATTCGATATTCAGGAAGGATTGACAGAAAGGAAGAGGAGATGGGGTGGCTTTGCTGGTTAAAGAGTCAAGTCAAGAGTGTTTTATTGTCATATGTACCGGACGGGACAATGAAATTCTTGCTTGCTGCAGCACAACAGAACATGTGAAAATGTAAACATTGTATATAACGGGGAATAAAAGAAAAAGTACAATAAATAACAAATATAGTGCAAATAACAAATAATAATATAGCCTTTTGCAGTTCACAGCTTATTCGTTGCTATGAGCTCATAGCTTATTCGTTGTGTTTAATAGCCTGATGGCTGTGGGGAAGCAGCTGTTCCTGAACCTGGATGTTACAGTCTTCAGGCTCCTGTACCTTTTTCCTGATGGCAGTGGTGAGATACAGCGGCTTGCAAAAGTTTTCATACCCCTTGAACTTTTCCACATTTTGTTACGTTACAACCACAAACGTAAATATATTTTGTTAAAGAAGGAACTGCAGATGCTGGAGAATCGAGGGTACACAAAAGGCTGGAGAAACTCGGCGGGTGCAGCAGCATCTAAGGAGCGAAGGAGATAGGCGACGTTTCGAGTCGAGACACTTCTTCAGACTGGTCAGGGATCAGGGAAACGAGAGATATAGACGGTGATGTGGAGAGATAAAGAACAATGAATGAAAGATATGCAAAAAAGTATCGATGATAAAGGGAACAAGCTGTCTGTGGTGTGAAAATGAGAAGCTGGTGCGACTAGGGTGGGGGAGGGAGATGGAGAGAGAGGGAATGCCAGGGCCTGAGGGAGAGGTGGGAAGGGGAGGAGACAGCAAGGGTTAACAGAATTGAGAAAATTCAACGTTCAAGCCCAGAGGATGCAGACTCCCCAAGCGGAATATGAGGTGCTGTTCCTCCAACTTGCGGTGTTGCTCACTCTGGCCGTGGAGGAGGCCCAGGACCGAGAGGTCAGATACGGAATGGGAGAGGGAGTTTGCAAAAAAGTATCAATGATAAAGGGAACAAGCCATTGTAAGCTGATTGTGGTGTGAAAATGAGAAACTGGTGCGACTAGGGTGGGGGAGGGAGATAGAGAGAGAGGGAATATATTAAATAGGGTACACAAAAAGCTGGAGAAACTCAGCGGGTGCAGCAGCATCTAAGGAGCGAAGGAGATAGGCGACGTTTCGGGTCGAGACCCTTCTTCAGACTGGTCAGGGATCAGGGAAACGAGAGATATAGACGGTGATGTGGAGAGATAAGGAACAATGAGTGAAAGATATGCAAAGAAGTATCCGTGATAAAGGGAACAAGCCATTGTAAGCTGTTTGTGGTGTGAAAATGAGAAGCTGGTGCGACTGGGGTGGGGGAGGGAGATGGAGATGGAGGGAATGCCAGGGCCCGAGGGCTGAGGGAGAGGTGGGAGGGGAGGAGAGGAGAGAGATATTAAATATATTTTATTGGGATTTTATGTGATAGACCAACACAAAGCGGCACATAATTGTGAAGTAGAAGGAAAATGATACATGGTTTTCAATTTTTTTTACAAATAAAAAACTGAAAAGTGTGACGTGCAAAAGTATTCAGCCCCATTTACTCTGATACCCCTAAATAAAATCCAGTGCTACCAATTGCCTTCAGAAGTCACCTAATTAGTAAATAGAGTCCACTTGTGTGTAATCTAATCGCAGTATAAATACAGCTGTGTGAAGGCATCAGAGGTTTGTTAGAGAACATTAGTGAACAAACGACATCATGAAGCCCAAGGAACACACCAGACAGGTCAGGGATAAAGTTGTGGAGAGGTTTAAAGCAGGGTTAGGTTATAAAAAAATATCCCAAGCTTTGAACATCTCACGGAGCACTGTTCAATCAATCATCCGAATATGGAAAGAGTATGGCACAACTGCAAACCTACCAAGACATGGCCGTCCACCTAAACTGACAGGCCGGGCAAGGAGAGCATTGATTAGAGAAGCAGCCAAGAGGCCCATGGTAACTCTGGAGGAGCTGCAGAGATCCACAGCTCAGGTGGGAGAATCTGTCCACAGGACAACTATTAGTCGTGCACTCCACAAATTGGGCCATTATGGAAGAGTGTTGGAAGAAAGCCATTGTTGAAACAAAGCCATAAGAAGTCCCCTTTGCAGTTTGCCACAAGCCATGTGGGGGACACAGCAAACATGTGGAGGAAGGTGCTCTGGTCTGATGAGACCAAAATTGAAATTTTTGGCCTAAATGCAAAATGCTATGTGTGGCGTAAAACTAACACTGCACATCACCCTGAACACACCTTCCCCACTGTGAAACATGGTGGTGGCAGCATCATGCTGTGGGGATGTTTTTCTTCAGCAGGGACAGGGAAGCTGGTCAGAGTTGATGGGAAGATGGATGGAGCCAAATACAGGGCAATCTTAGAAGAAAACCTGTTAGAGTCTGCAAAAGACTTGAGACTGGGGCGGAGGTTCACCTTCCAGCAGGACAATGACCCTAAATATACAGCCAGAGCTACAATGGAATGGTTTAGATCAAAGCATATTCATGTGTTAGAATGGCCCAGTCAATGTCAAGACCTAAATCCAATTGGGAATCTCTGGCAAGACTTGACAATTGCTGTTCACAGACGCTCTCCATCCAATCTGACTGAGCTTGAGCTATTTTGCAAAGAAGAATGGGCAAAAATGTCAGTCTCTAGATGTGCAAAGCTGGTAGAGACATACCCCAAAAGGCTTGCAGCTGTAATTGCAGTGAAAGGTGGTTCTACAAAGTATTGATTCGGGGGGCAGAATACTTTTTGCACGCCACACTTTTCAGTTTTTTATTTGTAATAAAATTTGGAAACCATGTATCGTTTTCCTTCCACTTCACAATTATGCAACACTTTGTGTTGGTCTATCACATAAAATCACAATAAAATACATTTACATTTGTGGTTGTAACGTGACAAAATGTGGAAAATTTAAAGGGGTATGAAAACTTTTGCAAGCCACTGTAAGTGTGTGGCCAGGATGGTGTGGGTCCTTGATGATAGTGATTACGATAGATCCCTTCGACGGTGGGGAGGTCAAAGCCGGTGTGGACTGGGCAGTGGTCACAACTTTTTGTAGTCTTTTTCGCTCCTGAAGACGAGATTAATGCAATAGCAAGGAGAGACATTAGTTTGGATGTTGTAGAATCGGCATGGGTACAACTGCGAAATAGGCAAGGGCAGAAAACGCTTATTGGAGTTGTATACATCCCACCAAACAGCAGTAAGTAGGTTGGGGACAGCATCAAGCAGGAAATTAGGGATACGTAGCAAAGATACTACGGTTATCATGGGTGACTTTAATCTACATATAGATTGTGCCAACCAAATTGGTAATAGTGCTGAGGAGGAGGATTTCCTGGAATGTATACAGGTTGGGTTTTTAAACCAATATGTGGAGGAACATAGACTGGTTATTGTGTAATGAGGAAGGATTAGTTAGCGATCTTGTTGTGCAACAGGGTCCATTACATGGTGGAATTCTGTATTAGGATGGAGACACTAGGGTGCTGAACTTGAATAAAAGAAACTTTGAAGGTGTGAGACAGGAAGTGGCTGGGATAGACTGGCAAATCTATACTATTACTGCTATTACTATACTATTACTATTACATCTTGACCACCTCCGGTCTGCGTGGTTTTTTAATTTGCGCAAAAACGGTACCCTATATCGCTAGGATTTTTTTGCCACCATACTCCCCGTTCTCCTCTGCTCCAAGGCACCAAGTTCTGTTGCGAACGGTGGAAGATTACAAAAGTTATGAAGGTTTAAAAAATCATGAGATTAGCAGATTGGTCTTCTCACCTGGCAGTCACCATGAAGATAACAACCTTCCGGCACCCGCGGGAGAATAAAGCCCCGCAGACGGGGCTGAGTCCGTGAGCACGAGCGGAAGCCGTCCATCCAGAAGCCGCCCGTCCGAAAGGCACCAGTCCAGAAGCCGCCGAGAATAAAGCTGAAGCAGTGGAGTGTGGGTTGTGTTCCGCGGGCGGGGTCGGGCTCTGTTCATGGGGGTGGGCTGTGTTCGCGGGTGGGGGCTGTGAGCGCAATAGGCGCTGGGGACGGGAGCAGATGAGTGAGTCTGGAGCCGGGCCCTGGAGCCAGGAGTGCGGTCGGAGCCGGGGCTGGGAACCAGTGAGTCCACACACCCCCCCCTCCCCTACACCGCCCTCCTCCCCAACACCTCCCTCCTCCCCAACACCTCCCCCATCCCCTACAATCACCCCTTCTCTACACCCCACTCCCCTACACTCCCCCTCCCCTACAATCCCCCCTCCCCTACACCCCCCCCACCCCAACACTCCCCCTCCCCTACACACCCACACCCCCACTCCCCCACACCCCCACAGCCCCCCCCTCCATCACACCCCCCCTCCCCCACACTCCCCTTAACACCCACACCACTCCCCCTCCCACATACACCCCCCTACCCTTCTGGACATCCGGTGGCACTGTTGCTAGCTGCCTCCGCCCACAGTCTGGTTTTCTTTTGTTTTTTGTTATGTTTAAAGTGTGTTTTTTTGGGTGGGTTTCAGTATTTTATGTGGGGGAAAGAGGGTATGGTAAGGGGGAACCGTCCTTCAGTCACTTCCTGATGAGGATGCAACTGACACTTTTGAAAAATATAAAAGTGGATAAGTCTCCAGGTCCTGACAGGATATTCCCTAGGACATTGAGGGAAGTTAGTGTAGAAATAGCAGGAGCTATGACAGAAATATTTCAAATGTCATTAGAAACGGGAACAGTGCCGGAGGATTGGCGTACTGCGCATGTTGTTCCATTGTTTAAAAAGGGTTCAAAGAATAAATCAAGCAATTATAGACCTATTAGTTTGACGTCAGTGGTGGGCAAATTAATGGAAAGGATACTTAGAGATAATATATATAAGCATCTGGATAAACAGGGTCTGATCAGGAACAGTCAACATGGATTTGTGCCTGGAAGGTCATGTTTGACAAACCTTCTTGAATTTTCTGAAGCGGTAACTAGGGAAATTGATGAGGGTAAAGCAGTGGATGTTGTCTATATGGATTTCAGTAAGGCCTTTGACAAGGTTCCCCATGGAAGGTTGGTTAAGAAGGTTCAATCTTTGGGTGTTAATGGCGGAGTAGCAAGATGGATTTAACAGTGGCTGAATGGGAGATGTCAGAGAGTAATGGTGGATGGCTGTTTGTCAGGTTGGAAGCCGGTGACCAGTGGGGTGCCTCAGGGATCTGTGTTGGGTCCACTGTTGTTTGTCATGTACATCAATGATCTGGATGATGGGGTGGAAAATTGGATAAGTAAATATGCAGATGATACTAAGATAGGTGGTGTTATGGATAATGAAGTATATTTTCAAAGTTTACAGAGAGATTTGGGTCATTTGGAAAAGTGGGCTGAAAGATGGCAGATGGAGTTTAATGCTGATAAGTGTGAAGTGCTACATCTTGGCAGGACAAATCAAAATAGGACATACATGGTAAATGGTAGGGAATTGAGGAATGCTGTGGAACAGAGGGATCTAGGAATAACTGTGCATAGTTCCCTGAAGGTGGAATCGCATGTAGATAGGGTGGTAAAGAAAGCCTTTGGTGTGCTGGCCTTTATAA
Organism: Okamejei kenojei; assembly: GCA_035221665.1. Classification (NCBI taxonomy): domain Eukaryota; kingdom Metazoa; phylum Chordata; class Chondrichthyes; order Rajiformes; family Rajidae; genus Okamejei; species Okamejei kenojei. The sequence goes on along the minus strand of CM069149.1, from coordinate 22,169,259 downwards.
ATCAGAGCATTGAATATAGGAGTAGGGAAGTAATGTTAAAATTGTACAAGTCATTGGTAAGACCAATTCTGGAGTATGGTGTACAATTTTGGTCGCCTAGTTATAGGAAGGATGTCAACAAAATAGAGAGAGTACAGAGGAGATTTACTAGAATGTTGCCAGGGTTCCAGCAACTATGTTACAGAGAAAGGTTGAACAAGTTAGGTCTTTATTCTTTGGAGCACAGAAGGTTAAGGGGGGACTTGATTGAGGTCTTTAAAATGATGAAAGGGATAGACAGAGTTGACGTGGATACGTTTTTCCCATTGAGGGTAGGGAAGATTCAAACAAGAGGGCATGACATGAGAATTAAGGGACAGAGGTTTCGGGGTAACGTGAGGGGGAACTTCTTTACTCAGAGGATGGTGGCTGTGTGGAATCAGCTTCCAGCAGAGGTGGTGGAGGCAGGATCGATTTTAACATTTAAGAGTAAAGTGGATAGGTATATGGACGTGAAGGGAATGGAGGGGTATGGTCTGAGTGCAGGTAGATGGGACTAGGGGAAAACAAATGGTCGGCACGGACTGGAAGGGCCGAGAGGGCCTGTTTCCGTGCTGTAATTGTTATATGGTTATATGGTTAACTGTTATCTGAGTCGTGCCCTCGCCCCCCTCCTCGCGGCCTACTAACTGGATTGGCACGGCCTTTCCAGTCGGACCTGACCAGGGATTCAGCAGCGCCGGCGAGGTGCTGGAAACATTGCGGAGCGGAGAGGGCGAGGCCTTACCTGGATCACCGCTTGGAGCTCTGGCGTGTTGGGCCGCTGCTCCAACATCGCGGAGCTGTGAGTGCGGAGCTCCCAACGCGGGCAGCGCTGACCTCGACATCGCAGAGTCCTGGGACCCTTTGCCGGGGGTTGCCAGCGCAGATCTCCGCCCAGCGCGGCCTGTGGACATCGGGAGCCGCGACTCCGGTGGAAGGTGGCCGATTCAGAAGTCCAGGCTGCGGAGGATGTTCTCCCGGAGGATGTGTTCACGGTGGCGGGCTGTGTTCGCGGGCGGGGGCTGTGAGCGTTTCAGTCTGAAAAAGGGTTTTGGCCCGAAACGTTGCCTATCTCCTTCGCTCCATAGATGCTGCTGCACCCGCTGAGTTTCCCCAGCATTTTGTATACCCTCGATTTTCCAGCATCTGCAGTTCCTTCTTTAACACAGAGGATGTTCTCCCATTCGACGTCAGGGTTCCATCGTTCCCAGCGAGAGGGCCTGAACATCAAGCCGCCCGTAGCGGCGACTACGGGTGAACATTGGGGAAGATCGGTGAGGAGGTTGACTGGACTTTGGTTCCTTCCCTCACAGTGCCGCTGTGGGGATGTTTGTGTTGTGGACTATTGTGTTCTGCGTTTTTGTGTTTTTTTAATTATTTGTATGACTAGGGGAAAAATAATTTTGTTGTCTCTTAATTGAAGACAATGATAATAAATCAAATCAAATCAAATCAAATCCCCTCCCCACACGACCCCTCCCCCCCACACACGCCCCTCCCCCACACGCACACCCGTCCCCCACACACACACACCCTCCCCCACACACACACCCTCCCCACACACACCACCTCCCCCTCCCCACACCCGCCCTCCCCCACAGCCACCCCCTCCCACATACACCCCCTCACGACCCCCCCAACTCCCACAACCCCTCCACACACACCTTCCCCCACACACACCCCCTCCACCACACACACCCCCTCCTCCACACAAAGGGTCCCTAAAGGGTTGACAGTGGAGATGCAATGGTGAAGATTTAAAGACTGCATGGATGAACTCCAGAAATTGGTCATCCCTGCCTGGCGAAAAAATAAAACTGGGAAGGTGGCTCAACCGTGGCTGACGAGGGAAGTCAAGGATAGTGTTAAAGCCAAGGAAGAGGCATATAAATTGGCCAGAAGAAGCGGCAAACCAGAGGATTGGGTGAAAATTTAGAACTCAACAGAGGAGGACAAAGGAGTTAATTAAGAGGGGGGGGGGGGGGGGGGAGAGCATGAAAGAAAGCTTACGAGAAATATAAAAACTGACTAAAAGTTTCTTTAGGTATGTAAAAAGGAAAAGATTAGTGAAGACGAATGTAAGTCCCTTACAGTCAGAGACATGTGACTTTATATTGGGAAACAAGGAAATGGCAAAACAGTTAAACGAGTACTTTGGTTCTGTCTTCACTAAGGAAGACACAAACAATCTCCCGAAAATACTAGGGGACCGAGGATCTAGTGGGAGGGAGGAACTGAAGGGAATCCACAATAGTCCGAAAATGGTGTTTAGTAAACTGTTGGGACTGAAGGCAGATGGATCCCCAGGGCCTGATGGTCTGCATCCCAGAGTACTCAAGGAGGTGGCCCTAGAAATGGTGGATGCATTGGTGATCATTTTCCAATGTTCTCTCGACTCTGGATCAGTTCCTGTGGACTGGAGGGTAGCCAATGTAACTCCACTTTTAAGAAAGGAGGGAGTGAGAAAACGGGGAATTATAGACCTGTTAGCCCTACATCGGTATTGGGGAAGATGCTGGAGTCGATTATTAAAGATGTTATAGCATTTTGAAAGCAGTGACTGGATCGGTCAAAGTCAGCATGGATTTATGAAGGGGAAATCATGCTTGACTAATCTTTTGGAATTTTTTGAGGATGTAACAGTTAAGTTAATATGCCCCTCTCGGTCATGACTGACCATGGGTGATGCATCCTGGTCGGATGCAAGCCTGGACGATGTATTACCCGTGCAGCACGTCCCCCTCTCCACGTCGCTGATCGATCCAAAGGAACAGCAGGGCACCATCGCTGTCGCAGGAGCTGTAACAAGTAGAATGGATAAGGGAGAGCCAGGAGAATGGATGTGGTGTATCTGGACTTTCAAAAGGCTTTAGACAAGGTCCCACAGAAGAGATTAGTGCGCAAAATTAGAGCACATGGTATTGGGGGTAGGGTATTGACATGTAAAGAAAACTGGTTGGCCGACAGGAAGCAAAGAGTAGGAATTAACACGTCCTTTTCAGAATGGCAGGCAGTAAGTGCTGCAAGGCTCAGTGCTGGGACCCCAGTTATTTACAATATATATTAACGATTTAGACGATGGAATTAAATGTAACATCTCCAAGTTTGCAGATGACACAAAGCTGGGTGGCAGGGTGAATGTGAGCTGCGAGGAGGATGCTATGAGACTGCAGGGTGACTTGGATAGGTTGGGTTAGTGGGCAGAAGCATGGCAGATGCAGTGTAATGTTGATAAATATGAGGTTATCCAGTTTGGTGGCAAGAACAGGAAGGCAGGTTATTATCTGATTGGTATCAGATTAGGAGAAGGGGAGGTGCAACGAGACCTGGGTGTGCTTGTACATTAGTCACTGAAAGTAAGCATGCAGGTACAGCAGGCAGTGAAGAAAGCCAAGTTGGCCTTCATCGTGAGAGGATTTGAGTTTAGGAGCAAGGAGATCCTACTGCAGTTGTACAGGGCCCTAGTGAGTATTGTGTGCAATTTTGGTCTCCTCATTTGAGGAAGGACATTATTGCTATTGAGGGGATGTAGTGTAGGTGCACCAGGTTGATTCCCGGAATCGCGAGACTGACATGTGATGAAAGAATAGATGGTCTGGGCTTGTATTTGCTGGAATTTGGAAGGATGCGAGGGAATCTTATAGAAACATATAAAATTCTTAGAGGATTGGACAGGGAAGATGCATGAAAAATGTTCCCGATGTTGGGGGAGTCCAGTTTAAGAATAAGGGGTAGGCCATTTAGGACTGAGATGAGGAAAAAACTTTTTCACCCTGAGAGTTGTGAATCTGTGGAATTCCCTGCCACAGAAGGCAATAGAGGCAAATCCACTGGATGTTTTCAAGAGAGAGTTAGATTTAGTTCTTAGGGCTAAGGGAATCAAGGGATATGGGGGGAAAAGCAGGACTGGGGTACTGTTTTTGGATGATCAGCCATGATCATATTGAATGGTGGTGTTGGCTCGAAGGGCTGAATGGCCTACTCCTGCACCTATTTTCTATGTTTCTATGTAACGTAAAATTATAGTAAAGCTTGAAAGTCAAGATTGATCATGAGTTTGACCAGGGGTAAAAGTCTGAACACGGGCAGTCACAGATCTACCGTCGCAAATGGGCATCACGGTGGCACAGAGGTAGAGTCAGAGACCCGGGTTCGAGCCTGAATACGGGTGATGTCTTTATGGAGGTTGTACGTGCGACCACGTGGGTTTTCTCCAGTTGCTCCGGTTTCCTCCGACACTCCAAAGATGTGCAGGTTTGGAAGTTAATTGGTTTTGGTAAAACTGTAAATTGTCCTTAGTGTGTAGGATAATGCTCGTGTACTGTGTGATCGCTGGTTGGTGCGGACTCAGTGGGCCGAAGGACTTGTTTCTGCTCTGTATCTCCAAAGTCTAAAGGAGTCACAGATCTCCGTGAGGAGAAAAATGTTGAACCCAGTAAAAAAGCCAGTTGTTCTGCTAGTAAATAGGGACTCTTTTTCTCACAGAAGAGCGGTTGAACATGAGTCCAAAGATGAATTTTGGATATTGTATTGTTGACATTTCAGGGAATTTTTGCCAGAAGAAAGTTTCAACTGTCCTACTTTCAATAGCGCAACCATGTTCTTTCCAGGGTTGTGTAAAGGAATTTTTAAGTCTCTGTGTCTTTATATAGAGGATCTGTCCTCTTTTTGGTCATTATTGTCACCTGTAGCCCAGGATAAGATCCACCAGGTGTTCAGATCATGGTTGTCCACCACCTAACATTATATATTTTTTTTTTAAATGTTTTTTTAATATTTTATTTATTAGAGGTAAATACATCAATGTACTTCACATATATCTTGTTACAATCATTGTACCCCATAATTTTATGGCTTTTAAAGAAAATGAATAGAAAGAAAGAGAGTGAAATAGGTGAAAAGAGTTGTGATAGTGAAAGAGCGCGCCAAAAGGGAGAAGAGACCCTTGGACAAAGAATTAGAGAAAGGGGGTTAAGAGATAGACCCTGAAAAAAAAGGAAAAGGTAAAAAAAAACAAAGCCCGTTACTCTGTTATATATATCACGCAAAAGGAATCCACCAACTCCATAGTTTTTCATCCCCCCCTACCAAGGCCCGAGGTATTCCTGCACCATATCTTTGTAGCAGTTCTATAAATGCAGACCACGTCTGAAAGAAGCGTTCTGATTTTCCTTACAGGTGGAGTCTCATATCTTCCAGATGTAGTGTTTCAAACATAGTTGAATCCACATATTTAATGTTGGTATAGGAGCATTTTTCCAGGATTTTAAGATTAGTTTAACTGGACTAAAAAAAGTTTAACTGGACTAAAAAAAGTTTAACTGGACTTTCAACATATTAATCGTTCTGGGACCTCACTCAGTATGTAATGGTCGCTACGTCTGCCCACAGAACATCGTAAATTCATTGCCAGGGAGAGTTTGAATTGCAAAAAGCCCAATATAAATGCAAATTCTTTCATTCTTACTGTCTCAAAATTCTACCATGAGCCATTTTGTTAATGGAAATTAAATTTCTTCATTACTTTAGTAATTGGCCCAGAGTACACTTAATAACTAAAATGACCAGCGAGGATTCGATTATCTTTTAGAATACATGTGCAACAAGTCACATTTGCAAGGGAAAAATTGAGAGGGGCAAAGTTTAAAGGAGGGCAATATTTTTTACATAGAGGGTAGAGAGTGCCTGGAATGCGCTGCCAGGGTCGAAGCAGATACATTAGCGGCATTGAAAAGACTTTTGGATATGCAGGGAATGGAGGGATATGGGTTATGTGCAGGTAGTTAAGTGGTGGTCTTGGCACCTTGTTCTGCACAGACATTGTGGGCCAAAGGGCCTGTTCTTGTGCTGTATTATTGTATGTTCTTCAAGTTTGACAAATTAGTTGGAGAAGAGCCTTGACCTGAAATGTTACCTATCCATGTTCTCCAGAGATGCTGCCTGACTGCTGAGTTACTTCAACAATAAGATGGACACAAAGTGCTGGAGTAAATCAGCGGGCCAGACAGCATCTCTGGAGAAAAAGGATGGGTGACGTATCGGGTCGGGACCCTTCTTCAAACTGGAGAAGAGTCCCGACCTGAAATGTCACCCCTCTATGTCACCTCCCAATATGCTGCCAGACCTGCTGAGTTACTCCAGCACTTTACGTCTATCTTTGGTACAATCCAACATCTGCAGTTCTTTGTTTCTTTTTTGCAGTTCAATGCATTTGGAGACACGAGAGACGGCTGATGCTGGAATCTAGAGCAACAAACAATCTATTGAAATATCTATTGAAATCTGCTGGTCGAACAGCATCTACCGATAGACGATTGGTGTTTTGGCTTGAAGCTGGGTGGGGGGGGGGGGGGGAGGGAAGGTGGCTAATTTAAAGAGGAGAGCCGGAGTGGTGAAATGAGAGAAAAGTGATTGGTGAACCTGGGAGAAGGGGAAGATTGCTGGGTATATTGAGCCCGGTAGGGGAGGGGGAGAGATGGAGTTGGGAACAGAGGCCGGTGAATGAAGGGTGTGCTGCTCATCCCGCTGAGCTCCTCTCAACAGATTATTTGTTAATCATTGCATTGGTCTTTATTTTTGTGCACAATTATCTTACCAAACTCTTGATACTTTCCAGGGTGATTAATGCAGGGAAAAGCTCGCACAATGAAGATCAGGGATCCTGTGAAGTGGTCTCAGTGAGGAAGAAAGCAAGTGCTCAGATCACACCAAGTAAGAACTCTGCCGTCAAAAGGAGGTCTTCATTGCCAAATGGCGAAGGGTTACAGATTAAAGACAACTCAGTAAGTGCAAATTCATTCTATTTTGTGAACACTGAGGGAAGAATGAGCAATGGTAATCACCTGGAAATATCTAGAACACTAAAGTGGTGCAGCGGTAGAGTTGCTGCCTTACAGCGCCAAAGACCTGGGTGAGATCCTGACTATGGGTGCTGTCTGTACGCAGTTTCTATGTTCTCCCTGTGCCCAAGTGGGTTTTCTCTGGGTGCTCCAGTTTCCTCCCACACTCCAAAGACACACAGGTTTGTAGGGTAATTGGCTTTTGTAAAATTGTATATTGTTCCTAGTGAATAGAATAGTGTACGCAAAAAGCTGGAGCAACTCAGTGGACAGGCAGCATCTCTGAAGAGAAGGAATGGGTGACATTTCGGGTCGAGACCCTTCTTCAGATTGGTTAGGGATAAGGGAAACGAGAGATATGGACAATGATGTGGAGAGATCGCTGGTCGGCGCGGACCCGGTGAGCCGAAAGAGCTGTTTCTCAAAACTAAACTGAACTAAATAAAATAAAGGAAGATTAGGTATAATGTGTAAATACTGTGTGATGTAGAGTTACAGTAGATAGAGCCTAGAGTACCAAATCAGTCCATTTGGCTCAACTGGTCAATGCCAGCTGTAAATGGTTCTTGTGATTTACATCTAATTATTGCCTGTTTAGTTTTGCACTCTAGTCCCCTTCATGTGCGATCTAACTTCTCCTCAAAGATATCCATCTCAATCACTGTTTGTGTAATATAGTCACAGAGACATAACACTTGAAAACAGGCCCTCATACAGACCACCATGCCCCATCTATGCTAGGCCCATCTGCCTGCATTTGGCTATATTCCTCTAAACCTATCCTATCCATGTACCTGTATAAATGTTTCTTAAATGTTGTGAGACTACCTGCCTCAACTACCTCCTCCAGCAGCAACCGCTCCATGCACCCACCACATTTTATGATTAAAAAAATTGCCCCTGTGGTTCCTATTAAATCTTCCCCCCCTCACCTTAAACCTATGTGGTTCTCAATTCCCCTACTCTGGGCAAGAGACTCTGTGCGTCTACCCTAGCTATTCCTCTCGTGATCTTATAAACTTCTATGAGATCACCTCTATAAGAGTCCTCCTGCACTCCAAGGAATAAAGACGTAGCCTGCTCAACCTCTCCCCATAGCTCAGGCTCTCGAGTCTTGGCAACATCCTCGTAAATCTTTTCCACGCCCTTTCCGTCTTAACAACATTGCAGTCATTGTGACCCATTCTGGGTAAATAGAGCAGCACAGCCTAAGGCCCACAATATCCACACTGAACATTTGGCCGTTAAACTAATCTCCTCTGCCTACGTGGATCTATATGTCTCCGTTCCATGCATATCCATGTGCCCATGCAAAAGCCTCTGAAATGTCTCAACTACAACGACCCTTGGCAGCGCATTCCAGGCACCCTCTCTGTAAAGAGAAACATGCCCCGCACATCTCTGAAGAAGTGTCCCGACCTGAAACATTACTTATCAGTCTGATGAAGAGTCCTGACCTGAAATGTCAACTATCCATGCTCTCCAGAGATGCTGCCTGACCCAATGAGTTACTCCAGCACTTTGTGTCCTTTTCTGTAAGCCAGCTACACCAGTTCCTTTTTTTTTTGTTTAAACTTTGCCCCTCTCACCTTGAAGCTCTAGTCTTTGATATTTTCACCCTGAGGGGAAAAAGGTCCTACACTGTAGCTATCCACTGTATCTATATATGTTTTTACACTTCTATAATTATTTTATATATTTTTTTTCAGTGTGATTCTAAAGGCTGCATTTCTACCTCATATTCTCTGTAGCTACCCCAGGAAAATGCTTCAGAGTTTTTAAAATGGTTTTTAGTAGTCCAGGTTTTTGCAGAGAAATGCCAATTTTGCTAGCTGTCTTCATCGATCCAAACCCATCATTGGAATGTCTCCATTACAACGACTCTTGGAATGTCTGTTCACAGCATGTATTCCTTCCCCTTTTAAAAATGATTGAACAACTCTCAAGGACGAGTCTCATCCTGGACACTGCCTCTTCTCCTCTCTCCCATCAGACACGAGATGGAGAAGTGTGAAAAGCACACCTCCAGATTCAGCGACTGTTTCTTCCCAGCTGTTATCTGGCAACTGAAACATCCTATCGCCAACTAGAGAGCGGTCCTAACTTACCATCTACCTCATTGTAAACCCTCAGACTATCTTTAATCAGTCTTTACTGGACTTTATCTTGCACTAAATGATATCTCCTTCATCCTATATCTGTACATTGTGGGTGGCTTGATAGTAATCATATATAGTCTTTCCGCTGACTGGATTGCATGCAAAAAAAAGTTTGTCACTGTACACGTGATTATAAACTAAACGAAACAAAACTCATCTTTGCTACACAGTAGGCGACTGCCCATACGTTCAGCATCCCAGGTTTCTGTTGCACTCCTTTGAGTGCCTGTCTTGCTAAAAGCACTGAATAAATGCAAGTGCTTACTGTAACACGTGCCATTTTGCTTGTTGGATTTGCACTGTTGCTTTAATGTGCAGGAATCATGAAGCTGGAAGAGAAATAATCTGTTTTTACATTCTCACTCTTTGCCTGTGAATTGCATTCATGAATGCAAGTGCACAAAACTAATAAGTCACAGATAACAGGAGAAAAGGCTTTTCAGAGTTCATCTGGCAAGATCTTGCATTCCTCGCAGATGGTTCCTGTTTATCTTTTCAGTTTCATTACATCTCTATTCCACACTTTTGAACGATGATGATCTTTTGGTTAGTAGACATGCTGATAGAGTCACGCAGCACGGAAAAAGGCCCTTGGGCAAACTCATCAATGCTGACCAAGATGCCCATCTAATCTGGTCCCATTTATCTGTAAATGGACACATAGTCCTGGAGTAACTCAGCGGGTCAGGCAGCATCTCTGGAGAACATGGAGAGATAGTGACGTTTAAGGTTGGGACCCTTCTTCAGAGTCCGACCCGAAACATCACCTATCCATATTCTCCAGAGATGCCGCCTGACCCGCTGAGTTACTCCAGCACATTATGTCCATTTGTGTAAACATCTGCAGTTCCTTGTTTCCCCATTTATCTGCATGTGACCTGTATCTCCCTCTAAACCTTTTCTATGCATGTATCTGTCCAAATGCCTTTTGAATGTTGTTATTGTACCTACCTCAAATACTTCCTCTGGCAGCTTGTTCCAAATAGCGCTGTAGTGTCAAGGAACTGCAGGTGCTGGTTTACCAAGGAAAGACACAAAATGTTGGAGTAACTCCATATAGTGCTGCATCTCCAGTGCTCCAATTATACTACTGAGTGAATGCTAGAAACTGGATTAGACAAAGTGACACACACAATCATCTTCTATAATTTTGTTTCTTACATGGATTACTTTTATTGGTCCAGGTTTTTATTTCTCTTTTTAATGTAGAAAAATACCATTCTGACACTATATTGCAGTGGGAAGGCAGCACATCATGAACACATAGATGTCTGGTGTGAGGGTGGGTGGTTGTGAGTTGCATGATGAAACCTGTAGAGTAATGGCCTATTGGTATTGGCAACACTAGATTATATTGCACCCGTCGCATTAAAAACTGCGCCTTCCCGTTTTATCATCACTGCAGCTTCAAATTTTCATTGGGTTAAAACATCCAAATACAATGATTGTAAGTCACCCTCCCAGGCCACCATAACTGAGACCAAGTTCTCCAAAGTAGCTAATATGAAGTGAAAGAATGTGGATATTCAGTCAATCAAATTACACAGCTCAGGACTCAAGTACACTTGAGCTAAAGCGATCGCTGTGGTTTTGTGACCGCATGTGACTCGGGGGAGTACTGGTTAAAAATCTGTTCCTCCTCATTGACTTAGTGGTGAAGCAAGCACATTAAAGTAAATCATGTGCATCGTACAAAGCTGGCACAAGGCAGCGCCAGTGATCTGGAACCCAACGGTCCCGTGCTTGGGCTGAATGGCGTGCATCATGTGCTTGAGGTCAGGGCAAGGAGAAAGGCAATGCCAGCACTCAATGATCCATGACTACAAACGGCCCATTGCGTCTCAAATGTTGTAACATGAGAGCCAAGGGAGATAGGAATCGCAGCAGACATTTGAAAATGCCATTTTAAAACCATTGTGTAGGATGCTGGTTTAAACCGAAGATAAGCACAAAATGCTGGAGTAACTTAGCGGGACAGGCAGCATCTCTGGAGAGAAGAAATGGGTGACGTTTCGGGTCAATATCCTTCTTCAGAAACGTCACCCATTCCTTCATTCCAGTGATGCTGCCTGTCCCATTTTAAAGCCATTGTCAGCTTGAACTCGGTTTTTCCAATGCATCTAGTGAGATGATGACCTGTAAAGTATTGGTGTACCATGAGTTTAGTTTAGTTTAATTTAGAGATACAGCGCGGAAACTGTGGTAATGTATTTGCAGGGGAGACAGTTGCAGGGGATCATGAGATGGTGGCTGATAGGGTGGTGGTTGTCTGGTTGTGTTGATGGCAGTCTGCAGATGGGAGGTTAGTATTGATATATGTGTGCATCAAGGGTAGAATTGTGAGTTTTTGTATTCCTCTTTTTATTCATCTTTCTAGACATAGCTGCCAAGACCAGCGTTTAATTATTCATCCCTACTTGCAGCTGAGAATGGTTTGTTAAGATGCCTTCATGAAGTGTTGCAGCACCCCAATGATACTAAAGAAAGGGATGTCTCAGGGCTTAGACCTCACAAAAATAAAGGAATGGTGCTCAGTTTCATAAATTGACAAGTCATAGGAACAGAATTAGGCCATTCAGCCCATTGAGTCTACTCTGCCATTCAATCATGGATATTCTATTTCCCTTTCAACCCCATTCTCCTGCCTTCTCCCCATAACCCTTCTCCTCCAGCCTCTACTACTCAAGAACCTGTAAATTTCCACCTTAAAAATACCTCCACAGCCGTCTGTGGTAATGAATTCCACAGATTCATCATCATCGGCGGTCACTCGAAATGAGTATGACTGTCCTCTCATGGAGGACGTCTGTGCGTGACTTTGTTTAACGTGGGGAGACTGGTGCACAGACAGCCACCACACGGTCCTTGACAAATCTGGGTCAGAATCCAGTGGCATGGAATCCAAGACCACCGGGGAATCTTTTCCGTTGCAGCCTTCATCCGCCTTCCCAGCCGATGTGATGCTCCACTAAAGTCAGCCATCATCCTCCGCCTGTTCCACCGTTGAGGTCTTGGTTGGATTACTCATTGTCATAGACCTTACCGCCATGGGTGACCCCACGAGGAGCATAGCTCCAGACGGCATCACTCTCAGGATCTCAGGACCACACAAGCTTCTCCACCACGACAAGGTGACAATCACAGATTCCACAGATTCACCACCCTCTGACTAAAACGTTTCCTCCTCATCTCCATTCTAATGGCACATCCTTTTATTCTGAGGCTATAACCTCTGGTCCTGGTTTCTCCTATTAGTGGAAACACCCTCTCCGCATCCACTCTATGTTCCTAGGTCAGGATGGTGTTCAATTTGCAATACGTTATCCCAACCGGCACCTGGGGTTTCCTTTGGCATAATGCCCTTGCCTTGTGTGATAGTAGAGGTTTCCCTTTGGGAGATGTCATTAGAGTGACCAACTCCAGTATGGGTTTGTCTGCTGATCTGGATGGGATGACTGTTTAGGATTTTGGAGTCGTGCCTATGGAGCAAACTTCTTTGTCCTGGATGGTGCTGGGATTCAAGGTGAAGATCGACAGTCGTTTGAACAACAAGGAAGCCGAGGAATATGGAGGGAAAGCAGGAAAATGGCATGAAGGTCAAAGTTGAATCTGCCACGATCTTCTTGAATGATGAAACAGCATGGACTGGCCTACACCCGTTCCTGCTTCTTGTGTTCTTAACAGGTCTCCTCAGTTGTGTCGTCTTTAATTGCTGGGTTAGCATTCAATAACCTGGACCAATGATGGGATGGAAGCTGTGAAAATAAAGTTAAGATAATTAAACACATTCTGAAATAAAAAAAAGCCAGTACAAATGCTGTATCCTGCAACCTTTCTCTACTTCTAGCCTTTGTGCTTCTGTCAATTTCTTGGTCCTATCATTGGAAATCATACTTCCACCTATTCTAAAATATCCTGGGCTCTTGTTTTTCTTTCAATTTACCCTTTAAAACCCATCTTATGGACAAAACGCTCCTAATGCAGCTTGGCATCAAACCATTTGTCTGATTGTGCTACAAAGAAGCACTTAAAATATTGTATCTTTGTGTTTACTAATGATTCAACTTCTACAGTTTCGAAGAACATCGAACTTCAAACAGTACAGCACGGGAACAGGCCCTTCACCCTACAATGTCTCTGCCTGTACATAACCCATATCCCTCCATTTCCTGCAAATCCACATGCCTGTCCAAAATTCCCTTAATTTTTTTAATTATTTTTTTTAATTTATTTATATTTTTAAGGTTTATTTAAATAGGGACAGATGCAAAATGCCACTATAATCTGCCTTAACCACCATCCCTGGCAGTATGTTCCAGGCACCCACAGTGTGGGGGATAAAACACTTGCCCCACATGTCTGCTTTAAACTTTGCCCTTCTCACCTTCAAGCTATGCCTTCTAGTATTTGATTTTTTCCCATCCTGGGGAAAAGTGTTCTGATTGTCTATCATATCTCTGCCTACAATCATTTTATATATTTCTATCAGCTCTCCCTGCATCCTTGTGTCATCTTCAAAAGGTTAAAAAGGCTACATAAGACTTTAGAGATGCAGCACAAAAAGAGGCCCTTTGGCCCAGCGAGTCTGTGCCGACCTGCGACCCCCGTACACCAGCACTATCTTACGCACTAGGGACAAATTACAATTTTTCCGAAGCCAAGATCTGTACATCTTTGGAGTGTGGGAGGAAACCAGAGCACCCGGAGAAAACCCACATGGTCACAGGGAGAACGTGGAAACTACACACAGACAGCACAGTAGTCTAAGGCAGAAACTCTACCACTGCGCTATTGTGTAAAAATATTAAATGAGTTATATAAATGCAAGAAGCTTTTGTGAATTTTGTGCACTGGAACGTTGAATGAAAATTAACCTGGAGACTTTTGTACACCACTGAAATTCTGCACCACTCAACTGGGAAATAAATTAAGGGTTAGATGGGAAGAGCGAGAGTGGAACAGTAGCTGGATATTTCCAGCGAAGTGATGGTGTCGTCATGAATGGGTTTAATTGTCTTTTGCTTTGTTGATCTCTGGATTCCATAATTGTTGGCATCAATTGTCAATTGAAGGAACTGTTAGTGCATTCTCCGGCAGTTCGGATCTCACTAGATGGTATAGATTGTGTGTCTTTGAATGGGACTGAAGAAGGGTCCCGACCTGAAATGTCACCTGCGCATGTTCTCCAGGGATGCTGCCTGAGCTGCTGAGTTACTCCAGCACCTTGTGTCTTTGTTTGTGGTTCAACGTTGCTTTATTTGTCACGTGCAACTGCACAGTGAAATATTTTTTCCATATTTACACTTGCAGGCGCTGCCATGTTTTGGAGCCATTTCCAAAGTCCTGCGCGCTCTGTCTACCTCCGCCACCTTCGACAGGATCGGTCTGCGAACCGATGTCCCTCTCCTCGCCTAGCCATCTTTGTGTCCCGGCGAGCCTCCTGCAGCTAACCTTGAAGGCGCTGGAGGCATTATCCCGGTTCACCCACCTTCCAATCCTTGCTCCTCGTGTCTGACGTCTCTAGCTGCTCCCTCTCGCTACCGCGGTTTCAAGAGTTTCAGGTCATTGATTATGGAATAATTTCCACTTGTCTGGCAGCACATAGGGGAAATAGACACAAAGTGCAGGAGTAACTCAGCGGGTCAGGCAGCATCTCTGGAGAAAAAGGGCGGGTGAGGTTTTTGGGTTGGGGCCCTTCTTCAGACTTTAAACCAGCATCTACAGGTTCTTGTTTCTCTAGATTGTGAGATGTATCACTGAGGATATCTATGGTGTGCTTTCTTTATCTAGGAGTCGGAGGGAATGTCATTTAACTACTGGGCCCTATTTGATGGGCATGCAGGAGCGGGCGCTGCCATTGTGGCCTCCAAAGTCCTCCATCACAAGATCGCGGAGCATCTTCAAGAGGTGATGGGCGTGCTGCGCAATTCAGCGGTTCTGCCCCCGACCTGCCTCAACGATGAGCCGGAGGTGGTGACCAACACAAGGACGTTAACCAGAGCGGCCTCATTGCGGGGGTCAATGGGGACCCCGGGGTCACCGTGCAGCCCTCCCACCCGCTTCTTTATCGAGAAGAAAATTGCACATGAGGGTTTGGTTATCGGAGCAATGGAAAATGCTTTTAAAGAAATGGTAAGATTTAGTTAATTAAGTTATTACATCGGATGGAAACTGCATACCAAATCTCGTTGTACCTCTGTGCAATGACAATAAAAGATATGATTATTATTATTATTATTATTATTATTATTATTATATTATGGTCATTTAAAGTACGGTTCACAAAAAGTCTTCAATAGACCAGCAAATTCCATTGAGAATTCTCTGCGGCATGTTGCGATGAATTGTAACATTCTTTGTATCTTTTGGATTTAATGTTTTGGATGTTCCCTTTGTCTTTGTTTTTAGGGTAACACAGTACCGCAGCTGGTAGAGTTGCTGTCTTACAGAGCCATAAATGCAGGTTCGATACCAACCTCGGGTGCTTTCTGTGTGGAGTTTGCACATTTTCCCGTGATCTTGTGGGTTTCCTCCGGGTGCTCCCGTTTTATCGCACACCCCAAAGACGTGCGAGTTTGTAGGATAATTGACCTCTGTAAACTGCCCCTGGTGTAGGGAATGGATGAGAAAGTGGGATAATGTAGAACTAATGTGAATGGGTGATCGCTGTGGATCTGTGGGCCGAAGGGCCTGTTACCATGGTGTTGCTCCAAACTAAACTACAGTAAACTCTCGTTTTAATGGACCTCTTTATAACAGATTTTGGTTACAGCAGATGGACAGACCAACCTTCACCGCCAGGCCCGGCTGCTGCTGCAACCCCCTGCCCGCATTGTCTCGCTCGCCGCTTCCCTGCCCCGCTTGCCACAGCCGACCCTCACCTACACTCCGGCCACCGGCCGTCTGCGACCATTGACTCCGCCGATCCTCGCTTCTCCCCCGGCCACCACCAAGCCAGATTCCAGGCGCAGTTCCAGACCGAGAGTCTGAAGAAGGGTCTGGTCCCAAAACATCCCCTATCCATGTTCTCCTGAGAAGCTGCCTGACCCGCTGAGTTACTTAAGCACTTTGTGTCCGTTTGTGTATTAACCAGCAATGCAGTTGTTTGCTTCCACTACTTCATAAGTCATAGGAGCAGAATTAGGCCATCCAGCCCATCGATCTACTTCACTCTTCATTCATGGCTGATCTAACTTTCCCTCTCATCCCCATTCTCCGGCCTTCTCCCCATAACAATACACACGCTTACTTATAAGGAACCTGTCAATCTCCGCTTTAAAAATACCCATTGACTTGGCTTCCACAGCCGTCTGTAGCAATGAATTCCACAGATTCACCACCCTCTGACTAAAGAAATGTCTCCGTATCTCCTTTCTAAAGGTATGTACTTACACAATGATCATTTCTTCCTCAGTTATAGCAGATAATCAGCAATAACGGGTACCAGTCCATCTATGATGCAACAATCTGATGTCCTTCCCATTGATCAGTGCAACAAAGACCTGGGATTGCAAAGAAGTTACTTTCTGTGCATTTGCTCCTAATTTCATCATGTTGCAGTGGATCTGATGGTACATTGCCACTGTACATAGTATATATTTTAGAGCACCAGAAAAATAGTGAAACCCAACTTCTAGATTTTTTTTCACTTCAGCAAAAAATGTGCCATAATCTTGTCAGGGACAGCATGCATTGATGTAATGTGGGATGCTTTGCATTTACTTGCCACATCTTTAACACCTCATTTAAAAGATGGCACATCAGTCACCTCGACCCGAAACGTCGCCTATTAGATGCTGCTTGAGCATACCCAGTCTGATTATGCTGTCTGAAATAAGGCCTGAACTCACAACCTTCTGAATCAGACAAGGTTGCTGCCAATTAAACCTGTCTTTCAAATAAAAGACGCAAAGTGCTGGAGTAACTCAGCAGGTTAAGGGCCTGTCCCACTTGGGCGTCATTTGCACTTCATTTCCGCGACATCATTTACGCGTCACGACGCACGACACGCGCATGGCGTGCATTACGCGTGCACGGCGTGACGCGCGAATGACGCCCAAGTGGGACAGGCCCTTTAGGCACCATCTCTGGACAAGATGGATAGGTGACGTTTCAGGTCGGGATCCTTCTTCAGACCATGCCTAATATCAAAGAGATACAGGAGACTGCAATCTGGAGCAAAATGGCCCGCTGGAAGAACTCACTGGATCAAGCACCTTCTGTGGAGGTAAAGAGATGGGCGATGTTTTGTGTTGAGACACTGCTTCAGTTCTTTGCCTCCATGGTTTAGTTTAGAGGTACAGTGCTCAAACAGGCCCACCGAGTCCACACCTACCAGCAATTCCCCCATACACTAGCACTATCCTACACATTAGGGACAATTTATAATCCTTACTGAAGCCAATTAACCTACACACCTGGACATCTTTGGAGTGTGGGAGGAAACCGGAGTTCCCAGAGAAAACCCACACGGTTACATGGAGAATGTACAAACTCCTTACAGACAACATCCATAGTCAGGATCGAATGTGGGTCTGTAAGGCAGCAACTCTACTGCTGAGCCATTGTGCCGCCCGAATATTGCTTCATTCACTGGTTTCTCTCGGATGTTTGTCTTAACTCCTAACACCAGGTGACTAGCTTGGGATAAATTTCAGAGTCGAACTAAAATAATTTTGTTATCCTTTTCCAAATACATGATTTCAGCTCCCTCATGAGGTCGTGCAGAGAAAGTGCTCAAACAAGCAACATTACTTGGAGTACAAATAGCACTTAAAGCCATTAAAGGTGTTAGAAGAACATTAAAGGGATTTAAATATGAATAAAGACAGAAAATGCCAGGAAAAAATGATGCCTGTGGAGAGAGAAACAGAGTCAATGTTTAAAGGCAATAACTTAGAAAATTGACAGGCAATTAAAAAAAAACAGTAGGTAAACAGGAAAGGTTGGATATATTTATCAGATCACAAACTATGTGCAGATTTTAATATTTATCCATCAACATTACAGGGGCAGATTATAGTGTTATTACTGGATGTTGGGGGGGGGGGGGGGGGGTTGCAGTGTGCAAATTGTCTTTGACGTTCTTTATATTGCAACAGTGACTACACACCATAAAGGTATTTCATGCTTTCAAAAGTATCCACAGTACTTTTGCTTTGTTCTGAAGAAATACAGGTAGGTCTGTCTTACTTCAAGCAGTGCCATAAGTCGAATCTTGCTAGGTTCACCTATACAATCTTGAATGCATTGAACTGATTATAGCTGCTCAGGGGTAATAAAAAGTGTAGCTCCCATTCCATTTTAATACAGTTAATCAGCAAGTTATGGTGATTTGGTTCATACCTGAGGCAACCCTTTTATATTCATTGCAAAAGCTGGACGTTATGCTAATTCTGATTTCATGAAATGAAATTACACTCATTGAAAATTGCTAGTTGGGTGCGCATTTGGCCTGATCTGCCTCGGTGACACTGGGAGGATAATGTACTGAATATACATCTCATAATTTACTGAAGAGAGAGAGTAAAGTACCCTGAAAATATGGTCTGATGATCCAATGCTGGAATTAAGCAAAAGTGCCATCCAGCTAGTTCAACAAGATAACTCCATCCCAAATACAATTTTTGGACTGATTATTATTTTGAAATCAATGAAACCACCTCCTGTCAGCAATTTTCTAGACACACTTCCTGAGGCAGGAATATCCATGAGAGCAATGCTGAGAGGCTTGGTGTATCCTGAGCAAAACAGAGGCGCAGGCAGCATCTCTGGAGAACATCGACAGATGCATTTCAGGGCAGGACCCTTCTTCAGTAGACAGGTAAATGTGTTTGCAAGAGGTATTTCATGTAGAAAATGGGCTGCTCTTAAAGCAGCTGCAATGTGGTGAAACTTAATACCATTGAACAAGCCATGGTCAGTCTAAAGAAGGATACCAACCAGATTATGTCTCCTATCCATGTACTCCACAGATGCTGCCTGACCCTCTGTTTTGCTCAGGATTCAAAACACTTGACCAGTGTCTCCATGCAGTAAGGGTATTTCTCGTGTGACTAAGAAATATAGAACTGTGGTGGGGGAGAGTCACAACCTTGAAATAAGGAGGGGTCATAATTCAAATAGAATTCAATGAATTTTTCAATATTCATTGAAAGGGGTATGAGGATAGAACAAGAAAATGGAGCTGAGGAAGCTTGACTGGTGGAGTGGGCACAGGCTGTGAGGAACAACATTCTGCTTCTGTTTTTTGTGGTCTTGGTAAAGTGAATTGGTGTTCTAAAGGATAATGCAAGATAATTGACCACTGGGTGGCGCTGTCAGGGTGGTGTTGGACATTTTGGCCACCGAGTGGCGCCACGATGGCAGCCTGGCCAACAGTCTGTCTATCTTTTTGTCTTTTTTTGTTATTTTTTGTGTGTTTTAAACATTTGTGTTAATGTTCTCTGGTTTGTTTTATGTGGGGAGGTGGGGGGGGGGGGGGGCGGGGAAACTTTTTTTCAATCTCTTACCTTGCCAGAGATGCAATTGTTTTCCGGATCGTATCTCTGGTCGCTCTGCGGCCTAACATCATGGAGCAGGCGGCCTTGCTCGGGACTGACTTTGAGTCCCACCGCGGGGGCGTGGACTTACCATTGGAGCCGATCCCTTGCCTGGGAACGACGCTCCAACCGTGGCCTGCGGATTTCACCATCGAGGAGCTTGCAGTCTCGGGCTGAGATTCTGCCCCAATGCAGGAGCTTGATCGCCCCGATGCGGAGGGCTCGACCGCGGGCTATGGGAGCCAGGATCGCCCCGTCAACAGAAGGCTCAAGGCCCCCGACTAAGGGAGAACAAAGAAGGGAAGAGATTGAACTTTTTTTTCGCCTTCCATCACAGTGAGGAATGTGGAGGAGTCACTGTGGTGGATGTTTATGTTAAAAAATTTTTTTTTTTTGTTTTGGTATGACTGTACGGTAAATCAAGTTCCTTGTCTGTTTGCAAAACATACTTGGTTAATAAAGTATGATTATGATTATGAATTAATGTGGTGAATAATGCAGAAAAAAACCTAAAAAGTAAAATGGATCTTAATGAAACATCAATGATGACTTGGAATAGACATAAAATGCGGGAGCGACTCAGCGGGTCAGGCAGCATTTCTGGAGAAAATAGGTGAACGGGGGTCTGAAGAAGGGTTCCGACCCAAAATGTCACCGATTCCTTTTCTCCAGAGATGTTGCCTGACCCGCTGAGTTACCCCATCAATTTGTGTTTATCTTCAGTATAAACCAGCATCTGCAGTTCCTTCCTACACAATGGTTTCAATGGTTCCTATGCAATGATGACTTGGAGTTGACTGAGATAGCAACACACAGGCTTTGAAAAAGTGAGTAGAAAATAAAATGCTCTGTGACTTCAAACAGTCCAACGCCACCCTGATAGCTTCCCTCTGTAAGCCTTGTCTCTTACAAACTTGCTGCTATTTCCCATATTGTATCAGGTTCCCACCCTTCACAACTCTCCTTGCAGACTGGTTCCTGGCCCCTCTTCTCCTGAAATCTGACATTCCATTTCCTTTCTTTCTCTTCAAACCATTTCCACCAAATCTTTAAGACTGAGAACTCTTGTATTTGTATTCACACACCCCCCCCCCCCTGCCTCTCCACTGATGGTTCTACCACTCATCCATTGAATTCCATGAACCTCTGCAGCTCTTAAACTCCTTTCCATCTGCCAGACTCTTCTTAAACTCATCCCCCTATCCATGAGTTTCAGCACCCTCCAATATCACGGTCACCATTTTGACCACTGTAAAAGCACCACTGTCACAGTTAAGTAAACAAAATAAGTAAGAATGGAGCCAGTTTGTGTGTGAGAGTTATCGATGTGCTTTATATTTTACTTCAGTTAATGGTGAACGTGGGACCCGATTCAGTCCTAAGGAAGAAGCACAAGTGTGTTCCAGTTTCCTCTCGCATCCCAAAGCATGCAGCTTTGTAGGTTAATTGGCATCTGCAAAATGTCCCCTAGTATAGGGAGTGAATGCAAAGGTGAGATAGCATAGATCTAGTGTGGACTCGGTGGCTGAAGGGGCCTTTTTCCATGCTGCTCCTTTCAATCAAAAACTACACAATGTGCAGAAGGTTCCAGTTTGGTAAATGCTGTGTCCATTGTTGAAGAGCAAAAGGTATAAGCTAGAAAACTATAGGGCATTGAGCCTTTCAGTTATGGTTAATATTGTGGAGAGTAGAAATTGATTTGCAAAAATTAATTTATCAGATTTATAAAAATACAATTCTTCTATAGGCAGTGAGAATGAAAATCATGCATTGAGATTAAATGCACAAAATTACATCTTGAAGTAACATCACTTCATTGACTAACTGCTGGATATTTCTATATAGGGGACAAATATGCTTACTACCCCAAATCATTGAAGGTGATCACGTAATTTTCCAAGAGGTTAATGAACTGTATAGAGTTACACACTGGGGGCTGAAGCAAGCAAATGAATGACCCTTTGTGGCTTGTGCACTTGCGTTTGCTAAACTGCAAATTTTATTTTAACCCATTTCCTGGTTTGTGGTATTTCTGATCGGTAAATTTTGTGTTGCAAATGCTGGCGATAGCAGGTATGATCAACTGGGTACGTCAGATTTCTAACACCACAAGCAGTATATAGTAGCCAATTTCCACAACTTTCTATCATGTAATTAAACATTCAAGCAATAGTAGCTCCATTATTTAGCAATACTAACTCCATCGCCCTCAGGGTTCAACACATTTATTAGGAGATGGCAAAAACTTGCTAAATCAGCACATCCCTTATTAAATGTTTTTAAGTTTCTTGGAAAATGTGATGGACAGGTGGTTGAAGACTTGGTACAATTCATCATTAGTTAGCATTACCAAGCACTTATTGGATTGTCAGCAATTTTGTATGCATTTCTTGCTTGTGTCATTGAAGTCAATGGAATACGGTACGTGGAAGTCAGTGCATGCAAGAGTAATAAAGATTGTTTGCACTCACCTTCATACACTTCCTTCCTCTTAGAGTGCCAGGAAGTTCCTGTGACTATTGAATAACGCTGTTTATGTCTCCTTCTTACTGCTGCTTGCAGGACACTCAAATTGAACAAGAGAGAAGTGTTTACAATATCTCAGGTGGATGCACGTCCTTGGTTGTGATATTTCTGATGGGCAAGCTTTACGTTGCAAATGCAGGGGATAGCAGGTAAGATCAACTTGGCAAGTCATATTTCTCTAAGAGTAAATGTGAGATGAAGGTTTCAATCAAGACCATATTGCTCACTAAAGGCTGTGTTTGATATCAGACTCAGATGTGGGAACCTCACCTTTGAATCAGATGGTTGTGGATTCTAGACTTTCTCCAGAGACTTGAGTACAAACATCTCACTGATGCTTCTGTGCAGTATAAGAGAGTGTGATAATTTGGTGTTGCTATCCTTTTAATGAATCATTTAATCAACATTCTACCTGCATCTGGACCCCATCAATGGATGTGAAAGATTCTAAGTCCCGTTATTCCCTTTATCATGTATCTATACACTGTGGATGGCTCAAATGTACTCATGTATAGTCTTTCCACTGACTGGTAGCATGCAACAAAACCTCAGTGCACGAAACAATAAACTAAACTAGCTTGAATTAGGGCAGAGGAGTTATCCCTCGAGACTTGGCTAATGTTTGTCCATCTCTCAACGTTAGTAATAATGGTCATAAGGTTTTAACTGTTTATGGACAGTTAAAATGCACAGAATCGGCATTACAATGGAGACTTCGTCAGAGGTACTTTGCAGACCACAAAATACTTTAGAACAATGTTTGTGTGTATGTAAGGTGTTAGAAGAACATAAGGAGCAGGAATTGGCTACTCAACACCTTCAAGCCTGCTCCACCATCCTTCAAGATCAGGGCTGATCTACTACAATTTTATTTTCCTGCACTATTCATGGATTCCTGGATTCCCTTAAAATCTATCACCCAATGATAGACTGAGTCCCCACAGCCCCACTATGATACAGATACATCACCTCTAAATGAAGACAATCTAATTTTAGCCCCAAATGACCAACCCTTTATTCTAAAAAGGTGAAACCTGGTTATAGATTTCATAATGATGGAAACAACCTCCCTGCATCAAGCCTGCTAACCCCTATAAGAATTTCAATAAATTTCAATGGTCACGTTATCCAAATGTGAATCTTTATTTTCCGACATAGTTCTTTCCCCATCTGGACTGGTACCAACAAAGTATTAAGGTGCTAGTTTTTGTGTAGATCACCATCTCTGCATCTCATTGATTTGCACCCCATTCAATATTACCTTGATTGACTATAGCATGGAAACAGGTCCTTCGGCCCACCATATCTATGGCGACCAATACTAATTTTGCGTTATCCCACTTTTGCATCCACTCCGTGCACACTGGGAGCAATTTACAGAGGCCAATTAACACTACAAACTAAAGGACTCAGAGGAAACCCACGTGGTCACAGGGAGAACAGCCTCTGGCCCACCATGTCTACACTGACCATTGATCTGTGTTATCCTACTTTCTCATTCACTCTCGATACATTTATTATGGGCAATTTTACAGAGGCCAACCTGCATGGCATTGGGATGTGGGAAGAAACCAGTGCATCTGGAGGAAACTTATGTAGTCATAGGGAGAAGGTGCAAACCCCACACTGACGGCACCCGAGGTTAGGATGGAACCTGGGTCTCTGTCCCTGTGATTCAACATTTCTACCAGCGCGGCACAGTGGCGCAGTGGTAGAGTTACGTTGCAACCGCGAGCTGGATCGACCGTCAACGCACACACAAACACATCGTAAAGGCGGGGGCCAGGGAAAGCGGGGGAGCGCTGTCTGAAATTCACACCCGTGATGAACAGGAAGGAAAAAGACGGCTAGCACAGTGTACGGTAAGTCCTTTAGAAGGGGGGGAGAGAAGGGGGGAGAAGGAATGGAGACACTTTTAAGAAGCCAGACAACTTTTAATAAGGTTTAGCGGGCATTTAACATTATCGGTCGGTTTTCCTTGGTTCTGAAAACTCCAATGTGCCAATTAAAATGCCCGGTCAGCAAAGGAGATTGCCTATGGCTACCTCGACTGCCTGTAACTACATAGCGACACCCCTCCACCGCACTACGAGTTCTAAAGAACCATGCCGACCAATTTTTATTCGCGGAAAAATTTTCAGCATGCTGAAAATTTTTCCACGACCAAACTGAGCGCGCAAGTATGCGGAACTTCCCTCGAGCATGAAGGAGAATTCCAGTGACCTCCTAGGGCCACGTGTCGACCATGCTGCAAGTTTGAGTCAAGCGCAAACTCTTCTAAACTCGCAAATTAGGTCCCCGCAGTGGGACAGGCCCTTTACAGCACCAGAGACCTGGGTTCGATCCTGACTACGGGTGCTTTCTGTAAATAATTTGTACATTCTCCCTGTCACTGCAAGGGGTTTTCTCCAGGAGCTCCAGTTTCCTCCCACACTCAAAAGACGTACAGGTTTGTAGGTTAATTGACTTCGGTAAAAATTGTAAATTGTCCCTATTGTGTAGGATAATGCCAGTGTAGCTGGTTGGCACGGACTCAGTGGGCCGAAGGGCATGTTTCCACATTATATCTCTAAAGTCGAAAGCTACACCACATGGCTGCTTCGCCTTGGATGTGAAATCCACCTGATTGTGGATTTCATACCTGGGAACACAGGTTAAAGTTGTTAAGTAAGATTCTATATTCTATACCCGTTAGTTACAAAATAACAGCATTCCTCAAGATAGTAAGAACTGAATTAAATTTTCATTTGAGTTCTTATCTCAAAACATGTGCATAACTGCCACCACTATTTCACACCAGATATCTGGCAATGTTGTTTAATTATCGACTTTTAGATTAACTAACACACTGTCAATCTCCCCACTGGTAAATAGCATAGTTCAGCATTATAATTGCCTTCTGAGATACGTATCACTGTTTCTATTTACCATAAAGATTAAGACATGTTTGCAGATGCTGGGGTTAATATTAACTTTGTGCGATAGAGTAAGTCAGAGTTGGGGAATTGACAGCTTGAGTTACAATTTTTTTTTTTCTCATTAAAGTCAAAGGGAGAAATGTATAATGGGCAGCCACTGAGTGTCGTCCCCCCCACCTTTACACCTCCACATAGTGTAAGCTGCAACCTCAATGGATGCCAATCCGCTGCTTAATTTCATTACTTTAAATGTCAGCTTCTGGCTTCATTATTCTTTTTGGTAATGAATTGTGACTATAAACAGGAGGGGTTTGTGAAAATCTTGACTGTAATTCATAACAATGTCTTTGCATTTGTGTGTACTGTGAGTAACTTGGTGTGAATTATACTGAGCTAGCTCTCCCCTCTTGCTTTAATGTCAAATTAACAGCACAAGTACATAAATTCTTGGCTGAGGGAATGATTTTATATTGGAGAGCTTTGTATAGGTTGCATTCCAGAAGCAAGAGGGTATGAAAAGGCAATTCAGTGACTGTCAGGGGAGGTCTTACTGTGTGAACCTTTGGAATGCAGTTTAAGTAGTAAATCATGTTAAAATCTGACCAGTGACTAATGGCGCAGTCATGCTTAATTGCATAATTTACAGTCCTATCTCGAGGTCTGATAAAACGACTAGTAAAATACTCTTCTGCGTGACAGTGAGTTTTATGCGCTAAGTAGGATGAAGGCACCGCAGTAGGGAGCACTTGGGCCATCTCCATCATTTTAAAGATCACAACCAGTCTGAATTTGGCTGAAGCTTAGTTTTTCTGTTTATTTTTCATAAAATTTGCCTCTCCAAAGTGGCTGAAATGTGATGGCATGCAGGGCCTGAATGAACTGCCAATTAAAGCGAACAAGCAACGCCAAGAGTGTTTGCAACAGAAAAAAACTGCAAACAGTTAAATTATCCAGGCCAGTTTAAAACCGTCCATGGGACAAACGGAAATGCTGCAACCTAATGAAATGTTGCTCAGTTTCTCACTGCATGGATATCACCTGAGCAACAGGCTCTCCCGGCCTTCTCGTTTTTTGCTCTTGTTCTGGATTTCCAAACTCCAGCCCATTCCCCTCATTTCTGCATGCGAACATTGGGATAGAAAAATCTGCTCACTGAGCTCCATAGAGGTTAATGTTCACGGTGCTATTAAAACCCTTACACTTCCATGGTATTCACTTTGATTGCATGTGAAGATGCCGCAGCCATGAAGATGGTGCCAGAGTGGGAGCCTCTTTGCATCCTCTTCCAAGAGATCTGCTACCATGTGATACAATTACTCTACTCTTTAAAATCTCTTTTTTACCTGTAAATCTAGAACTATATTCTTCACCTTTATTTCCCCTTTGCTATACCTATTGGTTTTGTTTGATTTCATCGTATTTGCGTATAGTTATTGCATTATCTGATTTGATAGGATGCAAAACAAACCTTGGTACATGTGACAATAATAAAACTAAGCATCATCGTGTGAATTTAAGGATCACGCAAGTCTGCTTCTTCCCGCTCCCCCCCGATGCTGCCACACCCGCTGAGTATCTCCAGCACTCTTGTCTACCCACGCAAGTCTATTTTTACATCTTATATCTACATCATGAAACCCGGTGGGTCAGCAAATCCTCCTTTAATATTCTGACTCTTCCATTTCAGGGCCATTATTATTCGAAATAGGGAAATCGTGCCAATGTCTTCAGAGTTCACACCAGAGACTGAAAGACAACGACTCCAGTACTTGGTAAGAGAGAAATAAACTGCTTGGGGGCCTGGCTATTTTCAAATTAGTTGCTTCCTTCTCTAGGTATCAGTGACAGCACTCTAAGAGAATTCAAAGATTTGAAGCACTTCAGACATATTGTAATAATGGAAGAAAATTATTATTTATTTGAAACACCTTTTGAAAAGTTACCTTTTTTATATTGGCTGATAACATTGTACTTCACGAGGGCTTCAGTATTGATGCTGCTTTGCATCTTATTCACTTCAGTGTGGAGAGGCTGCATTTCATGGATGTAGGTCTACAGTGATTGACTAATGCTCACATTTAGAGAAGACCTTAATTCATTTTATTGGTTTAAATGGCAAGGGTGGCTACACAGTGCATTGGTCTTCTGACATGCTATTTCAATCAAGCGGGAGATGCAGGTTGAGACATGCAGGGACTACATAACAAGCTGTCAACTGTTTGATTCTGGCCAGAAGGTTAAGGGACAAGGTTGGGTGTAGCCAAACTTTAAGTTAAATGAAGTAATTGCAAATTAATCAGCAATTGTTGGTTCCAGGAGCTGCACAAAAAAATGCCTCGGCCGGCCGAGGAATTCAATAAGGAAGTAAATAAACATATATGAAGAAGGTTATCTATGATTACATTGAGATCTTGATCAATTGGGCCGGTGTCTCATCAGGGACACCACCAATAATACCAGGCGGTAAATGCAAGCAGCAAAGGAGACAATGGAGAAAGTTTCAAAAGGAATAATAAAACCCCTGAATTGAAAAGCATTATCCTTGACTGACTTATTTTATTATCTCATTGACCTGCACAACTAGTCCACCATCTGGCAAAATGCTTCTAAACATAATGGAGCATCAGGAAAAAAAACTGTCTTGAAATAAAATACACATGAGGAATGCGGACATCAATGACAATGACAACGTCCTTTGGAAAGAAAGGGAGGGAGGAAGGGAGAGAGACCATGGATATCGGGGGGTTGGAGGCCAGAGATGTGTGGGGAACTGGCTGGGGATTAAAAGGAAAGGAAGGGAAGACGTTTGTGGCTGCCATTCCCAGAGAAGGAGGAGGGAGGTTTGGGATCAGGAGAACTGAAATCTGAAGAAGGGTTTCGCTCCAATTTCCTTCGCTCCATAGGTGCTGCCGCATCCGCTGAGTTTCTCCAGCATTTCCGTCTACGAACTGAAATCAAGATTCTGTCAACAAGTGGAAATTGTGACTCAGGAGGGAAAGGCAGGGGGCTATTGTAGGCTGGGGTTGTGGAGGTGGGAGGGGGAAATCACTGGCTCTTCACTGTGGGGAAGAGGTGGCGAATCTGACAGATTAGGAATGTGAGCACTGGGGAATTCATACCTTGTTCTCTTCGAATCTTTGAATGCCCTGCAGAGATTTGGACCACAATTTTTTGCTATACTTGTAAAAAGATTGTTGCATGTGGAATAACACCACCCTGTGTGATCTTAATGTGGAAATATCGTCAGGGTTGCAAGGGTCATTCTCAACCAGAGGAGACTGGCTGGCTGAATTTCTTCATTGAAAAAATATCACTGTACAATCAAATGTCGGGGAAGTTATTTTAAGCCTGTTCATTCTGAACTTCATGAATAAAAGACTGAAGCTAGATGGCAGCAGGCTCACTCCCAATCCTTTGTCTGGCTATTCAGTCGGCAAGGATGTAGTCTCACAGAATTACACTATTCTGGGTTTTGTTTTCCTTGTCGCTGTCAGACAAAATTATTCATATAATAATTTAATGGTCTTGGTACCGCCTATGTGTATTTTAATAGTGTAATGATTATGGATCTATGATACCGATTCTAAGTCTAATATCTTGGCTATTTTAAGATTCATGACCTTGATTGTAAATGCCTCTGTAGCATCGTTCTGTCAATGTCTGTAACTATTTCTGGCTGTATAATTCTTTAAGATCTCTACATTCCTTCATTTCTAGTTTCATTATCAAACCACAACACTTCTCGCTGCCAGGGTGGTGGTGAAACCAGAAACAATAGTGGCATTTAAGAGGCATTTGGATATGCAGGGAATGGAGAGATATGGATCGCATGCATGCAGAGGAGATTAGTTCAACTTGGCATCATGTTCAGCATAGACATTGAGGGTTAAAAGGCCTGTTCATCCTATGTTGAATCCCTTACTACATTTTGGTAATTTAACATCACTCCAATTCTTATTCACACTGCTGACTGACTAAAACAAAGTGCCGATGTCTTCTGCATCACCCTGCCTACCTGTGATGCCACTTTCAGGAAACTGTGAACTAACACTCCTAGGTCCCTCTGTTCTATAACACTCTACAGGGCCCTGCCATTCACTATGAAAGTCCTGCTATGGTTTGACTTTCCAAAATGCAATACCTCGCACTTATCTGAATTGAATTCCAATTGCTATTCTTCAGCCAACCTACCTAGCTGATTGCGATCCTGCTGGAATTATTACTAAAACAAGGACCTTCTTCATTGTCAACGATACCACCTATTTTAGTGTCATCTGCAAACTTATTAACCATAGATAGACACAAAATGCTGGAGTAGCTCAGTGGGGCAGGCAGCATCTCTGTGGAGACCTCTCCAGTTCTGCATCAGCAGTTCCTTCCTACACAACGTATTAACCATGCCTTGTACATTCTCATCCATATCATAAATAGAAATGAAGAACAACAGTTTTGATCCCTGTGCCACACACAAGTCACAGGCCACCAGTCCAATAAACAACCTTCCATCATCATGCTCTGCTTTTGAACATTAAACCGCCTATGTATGCTATCTAATCTTCCAGACTATCCTTCCTTGTAGCCTTGTCAGAGGCCTCAGTGAAGTCTTATAGACAACATCTGTTATAGATGTGTAGGAAGGAACTGCAGATGCTGGTTTAAATTGAATGCTGGTAACTCAGCGGGTTGGCAGCATCTCTGGAGAGAAGGAATGGGTGACGTTTTGGGTTGAGACCTTTCTTCAGACTGTTATAGATCTGTTATAGATGTATTATTATAAATCATATAGACCTCCAAACACTATTGTTAGCTTAAATTTAATGTTTTACTTATTATTTGGATTAGATTAGTACCTTTTAATTATATTTTACTGACACATCGCAACCTTGCCACTTTTTCTTTATTTACTCTTGCCGTATTTTCATTCTAACCCTTGATTAGCGAATTGATTTTTGATGCCTCCAATTATCTGTTTTTGCAAATGGTGATTTTTAGCCAGTTGTAAAATATGATTGCAAACATTTTTTACCAAATAGGTTATGGTTTTGAACTTAATCAATATTGAGAGACTGAGGCAGCACTAAAGACAGAGGCACCCTGTATTTCTGATAAAGCTAAGGACAAAGGCTCAAGTGGTGTGGCCGAAAATGAGAGTCAGACCAAGGATGCTCTTAGTAGAGACAGACAATGAGATATTTGTAGGATTAGGCTCAGGTTGTCATTTATTGGGCAGTGGGACAAAATTGTTGGGGTTAGGTAGTGGTTTGTGGAGAGTGGGACACATTTCCCTCTGGTGCTGGTCTCATTGCTTGAGATGTGTTTTCAACATTTACTACCACTTTTGTTAGGGTTCGGGTTAAACTTGGTTCGTCGTTGAGAAATCCTGGCATATGTATGTATCGAGATGTGAAATAGACGAGGCAGTGATGTGTATTAAAAAGGTTCAGTTCCTAGATTTGTTAGCCAAAATGCTTAAAATTTTTGATTAAAAGTCGCACAATTCATTCACACCTGTATGTGCAACAATCAGGTTGGGGAATTGCATAAGAAACACCATATTAATCACTTAACCCCTTCTCCCTCAGCAATGTAGTAAGTGTATGCACATTGTAGAAGTAATTTCTTGTAAGGCATCGCCATCTGTTGTATGCAAGCTAATTTTAGTTTTTAACGTTCCTGATTACATTTAGTGGCTTACTGTATGTTTGTTCTTTGATATCTTGGATCAAGCAACGATGAGGCACTTCAACCTAGGTTTATGAAGTCTGATGATTTCATTACTATGGGTTTATCAGTAATAAGGCTGATTTGCATACATTGGTATTGTAATGTACAAGAATGAAATTGGATTTAATTGGATTTTCACCGGTTCTCAAAAATACTTTGGGGATAGTTTTAACTTAACCTGCACATTTTCTCTTTTACGTTTATGTCCACAGGCCTTTTTGCAACCACTTTTACTGGGGAATGAATTTACCCAACTAGAGTTTTCCAGAAGAGTGCAGCGCAAAGAACTTGGGAAGAAAATGCTTTACAGGGATTTCCACATGACTGGCTGGTAAGACTGTAACCATAAAGGGTATTGAGTCTGTTCTGTGGGGAGTTCCCTAATAATTAAATTTAATGCATACAATAGGTGTTCGGGTACAATAGTCATAGTGTACAGAAATGGCCCTTCTGCCCACCACGTCCATGCTGCCCTTTTTGCCCAACTATAGTAATCCCTTTTGTTCGAAATAGGATCCTATGTTTCTATACCTTGCCTATTTATGTGTATCTGTCTAAATCCCTCTGAAACCTAGTAATTGTGTGTGATTCCACCAACAATTCTCTGTGCAAAACAAAACGGCTCTCTCCTCAGATTCTCTAACTCTCCTTCCTCTCGTCTTGTACCTCTGCTCTTCTGTATTTGGGCCAACTACTTAAATCCCAGGAGTACAAAGTCATGCATTTTGGGAAGTAAAACCAAGGCAAGACATAGAGGTTGAATGGAAGGACCCTGACTGTGTAGTTGAACGGCGAAACATAGGGTACAATAACATGGTTCCCAGAAAGTGGCAACACAGGTCAAAGTCATATGGATCGCTTGCCTTTGTCAGCTGGGCTATTGAATGCTAGCATTGGGACATCTTGCTCAAGTTGTACAAGTCGTCGGTCAGGCAGCACTTGGAGCATTGTATACAGTTCTGGTCGCCGCAATATAGGAAGGGAATTATTAAGTTTGGAAATATTCACAAGGAAATTGCCAGGACTGGAGGACTTGAGTTATAATGAGAGGCAGGATAGGCTGGGACTGTTTTCCAAAGTGAAGGAAGCTGAGGGGTGACCTTATAGAGGGTTGTAAAGTCTAAAACTAGAGGGCATAGGTTTAAACTAAGAGGGGGAGACGTAAAGGTGATTTGAGAGACAAGTTTTTCACACAGCATGGCAGGTATATGGAACGAGTCACTGAAAGGAGATTATGGAAATGGGGGCTTTACTGATAAATGAAAACCAAAGTGTGCATCAAAAGGTGACACTATCCAATTGTGATCACACCTCACTCAATTAGTGAACCATATATCATACTTCATGGATTTATCTGAAGCCCAGATCATGGTATCACATCCAGTTGGAGAAATTATTCTCCAAGCCATGCTCTTAATTTAGATTAGATATCAAGTTGTCTCTCTGTCACACCAAGCATACAGAATAGGAAGATCCCACATTTATCATTGATGTATGAAGTTTGTAGTTGGGTTTTGTGCTGCAGAAATGCACTGTGACTGCAAACTAGGTACAGTGGGCTCAATTTTTCACATAATGCAGTGTTGTTTGTGAATTATACAAACTAATTTTATTTAAAATCTGGCCAAGATTGGTCTCTGTACACTTAGAAAGGCAGAGTGGTGGCGCACTGATAGTTGCTGCCTTCCAGCGACAGAGACCCGGGTTCGATCCTGACTATGGGTGCTGTCTGTACAGAGTTTGTGCGTTCTCTCCGTGACCTGGTGGGTTTTCCCCGGGTCCTCCGGTATCCACCCACACTCCAAAGATGGACAGGTTTGTAGCTTCATTGGCTTTGGTAAAGATCGTAAATTGTCCACAGAGTGTAGGATAGTGTTAGTGTGTGGGGATCGCTGGTCACGTGGACTCAGTGGGCCGAAGGGCCTGTTTCGGCGCTGTATCTCGAAATTAAATTAAACTATTACAATTGAATGCATTGTGTGCCTATGATACACTTGTGAAAATTCAATCCAGGTTCTCTGTGCTTGGTCACAAGGGAGGAAGCAGAGAGGAAAAGAGAATCTCAAAAATCAGGAACCGCATGCTACAGTGTCCTTACACCTCTGACACCTGTGAGAAAAAAAACAATTTTGAGCCCAGATTGGTCTCTGTATACTTCACAGCACTGTAAGATAGAGAATATGGTCTTACTCAAGAATGAGTGAGACAAGAATAACTATGGCACATGTCCACAGAGAGGCTCCCAGATACATGAAGTAACTCCAATGTGCAGCACACATCTTGACATCACCCACACTAAATTCTTCTGCACATCCATGACTTGTGAACATCGTAGGTCACCCGTGCCAAGGCAGGGCTTAAATCGTTTTTATGTGTTAGAGATACAGCATGGAAACAGGCTCTTCGACCCACCACGTCCACACCGACCAGC
This sequence comes from Okamejei kenojei, assembly GCA_035221665.1. Taxonomy (NCBI): domain Eukaryota; kingdom Metazoa; phylum Chordata; class Chondrichthyes; order Rajiformes; family Rajidae; genus Okamejei; species Okamejei kenojei. Next base: position 22,136,100 of record CM069149.1, on the reverse strand, counting down.
GATCACACTGGGTTATGCCACTTTCTTGTCCACTCCCTACAAACCATGGGTAATTTACAGAGGGTCAATTAACCTACAAACCCGCACATCTTCGGACGTGGGGGGAATCCGGAGCATCTGGAGGGAACCCACGTGGTCACCACGAGAACGTGCAAATTCCAAACAGATGGCACCCGAGGTCAGACTCAAACCTGAGTCTCTAGCGCTGTGATGCAGCAGCTCTACCAGCTGAGTCACTGTGCCGCCCCACTAGATATGAAATCAGGTTTGTTATTAATTGGTGGACATTCGGTTTACCTGTTCCACTGGCGTGGGGCCGGAGACATCAACATTTCTTTTCCTTGATGTTTACTCCCCGCCCTCCTCATGGTTGCTACTGTATCTTTGATGTGTCTGGCTGATCTCAGCACAGTCTCGTTCTAACCCCATTACCCCATTGCCAATCATCACCATTCAATCTTGCGACCAACCTCGATGTTGATCAATCGTGTAGTACCATCACATTCTAGGCCAGATTCTCAAGAGATTCTTGTCAAAGGTATGTATATCTGACCAAACTATCTAGCAGTCAAACCCCATACCACTTCCAGCTATGATCCTATCAGATCTTACGCTGTATCTCAGCCCACACCAGACTATTAAGCATCCTTGACTGGCTGTATAATTGTCACTGTATTATGAGTGGCAGCTAACCAGGCAGATGTGATTAAAGATGTTCCATAACAGCTCAGGAAGAATCATAATTACAAAAGCTTTTTGTACGTGTTGAATTATTCCAAAATATTGCACAATTAACGAATTTTCACAGCTCTGATGTACATCTCTGATGCAATATTTTTATTTAAGTCATGCCTTTTGCAGTGCTGTTAAAAATTGTTGCGATGCGCACAATTACGAGAATGCATTATAATTTGCGGTGCAGGGTGAGTGTTTTTACGCATTGGGAGAGGGGAGATCACTGGCAAATGACTGCTGAAGCTGTAGCCAATAGATTGTTGACAGTAATGGTGGATTGAATGCAAATGTGTCAACATATTTGCATGGACACAGTGAAACAGCAGGGAACCTGACCTGAGTTGTATGGCTTTTCTGACAATAATGGATGACCGTGGTGTGTGTGTGTGTGTGTGTGTGTGTGTGTGTGTGTGTGTGTGTGTGTGTGTGTGTGTGTGTGAGTGTGTGTGTGTGTGTGTGTGTGTGTGTGTGTGTGTGTGTGTGTGTGTGTGTGTGAGTGTGTGTGTGTGTGTGTGTGTGTGTGTGTGTGTGTGTGTGTGTGTGTGTGTGTGTGTGTGTGTGTGTGTGTGTGTGAGTGTGTGTGTGTGTGTGTGTGTGTGTGTGTGTGTGTGTGTGTGTGTGTGTGTGTGTGTGTGTGTGTGTGTGTGTGTGTGTGTGTGTGTGTGTGTGTGTGTGTGTGTTTGTGTGTGTGATGATTGCTTAACAGAAGTATGGAAATCAGATGGATAATTTAGTAAAACATTCTCTGACTTTCATTTTTCCGTGTTCTGTCACATGGAAGTAATCTGGCTGGAGTAATTTTTCCTCCTCATTTTTGAACCGATTCAAATGCAGATTTTGCACAGGTTGTTTGAGGTATTTTCAAATTGACCACTCGTACTGCAAACTGATGAGATGCGCCTTTCCTTTGGTGGAGGGGGCAGGTTGGGGGAGGGAAGAGCTTCTATCTCATTATGGGTGCCATCCACCACTGAAAAAAAACTACTCAAAGGTTTGCTTCGAAGCGTTTAAAAACTGCAGTCTAATTCCAGATATTTTAGCCACAAGGAAATAAAATGTCCTTCAATTTCTAATTAAATCAAGACCTGGGGGGGGAATGGGATTGGCACCAACTCCCCCATGCACACCTTCAACCCTAACGGACATTAACAGTGAGGCTGCACGCTAGACCATGTAGTTAATGCAGAAATGGCCTGGGGTGGGAGGGATAATGAATCTATTCTGCTGATGAAAACTGTTTTCTTTTCACCACAGGGCCTATAAAACCATCGAAGAAGATGATCTAAAGTTTCCTTTGGTATACGGGGAGGGAAAGAAGGTAGGGAATTATGTTGCGTATGAATAGGAGTGTTTGTATTTCTATAGGTCATTTGGTGAGCAGGTTAGATGGCGATTGTAGCAATGAAATAAGAACTACTCTTTCACCCTTTCATCCCAACCCCCACCAAAAAGCACACAGCTCCATTTATTATTATTCTTGCAAGATTACTTGCCGACCTATAAAATGTAATTATTTCCAAAAGTCACACGCTGGTAATTTTAACGGGGCACATCATGAAACTGGGCTTGCTGTCAATCATAAGCTGCACTCAGTGAATTGATCCTGCCACATTTTTCATCCCAATACTTTAATGCACATGCCTTGGTTGAGTAAACAAGGGTATTTGCTGAATGGTTATTTCTGCAAGTAATTTCCATTTTATTTTCTACCCTTTTCCTTTTCTGGTTTGCTGATTCTGCTAATCTCTTCTCTGCTATTCTTCTGTTACTTCGTTCAGCGAATGTAGATTTATGGGAATTGCTCCAGAGAACCAGAGGAAAGACAAAGAAAGGACACAAAGTGCTGGAGTAACTCAGCGGGTCAAGCTGCATCTCTGGATAGGCGATGTTTTGGGTAGGGACCCTTCTGAAACCCAAAAACGTCAAAAAACTGAAATGTTCTCCAGAGATGCTGTCTGACCCGTTGAGTTACTCGAACACTTTGTGTCCTTTTGTGTAAACAGCATCTGCAGTTCCTTGTTTCTACCAAAGGCAACAAAACATTTATTTCATGAATTAATGGAATCATTTATCATTAATGGTGTTTTATCATTAATATCTTATTATTATTAATGTTTAGTGTTTTCTGAGTCATTCGTAACTGTCACTGTATGTCATGTTGTTACTTGTGGGCCGAGCACCAAGGCAAATTCCTTGTATGTGAATACTTGGCCAATAAACTTACTTACTTTATAATCGAGGAAGCACACTTAAGTGGACGGTAGAGGTAGATTCAATACAACCGTGCAGTACCTTGCATTTAGAAACTTTGCATCATGTGGCAGAGCTCGACAATACTTAATAAGAGTGTCACCAAGAAGTGCTTGGCACTAAGCTGGGCTATATAAGGAGATGGTGGAGCAAATGCTTGCTGGAGGTGTAGGTTTTAAAGAGCATCTCAAAGGATAAAAGAACAACATTTATAGAAAATGGGATAAATTGGAAAATAAAGTATAGAACTTACGGGTAAAGAGCAGGGTAATAGCATAAAATGGATAACTCTTGCAAAATAACTTACATGCTCAGTTGGGCAAATGTACCCATTAAGCTCCAGGGCATTTAAAGATTTTATTAATTTGCCTGATGTTCTTTCCTACATCTTTCCTTTGTCTGGTTCTGTTGCCTTATTTTATCTTCAATTTTTTATTGCATCTTTTCTGTTTATGTTCTTCTAGTTTACAATTTTGTTTCTTCCTGTTATTCTACTTTATCTGCTGTGGATTGTTTTATTTAGAATGTAACAATGGATGGACCCAAATCATGTTACAATCACGACCAGATACCATGACAAACTCAACTATTGAATTGTAGGTTGGTGTTTTGTTCTTGGAATCGCTAAGGTGATTCTGCCATGCTAAAGCCATGCTAAGTTATTGGAGATAGACAAAAATGCTGGAGAAACTCAGCGGGTGCAGCAGCATCTATGGAGCGAAGGAAATAGGCAAAGTTTCGGGCCGAAACCTTTCTTCAGTTTGAAGAAGGGTTTCGGCCCGAAGTGTTGCCTATTTCCTTCGCTCCATAGATGCTGCTGCACCCGCTGAGTGTCTCCAGCATTTTTGTCTACCTTCGATTTTCCAGCATCTGCAGTTCCTTCTTAAACAACAAGTTATTGGAGACACTATTCAACAGAATGTTAGTGGTCCCACACTGGTTACTTGTCCCTGGGCAACTTTCTTCCCTTAAGGCAACACCGCAAAGAGATTCCTATTATTGCTTCTTAGCAGAGTGCCAAATGGCTGCCTTTGTGGGACTCAATTTATAATATACTTGCCTCTTGAGTTTAGTTTAGAGATACAGCATGGAAACAGACCCTTTGGCCCACGCTGACTATTTTTGATTACCTTTTCACATAAGTTCCATGTCATCCCACTTTCTCAACCACTCCCTATGCATTAGGGGGAATTTTATAGAGGCCAATTAACCTACAAAGCCGAACATCATTCGGATGTGGGAGAAAACTGGAGCGCCCAGTTCTTCAAACAGTGCAGCTCTACAAACTAATTGCAGATACAGCGATTAGAGTATGAAAGGATACTTTATACTTTAGAGTATGAAAGTGTATGTTTATTTTCCCTTGTGTTACCCAAGGTATGTTGCACTGTTAGGATTGCCACCATTCAGATAATATGAAAAACCGAGGCCCCACCTGTCCTCACAGGTGGATATGAAGGATTTCAGAGCAGTGTGCTATCCTTGGAGGCTTGGCCTTTGATGATCCTTCATTCAATTTGACAAAATATTGGCTGGTATCACATTACAGTTTCTGAAAAATTTCTGTGTATACACTGGCTGTATTATTTCTTTAAACACTATAGCATCTATGTTTTCATGAAGTATTTAATTGGCCCAGGTTATGTTTTGAAGGTAAACCTTAGACACACAGTGGGGATGGGGTAGGTGTACAGCAAATGCTCCTGCGACGCCCACTTCCTCCTCAATATACTACTGCTTGCATCGTCTTGACAAGTGCTTTGGGGTGACTTGAAATGGGCATGTAAGGTATTATATAAGTGGAAGCCACTGACTGAGTTTTTCAATGTAACTACAATGATTCTACCTCATGATGAATGCATTTTACACAAAATGCTATGGAGCATTTCTGATAAATTGGTTATATAAATGCAAATTTTTTCTTTCTCGACCAGTTCCGCTGGTCCCTCGAGTCAATCTCATTCTTTCTTCAGGCTTTTATTGTTCCATCCATTTTTAACAATCTAATCTTTTGCTTTGACAGATGTAAAGTTCATACTATGTCTGCCTCACCATCTCGGTGTGTTCTGTGGTATAATTATGTGAACCCTTTTCTTTTGGTTTTTAAGTATCGAAAGAAAAATAGATTTTTGTTTATATACACTTTTCATAACATCAGAATGTCTCAAAAACTGTGAGAAGAAATGACATGCTCTTAGAATTGTAGTCACTGTCAGTGTCGGAAATGCGACGCCCAGTTTGCACATGGCAAGCTCCCACAAACTGCAACATGAAAAGGACAAAATATTTGGAGTCAAATTTATCCTCTGCCACGTGCTCTAAATGCACAGTCCAATAAAATATGCACATTGCAATCCACTTTGACGTGCAGAGTTCAATGCACGTTTTGAGTGACATTTGTCACTTTAAATTGCATAACATCAGACGAATTTCTACCCAAATTTCTTTCCATGATATTCTCTGAGTGCCAGAACACCAAAGATAATTTTATCCGTTCTTGTTTGAAGTGGTGCCAATGGATCATTTATGGAAGCCTATGTAATGGAACAATAGAAGGTTGTAAGGATTCGGATCAATGATGAAAGAAGAACACTTATATCAAATTTAAAGCACAAACATTTAGCAAAGGCTGCATCAAAGTACCGAGAATAGGATAGCTATACAACTTCAGTTAAAGCAACGGAAATGCCAAATAAACTGCAATATAAATAGCAGCAGAATGTAGCTTATCGACACTGAGTCTGACAATTGTTTTAACCTTGAAGGCTGTAACTTCAAAAGCTTGTTGGGAACTCTGTATAAAGGCTTGGACTGGAGATCTTTTGAAGAACCTCTGTGTCCTAGTGCCTCACCAGAAGCTTGACCCAAGATGAAATCCCCTGAGCACCTGTGTAATAGACACTTTTATTATACCTTAAAGCCCAAGCTTCTGCGCTAATCTAAGAACAACAGATTACTTTATTTTAAAACTGGCTATCCTCCTAGCGTTGAAAACAGTTGTTTGTCAAATCAGCCTAATAACTGATTATTAGTTAGTCTTCAGAAGCTAATTCAAGTAGTTAGTCTTCGGCTTGTTTTTGAATTACTCTGAGAAGGTAAAGGTTTATATTAGTGACCTTGCAGATTAGGGTTCATGATTTACTGGTTCTTCCAAGTTACCCCAAGCATTTTCCTAACCATTTAATTGTTTTTCTAAGCGAACATGCTTACTTGACATGTGGTGCTGTTAATTTAGCTGAAAAACATGCACAAGGCTGTTAGCTGACAACTCCATTTTAGCTGACACAGTCTGTTTAACCCTTACATTACAATTTGCTGTGCACAAATTGGATGCCATGTTTCCAGAAATTACAACAGTGACACATTTTAAAAGCACTTCTTTATGTGCTTTGGGAAACCCAGCTGTTCACTCACCTGTATGTGTGAGCCTTTCTGTTCTTTCTCCCTTTCATCGGGCTGGGTTTCTTTACTGACTTTATTTTTCTTTGTTGGTATCCCAATGGCTCCCTTTCCTGCCAAATATGTCCTATCTCTCTGCCCCAAGTAATCTATGCCAAAAGGAAAAAAAAAAACATGCTGACAGTCGCTCTCCATGGACAAGAATATCTTCACAGCTCAAATAACACGTTGGAATTATGGATTGTGTTAATGAAGCACAGGGGAAAAACACAAATGCTTCTGCACAAAACAATTCCCAAATTATGGTTAAAGCATTCTCATGAAAATTAGTTCTGTTGCAGAAACTCTCTGCCTCAGTCCAATCAGTGTATCGCAAAGAAATGAAAAAATGATTGAGAAATTGATGCTTTTCATGGTTATTGAAATTCACTTTGTGTGTCAATTTCACTCGTGGGTAGATACTGGAGCTCATAAATATTCAGAGGTTCACTGACTGAACATTTGCAAGATGTGAAATGTTCAATGTGTCCAGTTCATGATGAGTGTAGGCTGCCACATAAAACTGGAAGGTCACCAGTGAGGCACACTATCTACTCCTGGGTTATTCCAGAATTTTAAAGAATAAAGTTCAGGCCTATAGTCCTAATGCCGCCCTGTCAAAGGTACCTTTTTTTCAAATGAGCTGAACAAAACACAAAGTACAGAGGAATGCAGAGGGTCAGGCGGCATTGGTGGGGGGAATGGACAAACAATGTTTCAGGTCAGGACCCTTCTTCAGACAGGTGTCAGCCAAAGACTAGTCAGCTGTGTACAAAAGAGCCCATCATGGAAGTTAAAAGAAGAGCCAGACAGTTCTCCATTACACAGCAGCCAATATTTAACCTTTAAGTTGCATAATAAAACAATACATTATTTGGTCATTGCTGTTTGTGAGGGTTTCCTTTGTGCATTTCTGTTCTGGTGCTTCCTCATTTAAACGGGGACTATTCTTCAAAAGCAGGTCAGTGCCAATAAGGTGCTTTGAGTTATCCCGAGATTATGATAGGTGTTATTAAAGTTCTAGTCCTTCCTCTCTTTGCTGGGTATGAAACCAGTCATTTTACTACACTGCTGAAAACTTACTATGATTGAAATTAAGTGGTTTATTTCAGTGAATTGTTTGTTGGTTTATAAATGATTCACCTGTATTTTAGACTGACCCATTTGCCACTGCATATTTACTTAACAAGTGTCATGTTATGTATTAAACCTGAAGACCAAAGGCTGTGAGAAGAATATGCTTTGGAAAATCTATGTACCATGTCTATAGTTTTGGAATATGTAGGTGTTTAAGAGTGCTATTTACTAAGTGATACTTCCACCATTGAATCTCACAGGAATAGTTGTGAGGATGGGATATAAGGTTTAGTCATTAAAATGTCTTACTAATGGTAGCAAAACTGAAACTCCCTTACGCAGTTGTGGTTGAAGGAGAAGACAGAGCAATCAACGTCTGTCCATGTATGTATGGTACAGCTGCATATTTAATCCTGATAACTGAAAGATACACTGTAATCATAAAAGTATTCGCCAAGTTTAATTTTAGGCCAAACCTCATTTGGTTGTTCTGTCAGCATATTTCAATAAAGAACCTACATCCTTCTAAATCTTAGGTAGACACTAAATGCTGGAGTAACTCAGCGGGACAGGCAGCATCACTGGAAAGAAGGAATGGGTGACGTTTCGGGTCGAGTGTACTGGGTTTGCTCAACGGACATGGAGCAGCTACAGCTGGAGATCCCCCCGCCCCCCACCCACAATATTTTCTTTATTGCCCTCACTCATTCTTCACTTACTCCAATTCCACTCTCCTGCATTAATATTGAGCAACTAATAATCTGTTGTGCCCCAAGGTTTATTTTTCACTGTAAAAAACAAAGGTTGGTGTAATCCTGGGTTAACACATACAGGACTGGTATCTGCACTGTGACATCAACATGCTGGTTTTATATGCTGTCTTGTGTACAATGGGTGTCTCAAACCACCCTGTAGATAATGAAGTACCTGTGAAGTGTGTTGTAAAGTACTATTAATTTTAAATCTTTCTTTGAAATCGCAGTGTTTATCGGTTGATAAGTGATGTGCAAACTGAGGGGCAAAATGTGATTTGTTAAATTCTGAAAAAAGATAACAGTCCCCACAGTGAAGTTGTGGATCACAGAAATGACCGAGACACTACATCTAGAAAAAAATAAGGCTTGTCTTGACTGACAAACCAGATCAATTTTCCAAAATATGGTCTCCTTTCATTGAATTTCTTCAACAACATAATGGTTAAACACAAATTCAAAACCGACGCTAGGGTCAGGTGAGCGGGTGTAGGGAAGGATAGTGGGATATATATCTCCGCTTCTTTCACTTCTTCATTAGTTCAGGGTTTTTCTTTTTTCTCTTTCGTGTCTTATTTGAAATTCTTTTCTTTTTCCTTTCTTCTTTCTTTCCCTTTTTTCCTTTTTCCTTTTTTCCGATTTAGTTATTAGTTTATAAAATGTTAAAATTGAAGCTGTACGAAAATTGTATAATTGTTATGTCGATTACTTTCTCCTTGTACAAATGCTTCTAATAATATAAATATGAAAAATAAAATTTAAAAATGTGATTTGTTCATTAGGCACGTGTGATGGCAACCATTGGTGTGACCCGAGGATTTGGAGACCATGATTTAAAGGTTCACGATTCAAATATTCACATAAAGCCCTTTCTCTCAAGCATACCTGAGGTAAAGCAATCTTACCTTTGACTACATTGTGTAATTTTAAAATTTTAGTCCATCCCTTTTAACTACAGTTAGCATTTTAACCAGTTACCTACTGACAAAAAAGGATACAAATTGCTGAAGTAACACAGCGTGTCATGTAGCCTCTCTAGAGAACATGGATATGTGACATTTTGGGTGAGGACCCTTCATCAGACTGATGGGGTGGGGCGGGGAGAAAGCTGGAAGAGAGGTGCGAGCAGGTCAAAGCCTGGAACGTGATAGGTGGGTACAGGTGACGGGAGGGGTGGGGTTGATAGTGGTTGTCAAAAGTCAGAGATGAAAACACAAAATGTTCGACACAAGGATAGGAGAGGTGCAAATTGTGAAGCTAGAGGAAGGAATATAGGTGGTGGGGGGGGGGACGGGGGGGACAGGTGCTAATCCAGGTGGGGCACAGGGACGCTGAAGGGAAGTTAAAATGGTTAGCAGATGAACCAGCATCTGCAGTTCCTTGTGTCTCCAACCTGCTAACACATGATTGGATGACTCCAAATTTCCTTTCATTCAATATTGACAATAACAAGTTATCCTTTTCATATTTCTTGACCTCAATTTCCATAGCTGTCTCCTCAGACTGGCTGGAAACCATATTGTTTTGTGTGTTATAAAATTGATCTTTCCCCCGCATGTGGACAGTTGGAAAATCACATTCATCCATTTCTTTTAGACTGCAATACCTACGTCTGCCTGTGGTCATGGTGGAAGCAAATACAAAAGTAGTATCTAAGAGGTTTTTGGATGGATACTTGAATATGCAAGGAATGGAGGGATATGGATCACATGAAGGCAGAAGGGACTAACTTAATTTGGTCTGATGTTTGCCGCAGGCATTATGTGCCGAAGGGCCTATTCTATACTGTTCTATGTTCTTGTTTATGAGAAAACAAACTGTATTCTTGGACTAAGTCACTTTAAGAACAAATATTACAAACAAACTAATACTTCCAATCCTCATTGTCTCCGGTAGCTTTAGAGCTGTATTTTGCTCATGTTGTGAAAGGGATTTCTAATTCTGTCCAATGTGGGTATAATTTTGGCACAAAGATCTGACATTTTGTGGGCTGGATAAGTAAACAGTGTATTTGCTATTGAAGCTTCACTGCATCTTGCTACCTGAGGGTTTAAGTCAATCAGTTGGCAGGTTGAGCCAGTACAGTGTCAGGCAAAGGCAATGGGAGTTTGGAGAGAACTGGGCGGTGGGAGACACAGAGGGGAGTTTGAAGGAATAACACACAGTGAGCTTGCAGCATTTCTATAGAAGATCTCTGTCACACCGTCTGTTCCCACAAAACGTAAATAAGAAAACAGATTGAAATCCTTCTTGTGGAATGGCCACCTGCGTGCAGCTTAAATGAAAGGATGACTCAAAGCCTGACACAGATGCAGCGCATTGGTCCTTCACAATTGCAAACGGAATGCTTTGCAAATGAAAAACTCCCTGTAAAATGACTTGATGCTTCTTTATAAGGCAGCCATGACAATGTAGTGCTCTGCCTTGATGCGCAGTATTCAATGAATGCAACATGAAAATAGTTCAGCATTGTAGTCCTCATCAACAAAGCTGGTATTAGACAATAAATAGTTACCAGGGTGCATTCTGCCTAGCAATCAGAAAAGTAATGTGTTTTGAGACTTAATACTGACTTGGTTGACCCAGGAAGCGAATATCTTAAATGCAGAGCAAGGATTCTGTTCTATTCCCAATAAAGTGAAGTTCTATTCCCAATAAAATGAACTATGGCATTCTTGCCATAGAGGGAGTACAGAGAAGGTTCACCAGACTGATTCCTGGGATGGCACGACTTCCATATGAAGAAAGACTGGATAGACTTGGCTTGTACTCGCTGGAATTTAGAAGATTGAGGGGTGATCTCATAGAGACTTACAAAATTCTTAAGGGGTTGGACAGGCTAGATGCAGGAAGATTGTTCCCGATGTTGGGGAAGTCCAGGACAAGGGGTCACAGTTTAAGGATAAGGGGGAAGTCTTTTAGGACCGAGATGAGAAAATCGTTTTTCACACAGAGAGTGGTGAATCTGTGGAATTCTCTGCCACAGAAGGTAGTTGAGGCCAGTTCGTTGGCCATATTTAAGAGGGAGTTGGATGTGGCCCTTGTGGCTGAAGGGATCAGGGGGTATGGAGAGAAGGCAGGTACAGGATACTGAGTTGGATGATCAGCCATGATCATATTGAATGGCGGTGCAGGCTCGAAGGGCCGAATGGCCTGCTCCTGCACCTAATTTCTATGTTTCTATGTTTCTATCCGCTGGCTCATCCGAAGTCCTCTGCTGAAATGAAGCTTGTGTACGTGGCCATCTGATTTGAAATTTAAATAATTATCTTTGAGTCTTAATTTCAAGATATATAACCATATAACAATTACAGCACGGAAACAGGCCCTCTCGGCCCTTCCAGTCCGTGCCAACCATTTGTTTTCCCCTAGTCCCATCTACCTGCACTCAGACCATACCCCTCCATTCCCTTCACGTCCATATACCTATCCACTTTACTTTTAAATGTTAAAATCGATCCTGCCTCCACCACTTCTGCTGGAAGCTCATTCCACACAGCCACCACCCTCTGAGTAAAGAAGTTCCCCCTCATGTTACCCCAAAACTTCTGCCATCCCTTAATTCTCATGTCATGCCCTCTTGTTTGAACCATCCCTACCCTTAATGGGAAAAGCTTATCCATGTCAACTCTGTCTATCCCTTTCATAATTTTAAAGACCTCAATCAAGTACCCCCCCTTAACCTTCTGCGCTCCAAAGAATAAAGACCTAACTTGTTCAACCTTCCTCTGTAACATAGTTGCTGGATCCCAGGCAACATTCTAGTAAATCTCCTCTGTACTCTCTCTCTATTTTGTTGACATCCTTCCTATAATTAGGCGACCAAAATTGTACACCATACTCCAGAATTGGTCTCACCAATGCCTTGTACAATTTTAACATTACTTCCCTGCTCCTATATTCAATGCTCTGATTTATAAAGGCCAGCACACCAAAGGCTTTCTTTACCACCCCATTTACATGCGATTCCACCTTCAGGGAAATATGCACAGTTATTCCTAGATCTCTCTGTTCCATAACATTCCTCAATTCCCTACCATTTACCATGTACGTCCTATTTTGATTTGTCCTGCCAAGATGTAGCACTTCACACTTATCAGCATTAAACTCCATCTGCCATCTTTCAGCCCACTTTTCCATATGGCCCAAATCTCTGTAGACTTTGAAAATCTACTTCATTATCCACAACACCACCTATCTTAGTATCATCTGCATACTTACTTATCCAATTTTCCACCCTATCATCCAGATCATTGATGTACATGACAAACAACAGTGGACCCAACACAGATCCCTGAGGCACCCCACTGGTCACCGGCTTCCAACCTGACACAGCCATCCACCATTACTCTCTAACATCTCCCATTCAGCCACTGTTGAATCCATGTTGCTACTCCACCATTAACACCCAAAGATTGAACCTTCTTAACCAACCTTCCATGGGGAACCTTGTCAAAGGCCTTACTGAAATCCATATAGACAACATCCACTGCTTTACCCTCATCAATTTCCCTAGTAACCGCTTCAAAAAATTCAAGAAGGTTTGTCAAACATGACCTTCCAGGCACAAATCCATGTTGGCTGTTCCTGATCAGACCCTGTTTATCCAGATGCTTATATATATTATCTCTAAGTATCCTTTCCATTAATTTACCCACCACTGACGTCAAACTAACAGGTCTATAATTGCTAGGTTTATTCTTTGAACCCTTTTTAAACAATGGAACAACATGCGCAGTAAGACAATCCTCCGGCACTATTCCCGTTTCTAATGACATTTGAAATATTTCTGTCATAGCTCCTGCTATTTCTACACTAACTTCCCTCAATGTCCTAGGGAATATCCTATCAGGACCTGGAGATTTATCCACTTTTATATTTTTCAAAAGTGTCAGTACTTAGATATAGAACAGTGTGAGTCCACTGGCTGGGAAAATGGAAACCCAGCCACAGAGCAGCAGGTGTGTGAACCGCCGTCATCAGGCAGCCTAGGGAGGACGGCTAAAGACGGCTGAAGAGTTTCTTGGGGGAGGTTAGTGGGGCGTGGGCCCAACCAGCAAGGGTCTGGAAATTGAACCTTGTGACAGCAAGGCTGCTACAACCTTGGGGTGGAGGTGGGATTGAGAGCAGCAATTAGCATTCTGGGAAGGTCGCTAGAGAAGGCAAGCAACAGCAGTTGAAGGAACAGTTTTGCTCATGGAGAGAGAAAATGGTCAGCAGATTGGGAAAGGTTGGGATGGGTGGTGGGACGAAGTGGGATGGGTGGTGGGCAGAGGTTTTGTGAATGAAAATGGAGGAAGATACAAGGAGGGAAAAGAGGTGAATAAATGTATTGTAGTTGAGAGGGTCACGAGGGTGGTGATTGGGGAAGGGGGATAGAAATAGGCAGTCTGAAGGAAGGGAACTGAAGGAGACAGGTAATAATGGTAAGAGGAAGAATGTCAAGGCAGAGGGATTGTACAAGATTTTGTAAATGTGTGAGTGTACTTATTTATCTACTAATGTACAGCAGAGCCTGGTCTCCAATTGTCTTGGACTTCTGTGCCATTGGACCAAGGTATATGCCATCAAGACCAACATAGTATCTGGTGTGCAATGTCCATTCCATGTTAAAAAAAAATGAATGCACAGGCATATTCCACTTCTTAAAACTAGAGTGGACACAAATCATCCTTGATCCAAGGGACAGCCTAAGAAGAAAATAACATTAATATGACAGTGTTTTCCCATGCAGCATGTTACCCCTGTACATCCAGTCCTGCAGTTTAATCAATCTGCATACTTAACAAAACATTTGTGAATTAAATACTTGATTTATTCTATTGTTTGCAAACTTAATATACATTTTAATTTTGCAAATGAGCGCCGAATATTGAGTGAAGGTGCATTCAGGAGAATGAATGTTGTAATTCAGTTTCGGAAGGAGAAATGTTCGTTTCACTCCCGAATCTGACAGCCCAAAGCCATAAAGTCACTGAAGACTTAAGGCATAAAAATATTAAATGATTGATGTGAGTGACCCTGTAATTTCATAAAATTTCTCTTTATTTTCTTTCTAGCTTGTGCATATTTGTCAGAGAATCAATGTCAGTATTCACAGTGCAATGGACAAGAATTACTTCTGCACTTTCTGCAAATTGTGCATGCGCCCTGAAGCCATAAAAGCAATAACTTAAATGAATGCAAACAAAAGCAGACATTCTTTCACACCAACAGTTGAGTTTGCACGTTGCTGGGTGCGCTGATTTTACATAGGACATAGAACAGTGCAGCACAGGAGAGGGATCTTCGGCCCACAATTTGTGCCAAACATGATGTCAAGTTCAACTAATCTCATCTGCCTGCGCATAATCCATATCCCTCCATTATGTCCATGTGTCTGTTTAAAAGCCTCTTAAATACCACTATCATCGCTGCTTCCAGCACTACCACTGGCAATACATTCCAGATACCCACAGCCGTCTGTGCAACTGTTCCTGTGTTTTAAAACACCTTTCACAGACATATAGAACGTTTCCCTTTCAGGCACAACTCTTGTTTCCAACACATGCAAATATGTATTTTAGTTTATTTTGCTCTGCTGCTTTCAAACAATGTTGTTATTAATTTTGCAATCTACCAGATATAACCAGCTGTTGGATCTAACGATTAATTACAAAAACTTTAGGACTGATTTTCAGTTCTTTAAATAAAAGCAGGATATCTGTTTATTTTAATCCAATGTAAGTTAAACAATATGTTAAGTATGCAGTTTCTACAGATTTTCCAGTAATTCTGTCACCGTAGTTTCTACATATGAGAATTTTGCATCTTCTCTGCCCAGAGTAATTCAATTCAAGGGTGTAAATCTACAAAGCAGAGTTGAGCCTATCTTGCATGGTTTATGAGCTACTGCGATGAGACGGGGTGTTGCCATGGGAATTTTAACTGTCGAATTTCCACGGAGAAGCCAGTGAAATGCTGTTGGCCTAAATGCATTTTAAAGCTAAGAGCCTTGCGCTAGTGATGGGTGACAACATTTCTCCTGAAATTAAAATAAAGCGCATTTGCAATCAAAAGCATTTATAAACAAAGAAAGCAATGGTTTCCCACATAAAAGGTGAATGGAATACATTATTCTGTATTTTTGTTTTTTGGCATTTTAGATTTATTGTTACTCACTGTCAGTTTGATTTTACAACCATGGGAATCTTTAATGCGTTGGGTCCATGAATAATTGATGGAATAATTGTGAGAGAATTTGTTCGTGCTTGAAAAACATTATGCCTCCTTTGAAATATTTGTTTCAAATAAATACATTTTAATTGATGTGTGTACAGGTAAGAGTCTACGACTGCACAGAGCAAGAACACGACGCGGACGACACACTGGTTCTAGCCACGGATGGCCTCTGGGACGTTCTGTCAAATAAAGAAGTAGCTGATGCTATCACCAGCTTTCTTGATAACTGTGATCCTGATGACCCGCACAGGTCAGTGAGGAGTTCCATTTGGTTATCAGCTGCTAGTTAATAATCTAGAATGAATAATCTGTAATGGAAATATTTTTAGTGAAAATACTTACTATGCCATTAACATTTATCGGTTTCGGAAGTTGACCATTTCTTGCAGGGTCGTTGTGCATCTATGAATTCCCAGTGGTTTTTGGATAGATGTTCAGTCAATGAGTCGAACCTATTGATTGATATTCAGTCAATCACATTCACATTCACAATCACATTCACATTCAATCACAATCACATTCAATAGATTTATGGAAAATCGAGGAATGTAAGATTGAAATGTGGAAAAAGGTACAGATTCAGCCATCTTCTCTTTTGAATATTCTAACATAATGATTAGGAGCGTCTAGACATCTGACGTTGCACGTTTGTTTATTGTAGTAAAACTCTGATAATCCAACACCAGGCCATCAGATTTTTCAGACTATTGAATGTAACTCTTATTAAAATGCATACATTTGTCCATTTCACTTTTTCATATGTTACACGGCAGTATAATACATTGTCCAGTTAATCTTGTGATTTTAAAGGGAGTGCAGCTACACATCTGACACACAAACTGGACCCTGGTTGTGGCTGCACTTTGGAAAATGGCTCTGGCCACATACTCAGCTTGCATACTGGGCCCCAGGCTCACTGATTTCTGACTAATCAATAAGCCCAATCCCAAACTATCAGGAATTCCAAACAATCAGATCATTGCATTCACGAAGGTCACAGTTGATCTTTCACCCTAGCTCTATTTTCCTTCACAGCTCACATATCATTCAACTCCCTTAAGATTCAGAAGGTGTTATGCCTTTGTTTCGAATGACCTCGAAGACAATAATTTATCATAGTTCAGGATACAACATTGTAAAGATTTACCCTTCTCTGCATTTTCTCTCTATTTCAGTCCTAAACAGCCCCCCCCCCCCCCCCCCCCCCTTATTCTGTGACCCTTGAATCTACAGTCAGGGGAACCATCTCCCTGTCTTCACCCTGTCGAGCCATGGAAGAATTTTGTACTTTCAATTAGATAACCTCACCCTTTACAAAACTAAAGAATACAAGTTCTCCTCGTGAAGAAAATGCACCCTCTCAGGAAGCAGTCTAGTGAATATTGTGCTTCTTCTGTAGCAAGTCTGTTCTTTTTTGAGGTAATAACTAAAACTGTACATGATTCTCATGGTGCAAGAGACTATAACATCGCAGTAAGACATACTTTTTCTCCTGTCCTCAAATGTTATTGTAATAAAGGCAAACATATAATTTACCTTATTAATTACCTTATTAATTGCTTGTTGCATCTGCATATTCATTTTTAGTGACGAATACACAAACACCAACATTTTAATATCAATATGGGATAGTATAGACTAGTGTGAATGGGTAATTGATGGTCACAGTGGACCAAAGGACCATTGTGTTATTCCATATTGATATTGAAAAATAATCCATGCATTACTCACAACGGCCTTCCACTTCGTAAAAATGTAACCCATTTTAACCAATTTCCTCAATCTCTTTACAAAGATTTAATTTACTGCACAATGCTAATTTAATCCATAATTAGAGGAAGTAGTCTATTTTCATGCACTGCATTAAATCCTGACACAGTTTTGAAAGTATCCACTAAATCTGTACTTCATGTCTCAGATGCAACATAAGGAGTCCAAGTGTCATATTTTCTTCCTCTTAACTTCAGTCTCCCACCTTTGCCGTCATCTTATTGAAACAATGATTCACTCTGTGAGACCACAAATGTAATGTAGTATCAGCAGTTACCTTGGGCTGAGTTTTGACTGTCTGGTTGGTGAAGACATTAGATCTCTTGAAAACCAACCCTCTGCCTCCCTTAGCACCAGCCCCTTCATTGTCTCAAAATTGTTATATTGTTAGTCTGACATGTAGCACCAAATGAACAAAGATTTCCACTAATTAATAAAAAATTATAGCTGGAGGCTATTATTTTTGGAAGCAGTAGTAAACTTAATTCCTGAACCATCTGTTCCATCCACCTCCTTGGCAACAATATGTTTGCTATCTTAATGTTGTATTTGACTGTCTTAAACTTGTATACACATTTCAGTCCTTCAACATGTTGCCTACGTTGTAAAATAGCCAAACCTCACCTTGTTTCAGTCTATCTGCTTTTGTAAATTTCCTCTGATTTCTTTTTAAATTTTCAAACATGTCAATGCTGTCTTGACTCCCACCAAGTCTTGCTTGCCCACTACTTGTTGACCTGCAATGAATGCTGGACTGACTCAGTTTAGAGATTTTCATACTTGCTTTCCAATCCCACCATGGCCTCTCTACGTCCAGAATATCCTCCACCAAACATTTTTCAGCTCTTCCATTTCAGGCCTAGTGCCCCAAAATTATTTTCATAGCTAAACTATCGACTTCAACGCTTTGTGGTGCCTTGGCTTTTTATTCCCACCCCTTTCTGCTTTGTTAAGACAATTTGTATAAGCTACGGCAACAAATTCAACAACATGGCTGGTTCTTCTTTCAGTGATATGCAATAGGACTTGGCCTTTTACCACCAATGTGAAACACTGTGACAATCACTCCCAGGACATTTTGCATTTTTATAACAATTCAAGAAATATAAGGCCCTCTCTCTTAATGTACAGTTGATGCATCAGTCTTCCACAGGATGACACTGACTCTCGTACCATGCTGCTTTGGAGCAATCCCAGGTAAACTAGACCAAATTGCCCTGGGAGTGGCCATTGTTAGTCATTTCAATGACAACAATGATTTCCCTGCACATCAGTTGATTCTGGGTGCAAAATCGAGATGGTGCATTCATGGGTTATTGTAACATTATACAAAATTTAAGTAAGAGAAACTTTAAGCAGGATATGAAACATTTAATTCAATGACTACTTTCAGTCTTTGTTTTAAGCATATGTATAAATGAAAGTCCGACAATGGAATAAAATGAGGTCAATTAATAATTGAATGTAACGTGGTATAACAGTCAAGATTTTGTTTTACCAGCTGCTGTTTTTAGTTGAAATTAACTACTTTCAATAAAAAAAGAGAAGATACAAGAGGCTGCAAACACTGGAATCTGGAGCAAGAAACAAATTACTAGAGGAACTCAGCTGGCCAGGAACTCTGCAGCCTGAAGAAGGGTCCCGATCCAAAACATCATCTGTCCATTTCCCTCCACAGATGTTGTCAGGCCTACTGAGTTACTCTAGTAATTTGTTTTTAAAAAATTCAGTGAAGGATGTATTTTCGTTAGCTCCATCTCTGTAATCTGCCTTGTTACACAGCAGTATCTAAGAGACTAGAGACACATGTGAGGACATTTGAAAGAACAGGCACAAGGCCTCCTTCTCTGTTGAAAGGTTTTCTGATTCTATAAAAAATATAGGCAAAATACACTGAATCCTGCATTGTCTGCAAAATATCCCAATATGTCCTGGCCCTGATCTTGTGTAAGTTCTATCCTCTTGTTCAAATTATAAAATATCCACATGGATTCATGCTGTGGTCACTTGTCAAGGTGACAGATTGCAAAATTGCCCCAGTGGCTCCCTTTCCGTTATGACAAACAGGTTACAGAGCTTCAAAGGAGAACTATTTGGCAGGACTCAAGATTTGAGAATTATGTCTTTGTGAAGCTGTGATTTCTTTCAATGCATTGCAGTTCAGAGAGATACAATGGTGTCAACTTTTTTTGTCGAGTATGAAGGCAAATCACATTTGCAGAACACTTGTACTTAGTGGGGACTGCATGATAATTTGTTGCCACCAAGCACATGAAAAAACACCTGTCACATTTAATTTCAACCCACGGTCATCATTCACCTGTAGTTTTTAATTATAAGTGTGGTCTCAATCTGTTCACCTGTGTGATTGCATTGTAGCCAATAAAATTAACAATAATCAACATAATCGTGATCTATTTGTATCTAATGAAGTAACAGATGATCAATGACAAATTACCTAAGTGTAAATTCTACTGTGGCTTAAAGTAAAATCTGTTCTCAGCTAGATCAAGCAAATATTGCTTTTTGCATGCAGTTACTTTTATTTGTGGTTGCGTTGTATCAAAATAACTTTCAAAACATTTGTTCAAGAGAATTTTTATCCATGATTGGAACCAGGGAGGAAATTAGGGACCATCAAGAAATTGGCTTTAGCAAAACACAAAGTACTGAAGTAAATCATCGGGTATCTCGGCATCTGTGGAGGGAATGGATGGGTCATGTTTTGAGTTGGGACCCCTTTCAGACTAACTGTGGTAGGGGGAGAAAGGTGGGGGGAAAAGGTAGGGTGGGACAAAGACTGGCAAGTGATAGGAGGATACAGATGGGGGAGGGGAATGAATTGGCAAGATGGGTGGAGTAAATGATAAAGGCTAGAGATGAAAAGCAGACAAAATGGTGTTGTATAAGATTGCAGGAAGTGACTCAGAAAATTAAGCCTCTTACCATTTCTCCATACGTACACATTTAAGAATGTTGAAATATTATTTAATTTTTGTAGGTACAGGCTTCTGTATACCTTTAATCAAGCACTGTCTCTTTCTTAAAGTTAAATGGAGGGACTCAAATGTTAATGAATTCAGCCCTCTTTGGTGGTAGGGATCCTTAGATGAGCCATGTTTTCACATCCACTTGGGACGTCTGGCTATACATAGGTACAAATGCTTTAGTCTTGACCTTGACATTCCTTACTGTTGTTGAAGATGATATTGTTTTTCGAATCCCCCACCTCTTATTAGTTGTTTAATTCCTACTATTAATTGCAGCTACGCGCGGTAGGTGTGCAGAGCTTTAATGGTGCTTCTGTTTTTTAGCATGAATTAAGTCATGTTGGTGCTCATCAGGCTTTGACAGCTAAGGCAGGTCATACTTGAACCACATGGAAACTGGTATAGTCTTTTTAAATGATGTTACTGAGGCAGCATGTAGAGAAGAAATAGGATTGGGAATTATCCCAGTGGACACTGGAGTTCAAGGTGTGAATGTGTGAATAAAATCCATTGCAGCCACATTTCCTGGCAAGGCAGATGCAATCGATTACACAAAAAGCTTTGCAGCAGCATCCGAAGGAGATAGGCGACGTTTCGGGCCGAGACCCTTCTTCAGACTGGTCAGGGATCAGGGAAACGAGAGATATAGACGGTGATGTGGAGAGATAAGGAACAATGAGTGAAAGATATGCAAAAAAGTATCGGTGATAAAGGGAACAAGCCATAAGATTGTATATTGGGTAAATGTGAATTACTCAGTTGAAATGATAAGGAGGAGTGGATTGAGATTGGTATGTTCAACTGCACCAACAGTTGGAAATTGGAAGGATAAAACTCCTTTCTCACAATCACGTTAACTGTTATAAGTGAATGGCACAGTTGTTTTTGAACTGGCAGGGACAAACAACCAAGAATGGTAAGGACATCATGAGAACATGACATAAATCTGGGAGGCTAGGACAATTTAAGGCCATTGGTGGTCACTCTGTATCAGTAATCTTGAGGAAAAACTGGTAAGAATCATGAAACAAACAAAAGATACAATGGGGGAGTCCCTTTGTTACATTCTTAGTTTACACGTTTGTATAGTTAAATGTTGTGTATGCAAAATCCTTAAAGTAAGTACTCCTATCTCTTACAGATAGTCAGGCAGATGTGAAAATTGGAACCCTGACAATGAACAATATTGAGGGTAGTGCTCTCTCCATCTTGATATGTGATGGTACGGTGTATCAGCGCCTTTGGGAAGTTAAGAACTAGACTGATGTACTGTAGACAAGAGCATCGCATGAACTGTTTTATATATATTTTTATATTAATGATTTGGATGAGGGGATTGAAAGCTTTGTGGGCAAGTTTGCAGATGATACGAAAATAGGTGGAAGGGCAGGTAGTGTGGAGAAAGCAGGGGCTCTGCAGAAGGACTTGGACAGGTTGGGAGAGTGGGCAGAAAAGTGGCAGATGGAATATAGTGTAGCAAAGTGTGGAGTCATGCATTTTGGTAGTAGGAATAAAAGCATAGACTATTTTTTTAGATGGGGAGAGAATCCAGAAATCGGAGGTGCAAAGGGACTTGAGTGCTGGTGCAGGATTCCCAAAAAGTTAACCTGCAAGTTGAATCAGTAGTAAAGAAAGCAAACTTAATGCTAGCATTTATTTTGAAGGGCTTGTATAGAAAAATAGGGATGTAATGTTGATGTTCTATAAGGTGCTGGTTTGAGTAATTTTGGGCACCATATCTGAGGAAGGATATGCTGGCTCTAGAGAGGGTCTAGATGAGGTTTACAAGAATGATCCTAGGAATGCATAGGTTATCCTTTGAGCATTTTTCGGCACTGAGCCTGTACTCGCTGGAGTTTAGAAGAATGAAGGGGGACCTCATTGAAACATACAGAATAGTGAAAGGCTTGGTTAGAGTGGATGTGAGGAGGATGTTTTCACTAGTGGGAGAGTCCAGGACTAGAGGCAATAGCCTCAGAATTAATGGACATTCTTTTTAAGGAAGGAGATGAGGAGAAATGTCTTTAGTCAGAGGGTGGTGAATCTGTGGAATTCTTTGCCACAGAAAGCTGTGGAGGCCGTCAGTGAATATTTTTAAGGCAGAGATGGATAGATTTTTGATTAGTACAGGTGTCAGAGGTTATCAGGTTAGGAGGGAGAGATAGATCAGCCATGATTGAAGGCGGAGTAGACTTGATAGGCCGAATGGCCTAATTCTACTCCTATCATTTATGACCTTATACCCACTGGCACATATCAAAAATACACTGATTGGGGGTAATAATATATTTGATGGTGTAAAGCACGCATAGGCACATTGGCAGCCCATCTTATATCTTTAGTTTGTTTACAACAGTCACAAGTAGCGAGGTACAGTGAAAAGCATTTAGTTGTCTGCTATCCAATCAGAGAAAGACTGTACATAATTACAATTAAGCCATCCTACGGTGTAGAGATGCAGGACAATGGGTATCTGCTGAAGTAAAGATTAATAAGTCTGGAGTGATTGTAATGTATGATAGCAGATCCACTTTTCCCTATTTTTACCTCTGTCGATGAGAATGGGATATCGGCAAGTTGCCAATTTACTTTCTTACACAGTTGTTTGCATTCAGAATCTATCCAAATGCATCAGTGCAATCAAAGAGAATTGGACAAGTTACAGTATTTAAATAGTTTACTGGATATCATTCTGTTGTCAACAGAATATTTGATGGTTTTTGGGAAGTTATCCAAGACAGTTTCACATTACAGTAATTATCACTCTAAACGGTACATAATTCACATTATTTCTCTACAGGTACACTCTGGCAGCCCAGGACTTGGTGATGAGAGCCAGAGGAGTTTTGAAGGACCGAGGATGGAGGATATCAAATGATAGGCTTGGCTCAGGGGACGACATCTCTGTCTATGTCATTCCACTTTTGCAGGGGAATAAGTGGACATGATAATGAATATAGCATGTTAGGGGTAGTTTTTGTTTTGCTGTGCACCGTAATAATATTGATGGGGGATTTCCTTTGATTTTTTGTTACTTGTAGCAAAGATTACCTATGCAGTTTTACTACAAATAAAAAACAAAGGGAAATCTTTAGGGTAGCCAGAAAGTGAGGCAGAAGGACCAGAATTGATTTGAGCAAGTCTTATGAAAAGTCAGGAGATTAATAAACTGCACATCAGCAGATTCCATTGCAGTTCAACTTTCGTAATTCTTAAATTCCATTTCTGTTTTTTTTTTCCTGCAATCAAGTAAAAATATCCTGTATAAATCTAAAAGGAAGTATATTTATCAAAATCTCTGGAGACTTTATGTTATGAAATTTTTGACGTATATTTTCCAAGTGCTGTAATGTTAGTGGAAGATCATTTCTTTGTTTGCCCTGTGTTTAGCATTCTTTATATGATCTGTATGGCAATCCCATAAGGGAAAATGATGTAATAGTGTAGTAAATATTGTTTCAATTTTTATGGCTTTGTTTAAAGATAAAATCCATTAGACATCATACTTCATTGAAAAATACTACAAAGCACCAACTGCTGTATATATATCGGACAAGATATGTAAATCTGCTGGTTATTTTTGTAAAATGATTTTCTTTTAAGTATTGAGTAGAGATGAGCCAAGATTTCCAACAGGCTTTCATAAATTTGTCTATTGTCATTGTCAACATATATTGCACTTATCATGAAAGAAAATTTGATTGCACAGTTCTGTTCTTGGGTTCCTCCACTGATTATATTGCTTGGCGAGAGTCAAAATGCTGCGATAATCACACACTACTCATGCCAATCTCTTACTGAAGCACCGTTCA
Source organism: Okamejei kenojei (assembly GCA_035221665.1). NCBI lineage: Eukaryota > Metazoa > Chordata > Chondrichthyes > Rajiformes > Rajidae > Okamejei > Okamejei kenojei. The sequence continues at coordinate 22,112,055 of CM069149.1, read as the reverse complement.
TAGTTTAAAGTATTCTGCAAGTGACGTTCATCTCATGGAAGTGTTTCAGGTTTGATCAATGCTACAATGAAATGTTTAATAGGTGCCAAGAGAAAAATACTAATTTTAAAAGAAAATAATTTCTGAGATTGAAATGTGAATCATTTTCATTCCAAAGCAATGTTAATTTCAGCAATATATGATGTTTATTTATGTGTTTTAAAAGTACTGTATAAGGCCAGATTTGAGATGTAAGCTACTTCATGTACTGCATTTGACACAAAGGTAAATTGTAAAATAAAGTTATGTTGCACTGTACAGTAATTAAATTTGCTTCATGTTTAAAGATTTGAATTACTTTTCTTTTTCTAGTCCACACAAATGGCAATTGAGTTTTCACATAAACCTATTTTTTACTTTGCAAAGAACATCATTTATGTCCATACAGCCTACCAAGAATTAAAATGGACAGGAAACATAGTCATACATTGTACAAAGCACATTTTTACAAGCACATTAATTTTACATGTGTTTGTGGAATGCTAGATTACCATTTCACGGATAATCCCAGTTTAGACACAACATAGTTACTGAAATTCTGTAAATGTACACTTTTACTGTGGATCTGTAATATTTTCATTTGTGATTATTTTTTATTTACATTGGCGTTGGGGGAAGAAGGCTCTCAAATTGGTGGAAAAAACAGCAATATTTTGGCTGTTATCTAGAATCCGCAAACTAAAATGAAAATCTTCAAATCTACATTTCACTCCAGTTCTACATTATGTCATCAAAGTTATTACATATATAAAGTGAATGTACAAAGGCATTACACCCAAAGTTTATTGATTTCATATTTACCATAATTTATTAACATCCTAAAAACTATCTGATAGTCTAACATCGGTAGTGGGGAAACTGCTAGAGTCAGTTATTAAAGATGGGATAGCAGCACATTTGGAAAGTGTGAAATCATTGGACAAAGTCAGCATGGATTTACAAAAGGTAAATCATGTCTGACGAATCTTGTGGAATTTTTCGAGGATGTAACTAGTAGCGTGGATAAGGGAGAACCAGTGGATGTGGTATATCTGGACTTCCAGAAGGCTTTCGACAAGGTCCCACATAAGAGATTAGTATACAAACTTAAAGCATACGGTATTAGGGGTTCAGTATTGATGTGGATACTGGCTAGTAGGAGTAAACGGGTCCTTTTCACAATAGATCAATATTATTAATGATCTGGATGAGGGAATTGAAGGCAATATCTCCAAGTTTGCGGATGACACTAAGGGGCAGTGTTCGCTGTGAGGAGGATGCACTGCAAAGGCTGGGTGAGTGGGCTGGCAGATGCACTTTGGTGGGCAAAACAGGAAACAGAATTTATTTAAAGATTAGGAAAAGGGAGATGCAGCGAGACCTGGGTGTCATGGTACACCAGTCATTGAAAGTAGGCATGCAGGTGCAGCAGGCAGTGAAAAAAGCGAATGGTATGTTAGCTTTCATAGCAAAAGGATTTGAGTAGGTTCTACTTCAGTTGTACAGGGTCTTGGTGAGACCACACTGGAGTATTGCGTGCATCCAAATCTGAGGAAGGACATTATTGCCATAGAGGGAGTGCAGAGAAGGTTCACCAGACTGATTCCTGGGATGTCAGGACTGTCTTATGAAGAAAGACTGGATAGACTTGGATAGAAACTTACAAAATTCTTATTGATGTTTTCAGCTTAAGGATAAGGGGGAAATCCTTTAAGACCGAGATGAGAAAGACTTTCTTCACACAGAGAGTGGTGAGTCTCTGGAACTCTCTGCCACTTAAATTGATCATAAAGGCTCGAAGGGCTGAATCCTGATTTCTATGTTTCTTTTTGGGAACATTGTACATCTGTTGGTTATTGGGCCAATTGAGCTTGCCTGCAACTTTGTAAGACAATGACTGATTTAGACCTTACATTTAACTATCCATCTTTTTTTAATCATATCTGAATAGTTTAATTATCAAAAATCTGCCAATCACAGAATTAAAATTAACAACTGACCTTGCATTATTTTGTATTTGTGCAATGCACCTACCATCAATCAATGATAAAATGGTTCCCTTTTATCTCCCAAGTATGATTTGCTAGCTGGCACACAAAACAACGTTTTTCACTGTATCTCGGTATACGTGACAATAATAACCCAATACATCAAACCAAGGCTTTCCTATCCCTATTCACGTGCAGAATATAGTATAAATGTCAGTGGAGATGAACAATGAAATCTTCCTAGTTTTGTAATACACTAGAAAAGTTGTGGACCTATCACAAAGTAGGGAGAGAAACAATTGAATCTCATTTTAACAATCTTTACTTGGTTAAATATCCAAACATAGAACGTTGCCTCAAGAGATTATAGAGGATATTGCATGCACACATGCAATTTGGGAGGTCACGTTGCAGTTGTATAAGACGTTGGTGAGACCACATTTAGAATATTGTGTTCAGTTCTGGGCACCATGTTATAGAAAAGATATTGTCAAGCTTTAAAGTGTTCAGAAAAGATTTACAAAGATGTTGCCAGGATTAAAGGGTGTGAGCTATAGGGAGAACCTGAGTAGGCTGGGTCTCTATTCCATGGAATGCAGGAGGATGAGGGGTGATCTTATTAGAGGTGTACAAAATCATGAGGAAAGATCGGATCGATGCACAGTGTCTCTTGCCCAGAGTAGGGGAAATGAGGAACAGAGGACATAGGTTCAAGGTGAAGGGGAAAAGATTTAATAGGAATCCGAGGGATAACTTTTTCACACAAAGGGTGGTAGGTGTATGGAACAAGCTGCCAGAGGCGGTAGTTGAGACTGGAACTATCCCATCATTTAAAAACAGACAGATACATGGATATGACAGGCTTAGAGGGATATGGACCAAGCGCAAGCAAGTGGGACTAGTGTAGCTGGGACATTGTTGGCCCCTGTGGTCAGGTTTGGCTGAAGAGCCTGTTTCCGGACTGTATCACTCCATGACTCTATGACATCAACAAAAGTCATTACATACAAGCTATTGGAGCTGCCTTAAATTTAGAACTTATAATTACTGTTTTGTTTTTAGGTATGTAAACAGAATATTAAAGTGTCTAGAGCCAAGACAGATGCATGCAGTTAAAATATATGTCAGTCATGATTTCATTAAATGCTAGATATTTAGAGCTGAATGTCTTCTCTTGTTCATCGAAGTTGAGCATATGGGTAAGCTCAGCTCTCTCTTTGGGCACTTTATGAGTAGCAAAAGCTTGACATCCCATTTATTGTGATATTTATAATTAAGACAAAATAGAACTTCATAAAATTTGCCTGAGGAGAGAAGTAGAGAACATATTCCCTCCTGAAGTCCCCATCATCAGCCACCTTCAGCCACTCAAACTATTAACAGTATACTAGACGAAGGGGGACCCATGTAAATGGTATGGAAATGGGGGGGTAGGCAGGGGGACGGCGTTCCCCTAATTTTCAGTTTCCAGTTTATGTCCAATTTCTGTTCAAGAAGGGAGTCAGAGTTGCTAAATACGTTTTTTTTTTTTAATGACCATGGATAATCGTTACAACGGGTCACGCTGCATCGGTCATGAGATGAAAACGATTTGTTAACTACCACTGATAGCACTTGTTAACAGCCAATAGTTAACACATAGTTATACAATGTGTCAATACATCGATCCACATTCCTCAGTAAATGTAATTGTGTTTTGACCACGTATAAATGACACCGCGTTCCTTTGAATAAAATTAATGGGGGAATTTAATAAACTCACTGTCATTACTCCAGACCGCGAGCACGGGCTTCTTCTGGTGTGCAGGTAGTCATGCTATTTTATTATTCCATGTTATTTTATTCTCTCACTCACTCTCCCTCTTGCCCTCGCCCTCTCTCCCTTGTCCTCTCTCCCTGTCACGCTGTGTCTCTCTGACTTTCGCTCTCTCCTTCCATCCCTCACTCCCTCTCTTGCTGTGTCTCTCTGTCTTTCGCTCTCTCCTTCCCCCCCCCCCTTGCTGTGTCTCTCCGTCTTTCGCTGGAGTAACTCAGCGGGTCAGGCCGCATCTCTGGAGAGAAGGACATTTTGGGTCGAGACCCTTCTTCGGACCCTCCATGGATCCAGCCTGACCTGCTGAGTTCTCCTGCACAATGTTTTGCTCTTGAAATAAATCCATGGTCTTCTGAAGAAACAACACGATAGACCACTCTGGAAGTGCAGGTTTTTCTGTACACTTCATATTGTAGAACATATAATACACCCTGAGTGATTTAATGGGGTTAGATTTTATTTTAATCTATTGTTTAGAATTAATCGATACCCACCCTATGTACCTTATATCAGACTTAAATCGGAATTCAGATTTCTTTGTTTTCCTATTTGTCAATTTTTTGTGCCCGATTATTTGGCGGGCAATCAACCGCTGTCTCTAAGGGGGTTGCGTCCAATCACCGACGAGCTTGCCTTAAAGTTCCCGTCCAATCAACAAATCGGTCTCCTCCCGTCCAATCAGCCGCAGTCTCCAAGGGCACTACTTTTTCTATTATCTGTCCCCAATAAGAAACTGCATTTTCAGATTAAGTGTTTCAGTTAAATTGGAATAATGGGGAGAAAATTAAATAAGTAGTACCGATAGTTTTTTCCAGCCTAAATCAAGAGTGGTGAATATTTTATTGTGGGTGGTTTTATTCAGCAAAACAATAGTGCAAGCGGAAATATTTTGTTATATATATTATATATCACTATAACATTTTATTATATATCACTATCAAATCTCTATCAAATATCTATACATTTCAGATTTGTGTACTGTGAAAATTAGCATACTGAGCTACTTTAAAAGACAGCGGAACATGCAGAAAGAAAGAGGAGGTGACAGAAAAAAATGGAGATTATATAACTTTATGGAACATTTTGTAATGTAAACAGAGAGAGAGCGAGAGAGAGATTCAAGAAAGCAGCTATGACATATAATACACAATAAACTATATTATAAATACACAATAAACAAGTTATGCATCCTTGTTCTCTTACATGGGTATGACTGCACATTAAAAAAATTCCCCTCCCCTCCCCTTCCTTCCCAACCTCAGCCTCACGGACCTTGTACCCCTAGTTCCTAAAACCCATTTCCATCACTGGGTATGGAGTACTGGATACGCAAAGGCTCCACACAAAGCAATGTCCTGGCTGTTCCGCTCAAGATTTGCTTTCCAAAACTAGCTACATGTCCAGCAAGATGTTCATGTGCAGTTACAACACTGGTATTTATTCAAGAATTGCCCTGGAATCACCTCAAAATCTGGCTAATTACTTCCCCATTAGTTTCTATTCAATCATCAGTAAAGTCACGTCACTTGGGAACCAACAATTAATCTGCTCACCGATTCTTGCTCTGGGTTTTGCCAAGGCCAGCCATTTCCAAACATTGCAGACTTTTCCAGACCTGAAGGAGGGGTGAATTCCAGAGTATAAGGTGAGAGTGATTGCCTTAACATCAAATATCATTTGACTGCACATGATAACTACAAGCACTGAAAAAACAGATGAGAATCAATGGGAAAATTCCCCAATGTTTGGAATTACATATCTCACAAAGGAAGATGGTTATGTTTAGTAGAGATCTCCGTCCATCTGAGCAATCAATGCTGGAGACTTCAGGGTGCTGTCCTTGAATTTTCAGCTCTTTCATAAATGACTTTCCTTTCAAAATAAGATCAGAAGTAGGGAGGTTTGCTGATGGCAGCACAATTTTCAATGTTATTCCCAGATCTCATAAAATAAGTTGCATATTTTTGCATGCAGCACGGCCATGACTAGTTGGAACTCGTTGTTCTAATGGAATACATTCGTAAAAATCACTTGCCCGTTATAACTTAGCTTAAGTGGAAAATACATGAATATTGGCACAAAAACAGATAATGCTGAATGAACTCAGCAGGTGGGACAGCGCACATATTTTGGTCCAAAACACTAGTTATTAACTTCATCAATCCAACGCTGTCCATTTATAAGAAGCAGAATCTAGCGTTTTTGAAAAATGGTGCTACAATTTTGCAGATATCTCAGGTTATGATGTTTTGGGCTTGTTTATTCAGAGGTCTAACTTAAGATATTTTTAAGCTAATCTCAGGTTAAATCGGTGCCCAATTCTGTCCTTTCCGGATTTACCTTCTAATTAAAATGAAATACAAAATAAAGCATCTGCACATAATTTTCATTAAAACTAATAGAATTCAGAAATCAGAGGTGCAAAGAGATTTCAGAGTGCTGGTGCGGGATTCCCAAAAAGTTTAATCGTACATCGAATCAGTAGTAGAATCAAGTAAGGAAGGCAAACACAATGGTAGCATTTATTTCGAGAGGACTAGAATACAAAAACAGGGATGTAATATTGAGGCATTATAAGGCGCTGGTCAGACTGCATTTGGAGTATTGTGAGCATTTCAGGGCCCCATATCTGAGGAAGAATGTGCCAGCACTGGAGGGGGTCCAGAGGAGGTTTATGAAAAGGATCCTAGGTACGAGTGGGTTAACATATGATGGGCATTTGACAGTGCTGGGCCTCTACTCACTGGAGTTTAGAAAGATGAGGGTGGACCACATTGAAGCTTATCAAATAGTGAAAGGCTTGGATAGAGTGGATGTAGAGAGGATGTTTCTACTAGTGGGAGAGTCTTGGACCAGAGGTCATAACCTCAGAATAAAAGAATATTCCTTTAGGGAGGAGATAAGAACGAATTTCTTTAGTCAGAGGGTGGTGAATCTGTGGAATTCATTGCCACAGAAGGATATGGAGGCCGTCAATGGATATTTTTAAGGCAGAGATAGATAGATTTTTGATTTGTACGGGTGTCAGGTGTTACGGTGAAAAAGCAAGAGAATGGGGTTGAGGGGGAGAGATAAATCAGCCACGATTGAATGACGGAGTAGACCTTCTTAACCAATTGATACATTTCTAATCAAAACTTTTGATTAGTACCATTTACAAAATATGGTGTAGTTGTTCGCCAATGCAATTCCAACAGCACTTTTCTAATCCATCCCTATCATCAAGAGAGACAAGTGTAGCTGGTGCATGACACTGCCATCACCCGTATTCTTCTCTCCTGCTTACATACCACCCTGACTTAGAAATACATCATCCTTTCTTCATCTAAATCCTGGAATTATTTATGCATCTTCCCAACAACCATCAGGCTATTGGACTTTGGGCTTTTGTTTTGCACTAATATGTGGGCTTTTCTTTATTTACGCAACATTTTTTTGGTTTATTTTATTATGTTAAGTGCTGTTATTCATTGTTCCATTTTGGTAATTATGACACTCAAATACTCTTGCACACCAGTAGAATTATAAAGCAAGGAAACAAGGTATTTGGCCCAACTCATCCATGCCAACAAAGTTGATTAGCAGAGCCCGTTCCACTTGCTTGTGCCTGCCCCTACACCTCCAAATCTCTCCTATCCATGTTTCTGTCTGTAATTTTTAAATGTCGTATTTGTACCCGTCTATACCACTTCCCCCAGCAGCTTATTTCATGTGCGCAGCACCATCTGTGTGAAACAATTGGTTCTCGGGTCCCTTTTACACATTTCCTCTCTCACCTTGAACCTATACTCTATAATTTTAGATTCCCCTACTTTGGGAAAAAGACTGTGATTATTTATTGTATCTATGTACCTCATGATTTTATAAACCTCCATAATGTATTCACTCAGCCTCTTTCACTACAAATAAAATGTCCCAGTCTATCCAGCCTCTCCTTATAACTCAAACCCTCCACCCGGTAACATCCTTGTAATTCTTTTTTGCACTCTTTCTAGTTTAAAGATACCCTTCCTATAGCCGGGCAACTAGAACTGTGCAGCGTGCCTCCAATGTCTTGTACAGCTGTAACATGACACTCTGAAGCCCCTATCCCACTTAGGAGACCTAAACAGCAACCTCTGGTGACCTTTCCCACTACCCAATGTTTCCATGAGGTCACCGGAGGTTTTGGTCACTCTCCCTAATGGTCGAAAGTGGTTTCCATGTGGTCGAGGCTTCATCTAGGTTGGTGCTTTTTTTTCCATCATGTTTAAAACCGACCTCGACTAAAAATAGGTTGCCGTTTTAAAAATCTATAATTTTTTAGTCGCAGGTCTGGTCGAAGCCGGTTCTCTTCATAGTCAAGGAAAGTTTGCAACATATGCGTGGGAGGCGGTAGGAGGTTGCAGGTCACCTCGACCTTGATTTTTTTTTTGGGTGACGGGCAAGGTCACCAGAGGTTGCTGTTTAGGTCTCCTAAGTGGGACAGGGGCTTAACTCTTCTACTCAATACCTTGACCGCTGAGCCAAACAACCCAAATACCTTTTTCACCACCCTGCCACCCTGTCCACCTGTGTTGCCACCTTCATGGAACAGAGTACCTCCCCTCTTAGGTCTCTCTGTTCAACAACAGCCTCCATGGTCCTACCATTTACAGTGTAGGTCCTGCTCTGGTTTGCCCTACCTAAATGCAACACTGTGGTGAGACCAGGCAGGTTGAGCGAAACATTCTTTATTAACGATAACAAATGCTCGAACTACCGCGTACCTAGTCAAGAATTAATGATTAAAGCTCCGATCGATGCGAGGAGCACTAACTACTGGCTACTCTCAAAAGCCCGCAAATGAATCCCCGGTCACATGACAGTCCCGACCAATGACGAGGGTTCTGAATGCCCAGCTTCACCACTAGGCGCCGCTACAACACCTCAAATTTATCTGAATTAAACTCCAATTGTAATTCTTTGGCCCATAGGCCAGCTGATCAATGTTCCACTGGAATTGGACATAACCTTCTTTACTGTACACTATATCATCAATGTTAGTGTCATCCATGAACGTACTAACCATATCACTTATATTTACATGCAAATTGTTAATATAACTAACAATGGGCCCAGCGTCAATCCCTCTCTATACCCTCTTCTCTCTCAAATGCCTATCAACTCCCTCTGATTCTTCTACCACCTATTATGCTTGGGGTAAATTACAGTTGCCAATTAATCCACCAATCAGCCGGCCTTTGGGATATGGGAGCAAAGTGGAGCATACAGAATAAATCAAAGGGGAGAACATGCAAACTCCACACAGACAGCACCTCGTTTGAGACAGTAGCATTACTTGCTACAGCATTGTGCCACTTCTAACCCTTTTTTGGGAGAGTTTTATTATTTCTAAATGTATACTTTTGCACTGACTAAATTTTTATTGTGATCTAAGTATGATGCTGTCATTTGCAGGATTACTATTTATGATATGGTTAATTCCATTGTCTATTCCCCTCCTGGCTTAAATGCCAAAGGAGCATATCAAAATATAGGGACACAAGTGAATACACGCTTATTTTCCATTATTTTAATATTAAGATGTGGAAAATCAAGGGGATTGTATAATGGACAGACAATCCTCCACCCCTGAAGCAGCCTTGGCTCAGGTGTAGCACTCTTCCCTTTGGGTCTGTATGTTTGGGATTAAACCAAAGACTTGTCTTTAATCGACACCATAGAAACATAGAAAATAGGTGCAAGAAGAGGCTATTCGGCCCTTCGAGCCAGCACCGCCATTCACTATGATCATGGCTAATCATCCAAAACCAGTACCCTGTTCCGGCTTTTTCCCCTTATCCCTTGACTCCCTTAGCCCTAAAAACTAAATCTATCTCTCACGCCAGAGCAATAACACATCGCACGGAAACTGTTGTACTGTATTTTACATGAAATGTTAAAACCAACGTAAACAATCAACATAATCTTACAGCTCGATATCCTATCCAACATGACCAAAGTCTCTGACAAATTATGTTGTTATTTACTTTGCCATTGTTAACAGCATTTGGTATGATAGTTTCTTTCACTAAAAATTACCATTTTTATAAAGGGGTACTAGAATATCGCAAGGACATGAAAGGCACTATTTGGAGACTATTTAGAAACACTATTCCTTTTTAAGTGATTATGGGAGTCAACCTAGTGCACTTGTACAAAAGTGTCTTATATTCAGCAGAAATCAAAAACCATCACTTGTAAATTCCTGTTCAAATGCAACATAATTCTGACATTCAAATATATTTTTGTTTCTTCAAGGTTAATGGGTCTAAATCAAGATTGCCTAGTAACAATACTCTGGGAACAAGCACCAGAAAGACTGCAGTAATTCAGGAAAGCCTACCATATTTTCAAGGGCAATTAGTGATGGACAATAAACAACCAGAGGCACAGAAATCCCATGTATGGATAAAAAGATATCAATTCCCATTTTAAGGGAACCAACATTAAGGACTATACTTCAGAAGTTTTCAATGGATTCAAAATCAATTAAACAAACTATAAAGAATATGAAAGGCATGATACAAATGTAAGACCTTCTTTTCTCTATTTACTTAACCTTGATAGACAAGCTGAAGGAAAACACTGTCAAATTCGTTTACACGCTATGTTTTCACCTTAGAGATGGCACGAAAATACTGCGGAATCGGTGGGAAAAATATATTTTTAAAATTATTTCTTAATTATGTAAAAAAAAAAGTATTTTTTGTCAATATCTAATTACTATATATTTTTAAGCACTTTTGTTGACAATGGTTTGACCTTGGTGAGGATTGTTTTTTACCCCAGCTGTACGTAACTGCAAGTGACAGTCAAAGCCTATGGCAATTTAAGCTTCATAAACAGCACTTGAGGGAAATATGCTCACAATCACAACAAATTACTGTCACTGCTTTCATATTTTAAAGGTTTCAAAGTGAGAGTGGCTTATGTCTGTTACAGTAAAAAAAAACGCGTTTAGTCAGGGAATAGCCAGTTCTAAGAAAGCACCCATATGAACTGATGTGGTGCATAACCCACAGCTAAATTGTAAAATGAAAGCACGCTATATCACATATATCTCACTATGTGACTAATTGCTCTAGAGTTACTTTCTATTCAGCAAAGTTTAAATTATTTAAAAGAGAACTATATTGAAGACACCTAACAAGAAAATGAAATGTCTTTGGCATAAATGTATGTATTGAAAAAATATTAAGATATATAGTTGGACATCTGTTGTCTGGATGCTTTAGATATTATTAAGCCTTTGACCTTAGGCTGTGGGTGCAGAGATCAGTGATAGGAGATGTTAGCAGCTGAGTGACGCACCAGATGCACTGGAGCAAATGTAACGCTTCCTGCAAGTCATTTGAATGTCTATGATACATTATTGCAAAAGAGTGGGAAGGTGGTGAGGGACAGTAGTTGGGTGCAAATTCTAAATGTGTTGGATTTTCAGTGCAATTTACCAAAAATTGACACAATCTACCGAAAAGAGAAATTGAATTTTCAACATGTGGCTTTCAATGCCCCTTGAGTTTCCATAATCTTATGCGTTATTTATTTACCAATAACTGCTTTGGGTGTGATTGTTGATGAGGCACAAGTTGTGCTTAAAATTATGCCAGTTTGGAGAACTTTTCTTTCCTCGACTTTCTGTTTAAATTTATTTGTATATTATCAAAGAAAAATTGAAAAATGGAAACAAAATCCATATCTCCAACCAATGCTTATACACCTAATTACCACCATATTTACAGTTATTTTCAGGCATTTAGATACTCTCAGATTTCTAACTTAAAAAAATATATATATTCTATATACGCCAATGCAAATAGCAAATAATTCTATGTCTTTCTTTATGCAATCTCCACTAGCTTAAAATTATGTTATTTACTGTTGACACCATGTTTAAAACAACTACTTTCTTCCATGGCCAGTGTGAGTCCCACCGCAAATTGGAGGAGCAGCACCTCATATTTCGCTTGGGTAGTTTACACCCCAGCGGTATGAACATTGACTTCTCAAATTTCAGGTAGTCCCTGCTTTCTCCCTCCTTCCCCTCCCCATCCCAGCTCTCCCACAGCCTACTGTCTCCGCCTCTTCCTTTCTTCTTCCTGTCCCCCACACCCCCATCAGTCTGAAGAAGGGTCTTAATTACATCTATTCTTAATTAGGCAAGCTAACTGCACAGTGGCACAGGGCAGAACAGAGGCGCATCTAGTAGAGCTGCTGCCTCACGGCGCCAGAGACCCGGGATAAATCCTGACCTTGGGTCCTGTCTGTGTGGAGTTTGCACCCACTCCCTGGGATGGTATGGATTCCCTTTGGGTGCTTCGGTTTCCTCCAATATCCCAAAGACGTGCGGGTTTGGAGGTTAATCCACCTCTGTAAATTGCTCCTAGGGTGAGAAAGTGGGATAACATGGGACTAGTGTGAAGGGGTGATTGATGATTGACGTGAACACGGTGGGCCAAAGGGGCCTGTTTCCATGCTCTATCACTAAACTCTAATATGTTACTGGTTCACAGCAGATTTTTCATTTGACAATACACAAATAGGGTTAAGCAGATAGTTAAGGGAAGAAATGTTCTCTCAACTGGCATAATTTTAAGCACAACATGTGCCTCAATCAACAATTACATCCAAAGCAGAGAATGTGTTCCCAGGTATTGGTTGGCAGATGATACAACTAAATTAATTGTGACCAAATACCTTCCATACTTGTCCACATTAACTATGAATAAAAGTGAGATTCATACTTTTTAAACAATCGATTCCAATTTAATAACAATATTTTCAATGGCCTAGTCCTTCCTAAATCACTCTATCTATGGCTGCGTATTTATTTAATACATTCCTACAGTTTACCTTTATGACTACGTTTTTATCAACCATAGAAGGGTCAAAAGGGGCCACAAAATTGCTTTGGAAAATTGGATTAAAGAAAATCCTTAAGCTTTGTATACATATAAAAACCAAGTGGGTAACCAGGGAGAAGGTAGGACCACTCAAGGATAAAGGATAAAAAAGGAAATTGTAGTCTGGGGATGAAGGCAAGTTAATAAACAAGTGCTTTGCCTCTGTTTTCATCTAGAATGACATGGAGGGCAGTGAGATGAGTGTGAAGGGCAGTTTAAGAGATTAAGAAGGAGATGTTGGGGCTCTTGAAGACCATTAAGATGGATAAACCCTAACGATCTGATGGGATTTATCGCAGGTTATTGAGAGAGAAAAACAAGGAAGATTTTGCGGGAGTCTTATTGAAGATCGTTTTGTCTTCTCTACCAAAGGCGAGAACCCAGAGAACTGGAGTACAGCTAATGTTGTGCCTTTATTTTAAAGGGAAATAGACAGATTCCAGGGAATTATGGGCCAATGAGCCTCACATCTCATTGGCATGGTAGGGAAGCTATTGGAGAGGATTAGTCGGGATAGGATTTACTCCCATTAGGAAGAGAATGGGTTAATTAGCGGCACTCCCTGCCAACTCATGCAAATAGATAGAGTAATAAAAAAGGCACATAGTATGCTTGCTTTCATAGGTCAGGACAATGAGTATAAGATTCAGGAAGTCATGGTGCAGCTTTAGAGAACCTTGGTTCGGCTGCAGGACTGGTCGGCAAATTACAGGAAGGAAGTGGAGCCTTTGGAAAGGGTGCAGAGGAGGTTAACCAAAATGATGCCTGGATTACGGGGTATTAGCTAAGGCAGAAGTTGGATAGACTTTGATTGTTTTCTCTGGAGTGCCTGATGTTACGGGTAGACCTGATAAAAGTATAACAAAATTATGAAAGGCATAGATAGAGTTGACAAGCAGCATATTTTACCCAGGATGGAAAAAACAAATACTAGAGGGCATAGCTTAAAGGTGAGAGGGGCAAAGTTTCAAGATGCCGCAGGTGGTAGCAGATACGATGGTGGCATTTAAGACATTTTTGGATAGGCATATGGATATGTAGGGAATGTAGGGATAGGGATTACATGCAAGTAGATAAGAGATTGTGTGTAGAAAGGATCTGTAGATGCTGGTTTACACCATGATTTACATGCTGTTTACACAAAATGCTGGGAAATCCCTGGAAGGCTTTTTCACAGACCCCACGGGTCACAAGGGTAGCATCTCGGGAGCGCTGCTTGAAAAGGAATAGGTGTTGTTTTGGGCTTTTCATGAGACTCGTACAGACAGATATTAGCATTGTTTATTATTGTCACATTTACAAGAGTGAGTGATGGAAACATAGAAACATAGAAATAGGTGCTACGCTTCAAGTCAATTCAATATGATCATGGCTAATCATCCAACTCAGTATCCTGTACCTGCCTTCTCTCCCATACCCCTCCCTTTAGCCACAAGGGCCACCTCTCTCTTAATATATGAACTGGCCCCTACCTTCTGCGGCAGTGAATTCCACAGATTCACCATAATGCTTTTCTATCTCGGTCCTAAAAGAAATGCGACCCCTTGTTCCTCGGGAACAATCTTCCTGCATCCCTGTCCAACCCCTTAAGAATTTTGTAAGTTTCCATCAAATCATACACCTGTGGCATATTTTACATCAGTGTGACCAAGCATAAATTTGGTGACCATTTTGCAAAACACATGCTCCATTCTCCAAGGCCCGGTGTAGCTCCTAATTGCTAAATATTGTAACTCCCTCATTCCGATATTGACCTTTCTGTCCTTGGACTCCTCGATTGCCAGAGCAAGGCTACACAAACTGGAAGAACAGCCCCTGATATTGACTCCTCCAGCACTTTGTGATTCGCAAATCATACTATACATGAGAAAATCAAGCCATACACAAGTACAACAGGTGGTGCAATGAGAAAAATACCAGAGTAGGTGCAGAACAATATATAGGTCAAGAATTCAGCTTTTGTCACTCAGACTATAATCTATACAGTCCAGTAAATCGCCATATTCTGTTCAAGCAGATAAATATACATAGACACAAGGAAGTTCAAATGCTGGTTTACAAAAACTGTAAAAGTAGGTATCAGATGTGATGTTGCCTGTCACTGATATTTTGTCCACTATGGGTACACTTGTTTTAGATTACATTTTCCACCAATAATTGCTCCTGGATATGCAGTTCTACTGGATTTCCAGTAAGTTGCCAAATACGTTATCAATCTTTAACAGGTGTACGGTAGAAAGCATTCCGAGTGGTTGCATCACGACTTGGTTAGTTAACTCAAATGCAAATGATTCTGAACATTACTTGGTTGTAGGACAAATTCGTTTTGACTCATTGTGGATAGAGAATTATACAGTATATACAAGATCAGGTAAGATCATTCATTCATGTGTGTATTCTTATGCTATTCTCCAATAATTTTTAATCTATTGCTAAATGTATGGTATTAGGTTTATTGTGAGCTGTGCTTTACAACAGCAATGTACCATACAAAATCAGAATTAAAGCACTCAAATTGTGTTTTTCAATACCCTCAGTATGGTATAATCCTGATTTCTAAATTAACTTTATTGACCATTTTGCAGGCATTTGGAAAACATTCACAACAGATTTGTTCTAGATGTCATTTTGAGCATGACCTAGAATTTAATATAATTCTAAGACATAGTAAACACAAAAATAAATATGTATAGGCTTTGGAGATGAAGCAAAGGAATAGGATGATTGGATTGGTCTTTCTAAGAGTTGGCATGATCATGAGGATTAAATGGCTTATTTTAGTGCTGCACATGTTTTTGATAATATTCAGAGGTAACTATGTAACCATTGTCAAAATATTAAATTGGACTATCCTTCAATATCAGTTTAAATATAGTATTTTCCTTTGCAACAGTTTGATGAGAATGGCATTATCAACACACACATTCCTTTTGTCTTTGCAACGCCCATCTAGCCCTGTTCCCTACTGTCAATTTAAAATATTGGAGTTTCATAGAAATTAGCTTCATTAAGAATGGTAAGCTGTTGCTGATGATCATTTCTGAGTTGTCATGTGATGTCTTCCTTTTTTACTCAGTGGGTAAAAAAAAGTGCTTTATTCCTCATTTGTGCTTTGTACATAAATCATCCATTTTCGTTGATAGCACAGGACGCCACCCGTCAAAATCAATAAAATAAACATAACTTTCTAACTTTTGATCTACCATCTAGTTTATGTCTCCTTAAGTGGTTACCGACATAAATTTTACCAAGAATGGTCAAGGTCTCTGCATCCACCACATGGACCATAAGTTCCAGACAGCATAATTTTGATTACCTTTCCCACTTTTATTCTTCCCCCCTAATCCTACCAAAGCATGCTCCATGCCCCTGCTCCCCAACCATGCACATTCCCCAAGTTATAGTTTAAGAAGGAACTGCAGGTGCTGGTGTAAACCAAAGATAGACAAAAAAGCTGGAGTAACTACGGGACAGGTAGCATCTCTGGAGAGAAGGGCTGTGTGATGTTTCGAGTCGAGACCCTTCTTCAGACTGGTTAGGGATAAGGGAAACAAGAGATATAGACAGTAATGTGGAGAGATAAGGAACAATGATATACAAAAGAGTAACGTTGATAAAGGAAACAAGCCATTGTTAGCTGTTTGTAGGGTGAAAATGAGAAGCTAGTGCCTCTTGGGTTCAGGAGGGATAGAGGGAGATGGAATGCCGGGGCTACCTGAAGTGAGAGAAATCAACATTCATACTACTGGGCTGTAAGCTGCCCAACTAAATATGATATGTTGTTCCTCCAATTTGCATTTAGCCAATGGAGGAAACCATTCTTTCTCTCCGGAGATGCTGCCTGTCCCGCTGAGTTACTCCAGCTTTTTGTGTCTATCTTCGGTTTAAACCAGCATCTGCAGTTCCTTCTTACACACTAGGACAGAAAGGTCTGTGTAGGAACAGGAATGAGAATTAAAGTGTTCAGCAACCGGGAGATCAGGTAGGTTCAGGCGGCAAAGGTGTTCCGCGAAACGATCGCCCAGTCTGCGTTTGGTTTCGCCGATGTATAAGAGTTCACATCTTGAACAAGGGATGCAGTAGATGAGGTTGGAGGAGGTGCAAGTGAATCTCTGCCAAACCTGAAAGGATTGTCGGGGTCCCTGGACAGAGTCAAGGGAGGAGGTATAGCGACAGGTGTTGCGTCTTCTGTGGTTGCAGGGGAAGGTACCTGGGGAGGGGGTGGTTTGGGTGGGAAGGGATGAGTTAACCAGGGACCAGGTTGCGGAGGGAGCAGTCTCTGCGGAAGGCGGAAAGGGGTGCAGATGGGAAAATGTGGCTAGTGGTGGGATCCGGTTGGAGGTGGCTGAAATTTCGGAGGATTATGTGTTGTAGACGACGGTGATGGGGTGGAAGGTAAGGACTAGGGGGATTCTGTCTCTGTTGCAACTAGGGGGAGGGGGGGAGCAAGGGTGGTTGTGGGGTATCGAGGAGAAACGACTGAGGGCCTCATCTATGATGGGAGAGGGGAACCCCCATTCCCTAAAAAATGAGGATCTCGGATGTTCTAGTATGGAACACATCATCTTGGGTGCAGATGCGGTGTAGACAGAGAAAACGGGGGATAGAGTCTTTGCTAGAAGCAGGGTGGGAAGAAGTGTAGTCGAGATAGTTGTGTGAGTCAGTGGGTTTGTAATAGACGTCAGTAAATAGTCTATTTCCTGTGATGGAGACTGTGAGATCAAGAAATGGGAGGGAGGTGTCAGAGATGGTCCAAGTAAATTTGAGTGCAGGATGAAAATTAGTGGTGAAGTTGATGAAGTTCATGAGTTCTGCATGGGTGCAGGAGGTAGCACCGATGCAGTCATCAATGTAATGGAGATAGAGTTCTGGGATAGGGCTAGTGTTCGCCTGGAACAGAGATTGTTCAACATACCCTACAAGGAGGCAGGCATACCAGGGGCCCATGCGGGTGCCCATAGCTATGCCTTGGACTTGGAGGAAGAGGAAGGAGTCAAAGGAGAAGTTATTGAGGGTGAGACCAGTGTTAGTAGAGGGAAATTGGATGGGTTTGCAGTCGTGGATGAAATGGAGGGCTGTAAGGCCTTCCTGGTGGGGGATGTAGAGAGACTGAACGTCCATAGTATAGATAAGGGAGTGGGGGCTCGGAAAGCGTACCCCCAAGTTATAGTCCTCTTTGCTTAGGAAAATTGATAATTTCTGTTCACCCAGTCTGATTTCTTACAATTTTATATACCTCCATTCAATTCTTTACTGCAAAAAGACCCACAAAGTGCTGGAGTAACATGTGAGCAGAATACGGGGACAACCCAACCCAACGATATGAACTTCATATTCAACTTGGGTAGCTTACAATCCAACGGTATGAACATGGAATTATCCAATTAGAGGTAACTAACCTACAAACATCACCCACCCCTTTTCTCTGGATGCGCATCCATTTCTCCCAGTGTCCCTGTCCCTTCCCACCTATATTCCTTCCTCTAGCTTCACAGTTTGCAATTCTTCTGTTCTTAACTACTTTTCTCACACTTTATGCCTTTCATGTCTGGACTTTGTCCATTCATTTGCCAATCAACCCCACCTGTAGCCACCTATCACTTCCCAGACTCTGCCCCCCCACCCCCCCACCCCCCAAACACACACGCTCAATAAATAATCAGTCTGAAATAGGATCCCAACATGAAACATTGCCTATCCATGTTATCTAGAGATGCAGCATGACACACTGCATGAGTTATTCCGGCACCTTGTGTCTTTTTTTCGAAACCAGCATCTGCAGTTCCTTGTGCCTCAATCGTTCCTTTGTTCCCAAGAAAACCACACCGATCCTGCCAATCTCCCCTCAATCACATTTCTACGTTAATATCTACAAATATTATATATCTGCAAAATGGGAAATTGTGCACGGATACGTGGCTAAATGCGTATCGAACCTAAGGTTATCTGTGAAATATTCACAACAATTAATGGTTGCAGATAATCAACAGTGAATGTAGGAAGTCGCTAGATTTCCCACGATGGTTCCTGGCATTATTCTCCTTTCGGAGGATTGAAATGCAAGTAAAATCAACTTTACAGTTGTTTTTCAAAACACACTATAAAAGTCTAAGACGCTTTAACAGCATATTCCTAAAAGCACAAAATCATATTTTAAAATTAATGAAAAAAATGTACTGGATACTCCCCGTCGGGGAATTGAACCCCGGTCTCCCGCGTGACAGGCGGGGATACTAACCACTATACTAACGAGGAAGTGACAACAGAGCGGCGGTCCAATGCACTTAAGACTACATCGATGTTAAATGGCTGCATACGTGACATATACATTAGATTCACTATCATTTACAACTATACCTCTGGTTATGAAATCTTTCGTGTATTTTAGTGCACTCAATATTACCCACTTACAGATATTTATTTTGCTTTGGGGCGAGCTATTTGATTAAAGTAAGTCCTGGATATGAATGATCCTTTAAGTCCTGGATATGAATGAGCCTTTGCTTTTGTTGAACCATGCTATATATATATCAGCAATAAACTCCACGAGAGATTGATGACCAGAAAATAAGTAATTGTAGATGCTATGTTTTTAGGTTAGCCATATAATTAAATCTTAACATTGGATTTTTTTTCCATTTACATATGTAAAATGATTAAATTATCTTATAATAAAAGTGCTCGTAGAATATTGAGGTTCAAATAGCATTGTATGTTAATTCCTACAATCGCAATAGTGTGGGGATTAACTTTGATATGCCCGTAAATTATAAAAATTGAAACTGTACAACTCGATCAGAACCCACTCCGAAAATACCCACACGAGTGCTTCTCTCCCACCTCTGAAAGTCTCTGAACCAAACTTGCTGCCACGCCATCAGCAAAACCAGAGTTCCCGAGTGTGCTGGCTCACGATCCCCCTCCCTTGCTTTCTATTCGTTTTGCTTATCCCTTCCATACAGTTACTGATTCGAACCTCTGCTTTTACCCTTAAGTTATTTTTACTTTCTATAGCCAAAATTCTATCAAACACCAAATTCGGTTTCTGTGGATTATTTGCAACACTTTTGCTGGATGCTCCTAGTTTTTTTTGGTTTAGCAATTATTTTACTTTGCATGATATTAAATCCCCCCCCCCCCCCCTTTAAATCTGGCAGGACCTTGCCATTCCCCAATCTAGAACTGCACTCCCCCCCCCCCCCCCGGTAAATATTGAGGGTAAAGTAGATTAAAATGCTGGGATCCACAATGACTGACTTGGTAGCTATTCAACAAGTCAGGTAGCAACCCTGGAGGATCAGAGTAAACATTTCAGTTGGTGACCTTTCGTCGAAACTGGAAACGTAAGAAAATAGTCAAATTGGAATATATTTCAGTAAGGGACCTACTGGAGGTTTATTTTGAAGATATTACTGATAGGATAAAGAAAAATGAGTGAATGTGGTGCACTTGGATTTACAGAAAACCTTGATAAAGTCTCACTAGAAAATTAATGTGCAAAAGTAAAGTGTATTGTATCGACATATATTTTTAATTAGTTCTGAAAGTGAAAATAGAGAGTAGGAATTATTGGGTCTTTTTAAAGCTAGCGGGTGATAATTAGTGGGGGTGATAAGGGATCAGTGTCTGGTCCAAAGCTTAACTCTATACGTTAATTATTTGGATGAGGGAACTGAATATATTTCGAACTCCCCGAGGATGGTGGATTCTGGAATTTGCAACTACTTAAGGTTGCAGAAGACAAGTTGCTGAATATTTTTAAAACATTGCAAAAGTCATTGAGTCACGGTAGATAAGTTTCTTGATGCAAAAGATATTAAAAGGTCTAGGAAAACGTGGGAATGTGTAACTGAGAGATAATCAGTTTTATTCATATTGAGTAACAGAACAGGCTTGAAGAGCTGAATGATTCACTCCTACTCCTAATTTACAAGAGGAGTACTTTTCAAAGTACTGAATTTCAAAAGGAATTCAGATGGTGATTGAACAAAAATAAATAAATTGAGCACTAGTGATGACATAATATTTGCAGTCACGCACAAACTATATCTATGTGGTTTCCTAAGTGACCTCTATTTATGTATATGCATGTATTTTTAATATTATGTATTTGGCTAAAGCTCATAAAAAGGGTTTACAAACATAAGAAAATACAAAAACAAATACTCTCCCGCACACATAATCAAGAATTGATTTAGTAATCTTGTCTGCAATTTTATTTTCAAGTGGGGGATTTTATCTGCAACACCAGTACTGTAGAAATGACACCAATATTGGTTGAATGACAGTTGAGGAACAATTCTACACTTTGGGCATTATGTGCTCCACCTTTACAATGAAAGCAAGATGTGCAATCAAATGGTTATGATAGTGGATATGGATATATCCCAAGGATCTAATCCTCAACACCCTAGAGTTTTGAACTGTAGTTAAAGAAATAGTGGATGCTCAGGTTATCATTTCCAAAATTGTGCTGTTTCTGGAACTGTTCTTGCAAACCACAGGATCACAAATGTGACCTTATTTGCAAGAGGGAGAGAGAAAACAAGGAACTACTGATCAGTTAGATTAACATTAGTAGGAGAAAAAATGCTGGAATCTACAATGAAGCATATAATAATAGAAAAATTAGGAAACGACATACGGCTGAGTAGAAGCAGCATGAATTTATGAAAAGGAAATCACATTTAATAATTTATTGTGATTAGTGAAACGGGTACGGTGTAACCAGTGAATGTGCGGTAAAGTGGTATATTTAAATTTCAGAAGATTTTCAACTAAAGTTAGAGTACAATGAATTAAGTGTCATTTACTAACATAGAGGATTGGTCCACAGACAGAAAGCAAATAATGAGTAAACAGGTTTTTCTAGGGATGGCAGGCTGTGACTAGAGGGGAAGTTAAGGTATTAGTGTTTGGATCCCAGTTATTCACAATCTGTATCAATGTCTTGATTGACGGGACCAAATGTTATGTTTTCAAGTATGTTGATAGCACAAACTCAGGTGGTAGCCTGAGTTGGAGAAAGAGGTAAAGAAGTTTCAAGGGTATATGGACAAGCTAAATAGGTGGGTGAGATGGAATATAATATGGTAAGGTGTGAAACACAGATATGAAAAATGTGAAGGAAGGAAGGATCTGCAGATGCTGGTTTAAACCGAAGATAGACAAAAAATGCTGGAGTAACTCAGCCGGACAGGCAGCATCTCTGGGTCATCAGCCAGAGAAGCTAACCTAATGAAAAATGTGACGTCATCCACTTTGGTGGAAAGAAAAACAGAGAAATTGACTTTTTTAAATGAGAAATGTTGATCTTCAAAGCTGACTGGGAATCCTTCTATGCAAATCACTGAAAACTAATGTAAATCTGCATCAAGCAATTAGAAAGGCAAATGGTATGTTGGCCTCTATTAGAGGAGAATTTGAGTATAGTAAAGATGTCTAACTGCAGTTATACAGAGCTTGGTGAGACTAGACCTAGTGTATTACACTTGTATAATATTGTACAAGTATGTACCTATAATATACGTGAAAGAGAGAGCAAAATGATGTCCATGGTACATTTGCTATGTGGGAAGTGATTGAATAGACAAAATTTACATTCTCAAAAGTTTAGAAGAAGAATCTCAGTGAAACTTACAAAATTCTTACAATATGGTGGATTTAGCAAGTATGTTTTCCCTGGCTATGGAGCCTCGAATCACAATCACAAAATAAAAAAATAGACAAGTTAGAACTGAAATTAACGTAAATGTCTTCACTCAGAGGATGGTGAATGTCTTCACTCAAAGCAAGAATTTCATTGTCCTATCTGGGACACATGACAATAAACTCTCTTGAATCTTGGTGCATCTTTGGAATTCTTTACTATGGAGAATTGTGTATGCTCAATTATTGAATTAATCCAAAACAATGATAGATAGATTTCTGAATATTAAAGGGAATCAAGGGATATGGGGAGAATGCAGCAAATAGCATAGAGACTCCAAAAACTAATGGCCTACCCCTGTTTCTGATTCTTATGTTCTTAAATATGATCTTTATTTAAAAACAAAAATGTGTTATTAATATCTGTACCCAACAATGGAAATGAAAGAATGTTTAGAAAATGATCTTAATATATACAGGTTGTTGTAAGGTTGTGAAAGTACGATCATAAAACAAGTCAGAAATTAATTATAGCCAACAAAAATTAACTACCGCTACTTTAGGTTATATACAACAAACAAAACAATTATACAATGATAAATAATATATAACTGTGTATAAGTACGCTTTTAAAATTAACATGAAGATTATTATACAAATTAAATACCCACTTGCACACTAAAATACCTATTATTTCATAGTTCTTATTGATTTGATGACATTTTCTAATAATATATGGGCACAGTTTGCGTTTAGCAGTTATAAGTAATACAAATTTGTGTTAAAAATAGTCCCTTTTCATTAATTAGTGGCATTGTTGACTGCATCACCTCACCACCCTGTACCACTGCCTCCCTAACACCCCTTTAGGACGTGAATCAGTTCCTTTTCCGTACAATGTAGGTGAAAGGGGAAAATGAAAATAGCCCATCTGCCACTAACGCTAATTTTCATTGTCTGGCAGAGATCCAGAATCTCACTACAACCCCCAACAAAAGTAAAGGGATCTTTAACATTGGGTGAATAACAACCCGGCTGAGAAATTAGTTCTCCATACTAGCAATCAGTGGCCTACTCTCTCTGTAAATAGTCTCTCAGACTTGTGCAGATGGCGACGCTGCACCTGGGGACCAAAGCAATCAAGGCGGCAGAATTTAAGCAGCTGTGTTTAATTTAAATAAGAGTGAGCAAGATGGATTTGAGCTCTGGTATGCTTTGTGCATGATGCAAAACGATGTTGGATGTAATTTTTAAATCAAAAATAGAATGTATATTTTACCACAACTGGTTTTATTGGTCAAGCTGCACTTTTATGTGGCTGTGATAATAGTAGCCAGTGAATTTTCACTAGACGCCATAAAAACACTGATATATTGCTATGCAATTAATGGCCTGGAACTGATTTATTTTACCACAGTTGAGACATTGGTGCCATCTGAAGAGCAAGCAGTCTGGAAGACCCAGATGTAAGCATAATGAGACAGTTACACGGTTACTTCTGCTCGATTTCTATTTATATTTGTGAAATATTTTATCTTTATTTTCCAGGATAGAATAGCATGGCTACAGTGCACTACAATAAAATCAAAAGATAAAGCTGCTTCATTTTATTGTCACAGAGTTACAGACTCATATTATTATATCAATTCATTAATCTTAAAAAGGTGTATTAATTTTGGTTAAAAAAATTGCAATGGATATCAGGTCATCATTAATTTGAAATGAGCCAATTCGAAAACATTAATGCAGAGTAATTTTGCCTTCAAGATGTGTAGCGTAACTATGCAGAAAGTTGCTGAATCAGAAACAGTTCGCTTTTGATAAGCAAACTGAAATAATTTCAAAACGCTAGAGTATGTTGGTGTTTTACTAACTGCAACAAAAAAATGAAACCAATGCAAAGGAACCTTCAGAAATCTCAATTGTTTACACCATCATAATATTTGCTGTTATTTTCCAAAATAACATGAACTTTACATCTGATTGCTTGCAGATAGGATTGCAGAGCTTCACGTTTTCATTGATGCACTAATATAAATTAATTGTGTTGCCTCTGCACTACACATAAAGGAACCATTGTCGAATTCACATCTGAATTTTGAAACATTTTCATAGACATACTTTGAAATAGGTTAACTGAAGTCTACAAATAACATTTAATGGGAGTGGTACTATATGATTACCCAATAATTTTAGATTTTGTTCTCAAATTCACACATTCTGTTGTTCCATTATATTCTGATACATCTCAAAATCCATGAGAAGATCATTTTTTTGGGTGTTGGTCTCACGTATGATTGTAATTTGGCCCATCTTAAGGCTGCTCTCAATAGGAAATTTAAGAAACAGGAGCTATTTTTAACCGCAAAAGCCACTTGAAGAAATTGTGTCCATTTCAGATTGCTAGTTAATGAGTGATTTCGTATTTGTTTTTAAAGATTGGTCTGTTTGAAAATAATAGCTTGAATTTTGATGTCTTACATGTAAGAAGCAAAGTGAAATTAAAACTTTAAAAAATATGGGTAACATGCTAAACATTCATAATTTTGAATGGAAATTTCTCATCTCCTCTAATTGTTACTCAAAATTATTTTTTATCACTCATTTTATCGCTCATTCCACCAATGGTGGAATGAGCTACCAGTGGAGGTAGTTGAGGCAGGTACAATAATAACATTTAAAAGACACTAGGACAGGTACATGGATAGAAAAGGTTTAGAGGGATATGGACCAAACACGGGCAAATGGGATTAGTTTAGATGGGGCATTTTGTTTGGCAAGGACAAGTTGGGAGGAAGGGCCAGTTCCTGTGCCATATGACTATAATTCAAATTAAGTTGGCTGAATAGCATCACGATTTAATCTAGTATAAACATGGAGGGGAACTAACACACATTTTAAAAGTATTTCAATTAAGAAGTTACAATATGATGAGACATTTAAGACCAGGTGTTTTTATTGAGCAAAGGGTACTTTCTACATATCTGAAAGCAATGTTGACAGCCTAGCAAAGCTCAGCAACATTCATATTTCACTTTACCATACAGATATAACAATAAATGTCCGAATAAAATACAGAGTTTACCTTTGTAGATCTTATAGTCTGTAAATATCATAATTTGGCTTGAGCATGCATCTTCTGTCTATTTCTGTCTATTCTGTTCAAGATAGCTCTCACACATCAGATATTAAGTAACACCTCATGCATTTCCAATTTTCAGAAAAACTCAACAATATGGTAGTCACACATCAGCTGGATCGTACAACCGATCTTCCTACAAAGCTGGATGTCAATCTCCAATTTCGATTATGTAAACTTACTCAATGTAAGACAATTGGATTTTATAGTTTTATTAGGATATACTATCCACATTTTGGCAACAGAATTTTAACAATGGACTCATACGTCGGTTCAGATTTTCCTAACAAAATAGGAGGAAATTATTTAATGGGACTTAGTTACCCCTATTTAGCACAAATTACACATCAATTTCAGGCATGGGCAGTTGTGTGATTAAACATAGTTTTTGCATGTCCTATTCGGCATATACTATTACAATGTTGCTTTAACAGTGTGACTCACTTTTAACTTCACACAAAATGTTATGGGGGGGGGGGGGGGGGGCAAATAGACTAAACAGCCTGGGGTTGTTTTTTATTGAAAAGATGTGAATATATATAGGCCTTTCAAATTATGCAATGAACTATGGGATATCAAAAAATAAATTGAAATTGGGACTTTTTTAAAATCAAGAGAATGGTGTTAATGTGGAATCTATAGGAGCTATAGAAATTCATTTCAAGTGATAATTAGATAAATAAAATGGCAAATAATGGTTGTGAATATTCTTAGATGGCTATATGAGGTTAAGAAACACTGGAAATAATGTACTGGGTAGCCTTTCTATTACAGTAAATGTTATTTAATCCTTGTATGTATATGATAGAGGACAGCTAAACTCCAAAAATCCAGCAATACCTTTTAGTGATACGTATTGCAAAATGACTTCTCCAGAATTAAATATTAACTTTCACCACCAGGAAGTCCCATATTCAGATTTGCATTTTTTGTCACATGCACCAATTAAGATACAGTGATATTTGAGTTACCATGCAGCCAAACAATTAAAAGAACACAACACAACTAAAAAGAACGATAGAACGTAACATAAACATCCACCACAGTGATCACTGTGATGGAAGGCAATAAAGTTCAGTCAATCTTCCACCTTTTGTTCACCTGTGTTTTGGGCCTTAACCCTCCGCAGTCGTCGCTATGGACGGCCCGATGTACAAGCCCTCTTATTGGGATGATCGAAGCTCCGACGTCGGAATGGATGGAACACAGTTCACGGCTTGGAGTGCCTGAATCGGCCACTTTCTTACCGGAGACCGCGGCTTCTCGATGTTATAAGCCGCAAGCAGGCCAGCGGTCGGAGCTCTTCTCCGGCAATCCACGGCACCGGGATGGTAAAGTCCGCTCCACGACTGATGCTAGAAGCTCCACAGACCGTGGCTTCACGATGTTAAAGTCAGCAGACCGGTGGTCGGAGCCTTTCTTCTGGCTCCGCGATGGAAGAGGGAGCTGTCCACTTGTAATTATTATTGTTTTTTTAAGAACCAAAGCTTCAAGTTCATTTTTCCTGTTTTCAGCTCTCAATCCTGTTGTTTTCACATTAGGCAAGAAATGGTGTTGGGTAGACTGATGGGACTGAAGGCTGATAAATCCCCAGGGCCAGATGGTCTGCATCCCAGGCTCTAGAAATTGTGGACACATTGGTGATCATTTTCCAACGTTCTATAGATTCAGGATCAGTTCCTGTGGATTGGAGGGTAGCTAATGTTATCCCACTTTTTAAGAAAGGCGGGAGAGAGAAAACAGGGAATAATAACATCGCCTGACATCGGTGGTGGGGAAGATGCTGGAGTCAATTATAAAAGATGAAATAGCTGCACATTTGGATAGCAGTAAAAGGACCAGTCCGATTCAGCATGGATTTACGAAGGGGAAATCATGCTTGACTAATCTTCTGGAATTTTTTGAAGATGTAACTAGGAAAATGGACATGCGAGAGCCAGTGGATGTGGTGTACCTGGACTTTTAGAAAGTATTTGATTAGTGGGCAAAATTAGAGCACATGGTATTGGGGGTATGGTGCTGACATGGATAGAGAAGTGGTTGGCAGACAGGAAACAAAGAGTAGGGATTAACGGGTCCCTTTCAGAATGGCAGGCAGTGACTAGAGGGGTACCGCAAGGCTCGGTGCTGGGACAGCAGCTATTTAAAATATATATCAATGATTTAGATCAAGGGATTCAAAGTAACATTAGCATATTTGCAGTTGACGCAAAGCTGGGTGGCAGTGTGAACTGTGAGGTGGATGCTATGAGGATGCAGGGTGACTTGGACAGGTTGGATGAGTGGGCGAATGCATTGGAGATGCAGTTTAATGTGGATAAAAGTGAGGTTATCCACTTTGGTGGCAAAAACAGGATGGCAGATTATTATCTGAATGGTGTCAAGATGGGAAAAGGGCAAGTACAAAGAGATCTGGGGGTTCTTGTTCATCACTCAGTGAAAGTAAGCATGCAGGTACAGCAGGCAGTGAAGAAACCTAATGGCAAGAGGAGTTGAGTATAGGAGCAAAGGGGTCCTTCTGCAGTTGTACCGGGGGCCCAGTGAGACCACACCTGGAGCATTGTGTGCAGTTTTGGTCTCCAAATTTGAGGAAGGACATTCTTGCTATTGAGAGTGCAGCGTAGATTCACGAGGTTAATTCCCGGGATGGCGGGACTGTCATGTGTTGATTAAATGGTGCGGCTGGGTTTGTATAATCTGGAATTTAGAAGAACGATAGGGGATCTTATTGAAACATATAAGATTATTAAAGGGATTGGACACGCTAGAGGCAGATAACAGGTTCCCGATGTTGGGGGAGTCCAGAACCAGGGGCCACAGTTTAAGAATAAGGGGTAGGCTATTTAGAACGGAGATGAGGAAAAACATTTTCACCCAGAGTTGTGAATCTGTGGAATTCTCTGCCTCAGAAGGAAGTGGAGGCCAATTCTCTGGATGCTTTCAAGAGAGTTAGATAGAGCTCTTAAAGATAGTGGAGTCAGGGGATATGGTGAGAAGGCAGGAATGGGGTACTAAATGTGGACGAGCAGCCATGATCACAGTGAATGACGGTGCTGGCTCGAAGGGCTGAATGGCCTACTCCTGCACCTATTGTCTATTGTTTTCTCTGTAATTCACTACATTTTTATGATTTTTGCGTTGATTGTATTCTTTGTAAATATACTTATTGTGTAGACTTTCCAGTGACCATTATTAAATCTTCTATCGTTTTAGTTAAGGAAGTACACCATTGCTTTTGAATTCATTTATAGCGAGAGCGTAGCTACTAAGACCCATGTTTACTTCTATCCTAGTTACCCCTGAGAAGATAAAACTGAAGTGTCAATCAAGGTTTAATCTTTATGTATTTTTATAACTTGTTGCTTTTTTGGTATGACTGTATGGTAAATCATATTTCACTGTACCTCGGTACACGTGACAATAAAGGACCATTGTGGAATATTTCAGTCAGGATGACACATGGAAGAAATCCTCTGGTTGTGACATTTCTGTACACTGCAAATCACTTGCTTGGTGGTGAAAGTTTCAGAATTGTGTGGTAGAATTAAAGATTTCAGAAAGCTAAAGGCATTGCCTTTTGTATACGGTACTTATTTAAGATAGATATGCCAGTGGTGGAGGCTTAAATGTTTAGAGTGGTAGATGGGAAGTCGATCATTTGCGCTGCCTTGTCCTAGATGGTGTTAATCTTTTTAAACGCTGATGCTTCTTTTAAGTGTTGAACATTCCAATACATTCCTGACATGCCTTGTGCATAGTGGAAAAGTTTCGAGAAGGGAGGCAAGACTCCAACGTGGATTACAGATATGCCGCAAAGTAGTCTATTTATAGAATGAAAGGACACTTATCTTTCCACCATTGATGTTAAACTAATTGGAATATGCCTCCTAAAATCTCATCCACCTATCTCTTTTCTAAAACATAGTAACTACATGAGATGTAGTGTTATGGCACTAGAGGTAAAGGAGCAGACACAGAACCCTGGGTACACAAAAAGCTGGAGAAACTCAGCAGGCACAGAACCCTGATGGGTGAATTTAAAAGCAGAGTGCTGGTGAGTTTAACAGCTCTGGAAAGCTGGAAACCCTCCCAGTGTGTTTAAAGCACAAATTTGGTTTAAACAAAGTGACATTATTTTTTTAAAGTAAAGCAGTAATTAATGTAATAGTAAAAACATATACTTTGTTAACTGGGTTATTCTGATAAAGCTGAGCACCTCCGATCCATGAGTCACCGATTCTTGCCACATGGTAATTCCAAGATGTTTCCCTTGTCTGGCAAGTCATATAGGTCATCAACTCCAAGAGCTTGAGGTCCAGGTTTTGGAGCTTGATCAGCAGCCAATGTCACTGTTGTGAGATTATCATGGATTTGTTTTACAGAAGATAAGAAATAAATCACTACCAAATTAGAAAAAAAACCACAGGTAGGTGGTTCAATCTGTCTGGGGCCAGCTTGTTAACAAATAGGTACTTTTCAATGCTGACGTTTCTACTGGGAAGTGCAGCCAGAGCTGAGACTGTACTTCTATGGATCACTGAACTGTGCAGATAGGAGAAAGGTTGCAACAATAGGTAAAGGGAAATCTGTACCTGTTAGTGGAGATTCTTTTTTTGTCACTACAGACATGGTTCTAGAATAGGTTTTATTACAAAAACAAACTTTATTCAAAAAGTATGTGGGAGATATGGTTGTCTAGAAACTGCAACAGCTAGAATAAAAGTAAAACAGAAAAATGTTGCAAATACTCAGGTCAAGATATAATCTGTGGGAAGGAAGTAATGTGTCAGGACAGATACTTCAACTTCTATCTGAAAAACACGGTTTCACCTCCTGTTCAATATGGCCTAACCCATTGAGTAGTTCTCAATTAGAAACGACTAGTATAATTTGGTTAGCAAAGCAAATTATGCCTACTAGAAATAATAGGGCATTGTTGAGGAAAAAGCATCTGATGTAGTATATATATATATATCCCCAACACCTAATAAAGTACTGTATTACTGCTGTGCTATCATAGAAGGCAATTATGCAAAAGTGTAGGAGGATTGGATGTTTTTTTTCTGCCTGTGCCATGTTTTTCCCCATGGATTGGTACAATGGGTTAGAAGGCAAATTCTGGGAGATATATGAATTGGTAGCAAGACGAAAAAACGGAACGTTAATTCAAAGTATGCGGCTAAAATATAGTGGGGTAACTAATTTTTAAACACAGGGATAGTAGCAAGGGCAGATTCATCTCTAACATTTCTTCATCTTCTGTACTTCAATTTCTATTTCATATTAATATACCTCATCTGCTTTAGTCCCCAGATTTTAACGCACTACTGCAATTTATTTACTCAAATGTTTTCTATCTTATACACTCATTCTTCTAGATCAGCATATTAGAAAATATATCTACTGGCTATGTAAACTGCAGACACTCTTATCATTATACAATTTCATTGCTGGAAAATAGGAGGGGCACAGAGCGCTTTTAAATAATACCTTTAACAGTGATGGGTCTCATCAGTGACAATGATGAGTCGGCGTACAGGATGGAGGTGGAGCTGCTCACAGGATGGTGAAATCCCACAACCTCATTCTCAACATAGGAAAAACGAAGGAGTTGGTGGTTGACTTCAGGAGGGCGGGAAAACAACGCCATACACTGCACATCGATGGAGCTGATGTGGAAAGGGTCAGCAGTGTGAAGTTCCTAGGACTCCACCTGTCAGATGACCTGACGTCCTCGGCCAACACCACAGCACTGGTCAAGTGCCCAGCAGTGACCACACCCTCTCCGAAGACTACGGAAAGCAGGTCTCCCCACTGCACACCTACGAACTTTTTATAGGGGGACAATCGAGAGTACATTAACCTACGGCATCACTTCCTGGGTTGGGAGCTGCAAGGCGTACGAACGGCACCAACTGGACAGGATTGTGAAGACCGCCAGCAGGATTATTGGTGCTCCACTCCCTTTCCTGCTGTACATATACAGGAAGAGATATATCAGCAGAGCCATCTCCGTCATCAAAGACCCCTACCACCCATCGCATCACATATTCTCCATCCTGCCATCTGGGAAGAGGTACAGGAGCATCAGCTGCAAAACCAGCAGGAAGCTCCTCAGCTTCTTCCCGCAGGCTATAAGACTGATAAATGGACTTTGCCCCCTGCCAAAGTATCGCGCACCAACCTGGACATACTGAAGCAGAGCCATTGTCGTGCCGCTGCCGATTGGAACTCATGATATATGTATTTTTTTTTTAATTTCTATTTATTTTTTACCGCACACTGAATGGACACTGGTTGAGAAACGTTTTTTCATTTCCTCTGGGTATGTAAGTACTCAGGAAAAATGATACTAAAGATATACAATACAATTTAAGAAAACTGGGAGGTTCATATCCAGAAAACCGACCTATAGTTAATGTGAGCTTCACTAGTGGGAAAATTAAATGGTGAAAATCTTGTGGAGTCTACCTTATAGTAATAAAAAGCTTCATCCAAATGTCGTGGTAAATTTGGACGTGTGTATGATTTGTCCTTTAAAACTAAAATAGGCATAAAAACATAAAATAATCTAAGAGAAAGATATACACAAGAACTTGAAATCAGAGCAAAAAACTGCTGGAGGAACTCAGTGGATCAAACAGTACCTGTGGGTATGGAGAGATTTTTTTTAAACACCAAAATAAACTTTATTCATAAAACACAATACATACAAAAATAGTGCATGGCTCTTTACATTCATAGTATTGTTCGGCCTATGCATTCAGTGTTGATGTTCTACACATTTGTTTGGGCAAAGCACCACTGTCATACAAACCAACACTAGACTTCTACACCCTACTTAAGCCCTCAATGTCTGGTTGAAAAAGTAACCAAGACTGACCAAAAGTAACCAGTCCTTCTTCACAAAATCATGGCATTGGCCGCACCACGGTTACTCAGCCAGACAGCAGCATTCCCTGACGGACATCTTATACTGGAAGACATTTTGGGTAAACCGAACAGCATCCACACGAAGATTGATATCTTCCCGCAGCATTCATGTCTGCCTTGGTAACGTGCCCCTTGGAACACCACATAAATCAGTGTCCTCTGTTGCACAGCTACTCAGGATGAACCTGAGCAAGCGAACAAGTCACAATGCTTCTTTCTCTAGACGTTCCTTACACATATACAGTCCACAAAGAGGTGCGTGTCTGTTTCATCCTTGTCACAACCTTAAAGGTGGTGTGTTAGGAGTGTGATTCTGACCATACCGGAATGATCGGACAGGGAGGGTCCTTCTCACCAAATAGCCAAGCATGGGTGGGGGTTTGTTTCATCCTTATCACAACCTTAAAGGCCTTGGTGTTGATGAGTTCTGGTATTGAGGTATTCTGTTTAGGGAATCACTTCACGTTTCAGATTGAGATGTTGCATCAGGACTGAGAGTGGAGAGAGAAAATAGCCAGTACAGAGCAAGGATATTTGGTATAGAGTGAGACGGGGGTGTGTAGGTGATAGGTGGACTGAGGCGTGCCAAAGGATGATGGGTAAAAGGGAAAATAATTGAAGTTGGGAAACAGAGAGCACCATGGGCAATAGTGAAAGTAGACATGAAAAAAAATGATAAAGACTGGTAGGGGAGGGCGATAAGGGACACAAGTGCTAGAAATTTATAAAGGAAATAATGGGAATCATTAAGGCGGGGGCGAAGGGCAGATAGAACAGATAGGTAACGGGTGACAGCGGAAGAAGTGCGTGGGTAGTAGACAGACAGGAAGGGGTTAAAAATATAATCTGATTTTCTCTCAAGACTTTATTTCCTATAAAGCCTTACAAGAATTAAAATGACTGTAGCAAACTAAGCCGAGCCAAATTCTGGAACCAATCTATTCAAATGTGAAGGTGTTAGATGGAACTGTGGGTGTTGCAAGGTTTAATGTTCACCTCCCTTAGAAGATAATCTGGATAGTTTCATCTAAAACATATCAAATTATAGAGGTAATAAGTACAGGCAAAAATCTTGTCAAATGTTCATGTTAAATATATCAGAATGGTAGACCACTGGAAGGCAATCCTTCAAAATGAATTGAAACAAAACTGAAAACACTCTAAAATTGCAGATTAAAAATGAGTAATTCTATGTGATTGTTGTTCAGAAAAAGTTATGTACTAGAAGAATACCAAATAGAGCTGCCCAAGTTCTAACAAATGCATTTATGCTTGAAATAGATATGAAAAATAATTATTTATATTCTAAGAGCAATTCATAACTACTGAAACCAAATTCTAATATAATTCTCCAATGATGTGAATTTTCTCAAGGGTTTTCTCATATACAATTTTCTTCAGAATTTTAACTCCATGCCAGAAATAAAATCAGGACTAGACCACTAACTTTCAAAGGCTTCACCACAAGTAATGTTTACTTGTAATTCAATTAACTAGTCTGGATGTCATCCAAAAAAGTGGAAGTATATTTTTAAAAATTGTAAATCAAATACACTATTATGCTTGAGTATTAAGAGGTGATGTAGCTCAAGAAGCCCTGTCAGGTATGATTAAGGAACTTTGGAAGACTGTTTATTAAATCACCTCAATTCGCCAAATTCATCCAACTCGCAACTTAAACATTCAGAAGGATTATTTTGAAATACTTTTGAAAATGCACCACTGGTGAATCTTTTGCAATCATATTTTATCCACCAATAAATTATTTAGGCCAATGCAAATTTTCTTCATTCACCCCCCCCCCCTGTATTAATCACATTTTAAATTATTTCAACCGTGACACAATTGGCATATTCAGCCATTCCTCCGTCAATTGGCTTCATTTTCACGTGCGTTCAGGTTTCACCAGTTATTCTGGGTGCCTGTTTTGATGCCTCCAACCACTGTCCCAACTCACGCAAGGTAATTGCAAAGTTGATTTACTGCAAGAAATTCAAGGTAAGTACATGTCAAAAATAATACACATCTCTAATATCAGAAGGTGGTTCACAACCACTTACTCTGAATATCTAAACAAGGTAACTTAGCCTCTTACCATCCTGACCACCTGTGCCAGGCAAACAGCTGTGAATCCCTTGTACAATTACTGAATCACATTTACATAATGTTGATGTAATCGCTGTACATATCAAATGCCCCTACCAAAAGAAAAGAAACAAGACCTTGCCTGATATTAAAAACTGCTTTAATTTGAAGAAATGGCAATACAATGTTAGTTAATACAAATGACATTAATTCCAGATATGTACTTCAAATTAAACTTGATAGCACCGGTGCAGTTTAACAGCAAACTTAACATCCTATAAATAATTGGCGTGTAATTTGGTTCGCTGCCCTACTCAGGGCCGTAATCATTTTGTTACTGGATCGCAAGAAACAAATATTGATTAAAAGTTCATGGGAGAAGGGAAGCTATGTAAACAGTGGTAATGAGTAAATGGTCTGTTTGGAGATATAAGGAGCTGCAGAAGATAAAATCTTGAGCAAAGAGGAATGACTCAGCAGGTCAGGAAGCATCCATGCAGGGAATGGACAGACGAGGTTTTGGGTCAGGGCTCTGCTTCAGACTGATTCTACAAGGAATGGCAGATATTGGATCTTTTGTTTACTCCCTTGTCCATACAACATGCCTTATAAAATATCCTTGCATTGAAATAAAGCACCGAAGTCTCTCTAAATTGGTCGTTGCCACAAAATACAGTGCCTTTTTGAAAAAATGCCGTCTTTGGAAGCACACACATTTATAACAGGTTATATAAAGCAAAGGACCACGAAGAATCATACTTGACAGTACATTTGACATAAATCAAATAACCTATAACATCCTATGACTGGAATTTGTGTAGGATAGGGGTCAAGCAAAGGCCTACAAACAACCCGTGTTGCAAATCGCAAACATTTTAGAAAAGCAAAACATAAATCCTGTGCAATGCACAATACAATTAGTTTAAACTTGCAAAGAGAAAAGTCCAAATATAGAATATGAGACGAATTATTCTGACAGCCAGTGGATGTTGCAATGGTGTCTCGGAGGAGAGTCAATCACCAGCACTAGCAAGGCAGTAGCTTGCGCAGTTATCTCCATACTGGGCAGTGTCACAGACCCTTCCAACAACACAAACTACTACCTCAGCCAGTGGACTGGTTTAAAAATCACACGTTCACAAACATGGGAGGGAAAGAGGGCATCCCGTTACAGCTCGTCGTCTTCCTCCTCAAGCAGCAGCTCTTTTAAAACGTCCACTCCCTGCATCATACAGTCCACATACATAAATCCCCAACCTCCTCCACTGCCACCACCTGAAAGCCGCAAGGTTCATTTTCAAAAGACATCACATTTAAAAAAAAAAATCAACATCATGCAACCATGACGGCGAGCTGGTTAATGCAATCACCGCAGTGCTCTCCCTCCCTCCCTTCTCCCTCTCTCATTGAATGCAACCCTTTGTAAACCCAACCCATTGTCAGCCTCACGATCCTCTGGGACAAGGGTAATTTTTTTTTTCCTCTGAGGGGAAAATTACCGGGTGGTAATTTTTTTACGGCTGGGGAAGACATGGAAAAAAAAAAGGACAAAATGCAATTTTTAAAGCGTAAACAGCGAACCCGAAAACAAAATAAAAAAACAATCGTACCTCAGAGGGTCGATGCAGCGACGATCGCCCCGCGAACGATCGTCGTCCACTGATGGACGAAGACCTTCTCCCCCCCTCGCGTGCGAGGCGAGCAGCAACGGCTCAGGGCGCGCGAGCCCGCCACCGCCGCCCGGCCCGGCCCGGCCCGGTGACACGTGCCCACCCACCCTCGCGGCAGCCGCAGTCGCCGCCGCAGGGATCGGGGTGACGGTCGTCAACCACCCGCAGGTGAAAGGAAATAATAAATCATTGAGATATCATGTATTATCGAAATATATATATATATATATATAGAGAGAGAGAGAGAGAAACAGAAAGGGAGAGTGACAGAGAAAGATAGATCGCGCCCAAAACGCTGAGGGAATGAAGGCGGCGGAAAGGAATAATTCCCGCCCATCGAGGAACCGGCTCTCACCGCCCAACTCACCCGTCATTTACCGGCTCTCCACGAGTCCCCGTCACCGCGATCGGTCACTTTGTAATAATATATTTTTTGTACGTGTGTGGAAGAAAGAAAGAATGCGAGTGTGACGAGCGGCGGTCCGGCTGGCGGGCGTCCGTTATCCATTCTTTTTTCCTCTCGCTCTGCGTCAGGCGACCTCCACCCCCACCCGGCCCACAGGCCACTCCCCCTCCCCCCGCGCGTCACTCCTCGGCCAATCGGGCTCCCGGCCGCCGACACGCCCCCTCTCTCCGCCCGTGACGTCAGGGATTCACCCCGCAGTCCCCGCGCCGGCCCGTCACGTGACCCTCCCCAGAAGCGCGCCATTTTCGCACCATTAAAACTTTGGCTTTTGTGCTCACGGCGAATTAAACCGATGTCCCTATCAAACTCAAAGGAAAAAAAAACAAAACAAAACAAAACACGGTGAATTCAAATTAAAAGAATATAGACGTGGAAAGGGGTACAGAGTCTAGCTGCATCAAAATGTGTCATTCACTAGCCAAATTTGCAATATAAAATATACGTATTATTTTATAAATATTTACTCTTTTTGTAAACCAGCATCTGTAGTCCCTTGTATCCATTCCATACATATTTTCTTACCCTTTATGACCATTTTAATTGTTCTCAATCTATATTGCATTGGCTCAATCAGTTCCTCATACTTGCACAGTTTTACAGCAGGATTCGTTTGTAAGTAGATGCAAGAATACTGGATGATTTTCCTTTTAGAAACCCAGAGGACTAAACTAACAATCCAGAGGTATGAGTTCATATCCCATCGTGGCAGCTGTGGAATTTAATGATCATGGAATTTACAAACCAACTGGTCTGGAAACCACCGGACAGTCGTGGAAACTCATCTGGTTCACGAATTCCTTTTATCTCAAATCAAAAGATTTTCAGTGGGATTCATCCACGACAGATGCAGCTCCGGTCTCTTGCATGTGTCTTCTGCAAGAATGATAGTTCCTGGTTAGGCCAATGTGACTAGGGACCTTCAACTCTAAATGTAACTCAATGTGACGAGGGACCTTCAAGGATTTAGCTTATAGACCACTGGGATCTCTTCTGGGGTAGTGGTGACCTGTACAAGTTCAAGTTACATTTATTTTCACATTCACCAATTAGTACAGTGAGATTTGAGTTACCATACAGCCATACAAATAAAAACACAATACACGATAGAATTTAACATCAACATCCCCCACAGCGGAATTAGCGTTTCCCACTGTGATGGAAGGCAATAAAGTTCAGCCATCTTCCTCTTTGTTGTTCACTCGTGCTCGGGGGCCTTTGAGCCCTCCGCAGTCACTGAGAAGGACGGTCCGATGTACAAGCCCTCTCGCTGGGATGATCGGAGCTCCAACGTCGGAACAGAAGAACACACTCAGCGGCTTGGAGTTTCTGGATTGGCTGCTTCCTACCGGAGACCGCAGCTTCCGAAGTCCACAGGCCGAGCTGGGCGGAGCTCCAACACTGGCGATCCCAGGCCTCCGGGATGTTAAAGTCAGCGCCGTGCCCGCAGCTGGAAGCTCTGCAGACCACACCATCAGACACGATTACACCTTAACTGGAGGGGGACCAACGTTCTGGCAGGCAGGTTTGCTAGTGCTACACGTGTGGGTTTAAACTAAATAGTGGGGGATTGACAAATTGGGAGTATAAAGATGGAGTTAAAGGGAAAGTGAGTACAGGAAAAGTTACATAAGACTCCCAAAGTATTGAGAAGGGACAAGAGAGTAAGGTCATGGCCAATAGTGACCGGTGTGAGAGGGGAGGTGAATACCGAAGTCAAAGTATTGTTTATGAATGCGCGAAGTATAAGAAATAAAATGGATGAGCTTGAGGCTCAGTTAGAAATTGGCAAGTATGATGTTGTGGGAATTACAGAGACATGGCTGCAAGACGACCAGAGCTGGGAACTGAATATTCAAGGGTGTACATCCTATCGAAAAGACAGGCAGGTGGGCATAGGGGGTGGGGTAGCTCTGTTAGTGAGGAATGAAATTCAGTCCCTTGAGATGGGTGTCATAGAATCAGGATATGCCGCGTCAGTATGGATAGAACTGAGGAAATGTAAGGGTAAAAAGACCCCAATGGGACTTATCTACAGGCCCCCATACAGTAGCCTGGATATAGGGTGCAAATTGAATCAAGTTAAAATTGGCATGTCATAAAGGTAATACAGTTGTTATGGGGGATTTCAACATGCAGGTAGACTGGGTAAATCAGGTTGGCACTGGACCCGAAGAAAGGGAGTTTGTCGAGTGCCTCCGTGATGGATTCTTAGAGCAGCTTGTACTGGAGCCTACCAGGGAGAAGGCAATTCTGGATTTAGTGTTGTGTAATGAACCGGATTTGATAAGGGAATGAGGTTAAGCAGCCATTAGGAGGTAGTGACCATAATATGATAAATTATAATCTACAATTTGAGAGGGAGAAGGGTAAATCGGAGGTGTCAGTATTACCATTGAATAAAGGGGACTATGGAGCCATGGAATAAAGGAGCTGGTCAAAATTGACCAGAAAGATACCCTAGCAGGGATGACAGTGGAACATCAATGGCAGGTATTTCTGGGGATAATACAGAAGGTGCAGGATCAGTTCATTCCGAAGAGGAAGAAAGATTCCAAGGGGAGTAAGGGGCGACCGTGGCTGACAATGGAAGTCAGGAATAGTATAAAAATAAAAGTACAACAGAGCAAAGATGAGCAGGAAGCCAGAGGATTGGGTAACGTTTAAAGAGCAACAGAAGATAACTAAAAAGGCAATATGGGGAGAAAAGATGAGGTACGAAGGTAAGCTAGCCAAGAATATAAAGGAGGATAGTAAAAGCTTCTTTAGGTATGTGAAGAGGAAAAAAAATAGTTAAGACCAAAGTTGAACCCTTGAAGACTTAAAAGGGTGAATTTATTATGGGGAACAAGGAATTGGCAGATGAGTTGAACAGGTACTTTAGATCCGTCTTCACTAAGGAGGAAACAAATAATCTTCCTGATTCAGGATCAGTTCCTGTGGATTGGACGGTAGCTAATGTTATCCAACTTTTTAAGAAAGACGGGAGAGAGAAAATGGAATTATAGACCAGTTAGCCTGACATCAGTGGTGGGGAAGATGCTGGAGTCAATCATAAAAGATGAAATAGCGGCACATTTGGATAGCAGTAACAGGATCGGTTCAAGTCAGCATGGATTTACAAAGGGGAAATCATGCTTGACTAATCTTCTGGAATTTTTTGAGGATGTAACTAGGAAAATGATCAAGTGAGAGCCAGTGGATATAGTGTACCTGGACTTTCAGAAAGCATTTGATAAGGTCCCACATAGGAGATTTGTGGGCAAAATTAGGGCACATGGTATTGGGAGTAGAGTGCTGACATAGATAGAAAATTGGTTGGCAGACAGGAAACAAAGAGTAGGTATTAACGGGTCCCTTTCAGAATAGCAATTCAGATTCAACCCTGATCTCCAGTGACTCCGAATGCACTGGTTTCCTTCCATATCCCAATGTTTGGTTCATTGGCTGTTGTAAATTTCTCCTAGTGCATAGTGAGTACCAGAATCTAGGGGACTGGATGAGACTATATGGAGAATATTACAGGATTTGTGTAGAATTAATGTGCTTGATGGCCAATGTGGACTATGGGCAGAAAGACCTATATCCTGCTTATGATTCTACGATGCTAAAAAGAATACATTTCGACAGAAAATTGGAATCAACTTTGGCATAACATTTGGATATGGTAAAATAAGTCATGGTCCAGCCAATCCTGCAAAGTCTTTTTTGCAAACAACTGAGGACATGTCTATATTGGAAGATTCATCCATCACAGTTCTTATTGCGTATGGCATGCACAGCCTAAAGTTGTAGGACAACTTGTTCTATTTGATCTTATTTGATTGTGCACGCCAGGTTGATTACATTTGTTGAAACAGGGGTGCCCATGTGAAGGTTGCAATCTCCCACCCCATCCATCACAGTTGCTGGATTGTAAGACAGAAACATCAGAGGAATCAATGGGGAGTGAGGCAGGCTTATGGAGCATAAATTGGAGATAGTAACCCTGAGCAAATTTTGGACAGACCATTAAGTCTCTTGGCATCAAGTCAAGTGTACTGATTACTAGCTTTTTTCCTTCCCCCGGAGAACAAAGGTGATGAGGATGGGGCGAGGAGAGGACGTTGGTTGCGGGTCGTCCTGGGTTATACTGTGGAGCTGAACGACCGGCTGGCAGGAGGCCGCTGAGAGCAGAGAGGGACCCGGCATGGGGCCGTCGAGAGCAAAGAGGGACCTGGCATGGGGCTGGCATGGGGCTGCCGAGAGCAAAGAGGGACCCAGCAGGGGGCTACCCAAGAAAGAAGGACCTGGCGGACAGGCCGCTGAGAGAGGATTAGACTGCACTAAGAACTTTTATAACTTTGTTGGTGCCAGAAACGTTCCTCAGTACTGCCTAGGTGAACTCTGCTATATGATTTTTATCAGATTGCTTACAAAAAAAATGTCATTGTACCTAAGCTCATGTGACAATAAAGTGTAATTGAATCCTTAGGTGATGGAAGTGTACAGCAGATGAGTTCTAGAATCAAGGATGATGAATTCCAATCAAGTGCTACATGTCTGATCCCACAGTAACTGATGCCCTCATTATAACGTCAACAAATAGCTGAAAGCACTGGATGTGGTAAAGGCTAATTGACCTGACAGCCCTCACCTTAATTTGGTATACTCCGCATGTTGGGGGGTGGGGCACTTCATAGTTTGAGAACCTGTGTTTTGTCTTCCCCACTTAGGATCTCGAGCCTTGGTTACTATCGCCAATCTTCTCCCCCCACCTGACTCATATGCCATTCACCCAACCCCTCCTTATCTGGATACACATCCCTTGCCAGCTCTTGGCCCACTCGTTCCCCTCAAATCTCCCGTCTTCAGATATCAGTCTGAAGAAGAGTCCTCGCCCATAAAGCTGCCTGTCGCTTTCTCTGCACAGATGTTGCTGATCCACTGAGTTCCTCCAGCAGTTAGTTTTTGGCATAGGGAAATCCCTGGACTTTACACCAATCAAATATACATTATGAGCCAACCAAAGAAGCAACATTTTCCACTTACTGCAAACATTATGTGGCACAATTAATAATTCCCCTTTTATGCCCTAAAGATTAATGGATAGATTAATTATCCCAAAATATGTAGATGCAGGTTTCCATTTAGAGATCCATGAGAGATAATGAGAGCTTCTTCAGTGCTGATTGAATTTGATGTATGGCCTACTTGTGCTTCTATTTCCTATATTAATATTCTGTGGAAAATAGACAGCCTGGCGTTGAATCAAACCACGCAAAATAATGAAAATTCAGATTCTATTTCTGAAAATAGACATGGATCATGTGAAGGCAGATGAGATCAGTTCAGTTAGGATTGATGTTTGCCACATACATCGTGGGCTGAAGGGCCCGTTCCTGTGCTGTAATATGTTCTATGTTCTAAATTAGAGTTGATGCAAGTTACTTACTTGAGTTAACATTAAGGCTGCTTTGATGGCACTAGCTTAGGGAGTGAAACATTCACAAGTAAATTTCTGGTCACAAAACCACTATACTTCATCCTAACTAAAACCTTTATCTAGGAGGACAGACATAAAATGCTGGAGTAACTCAGCAGGACAGACAGCATCTGGAGAGAAGGAAAGGGTGATGTTTCAAGTCAAGATCCTTCTTCAGACTAGAGTCAGGGGAAATGGGAAATGAGAGACATAGTCAGTGAAGTAGAGTATAGAACAAATAAATAAGTAAATAAGTAACAATAATAATGGGAAATGGGTCATTTTGAGCTGTTTGGTAGGTGAGAACAAGAAGTTGGTGTAACCTGTGATGGAGAGAGAGAATGCAGGGGTTACTTGAAGGGTGTCTCACCGGTTTAAACCAGCATCTGCAGTTCCTTCCTACACATTAATTAAGGAGGACTCGGATTTAGCTGTCCACTGTAATTCATCTCTAATTTATGCTTCCACTGTAATGATATACCAACCATGATATTCAGTGGTGGACTGGGCCTAAAATTATTGGTTGCCAGGAGACAAAGGGGGCCCACTTCATCAGGGGCCCACTTGATATAGGGGGCCCACTTCATCAGGGGCCCACTTGCCATCGGGCAAGCTGACACCCTGGCCAGTCCGCCACTGATGATATTAACCAATAAATCTCCAATAGAACCAATTTCTGTGAAGCTTACTGCGAGACATGCTGCGCTATTGCCTTGTCACAATCTTTCTCACAGCAATGTTGGACCACATCACCAATAAATCTGCGGAAGTGGAATGATCTTCAGAGCTAATTGAAACTCTAATCCATGACGATTAATCTTCAGAATGTGAATAGTTGAACTGCAATATGAAAACATTGGCTATGTTTATGGAAGTTCATAGGCTAAAACGCAAAATAAGCAAGACACAAATTAAGG
The DNA here is from genome assembly GCA_035221665.1 of Okamejei kenojei. Taxonomy (NCBI): domain Eukaryota; kingdom Metazoa; phylum Chordata; class Chondrichthyes; order Rajiformes; family Rajidae; genus Okamejei; species Okamejei kenojei. The sequence goes on along the minus strand of CM069149.1, from coordinate 22,068,990 downwards.
CATGATTTAGCACAGACATCTACTGTAACTACAGACATGGAATATTAAAATAAGCATAGCATTAATAAGTTATTGTGTTTTTGTAAAGATTGCACAAGAGAATGATTTGAGAATGTGCACATTCTATATTATCAATTATTTTTTAAAAATCTGCAGACATTATCAGCTTGCTGAGATAGAAAGGTCTTTAACTATTTTCTGGCAGCCTAACTTCAATTTGAAACCTAGCGCAAAGTTCTGCATGATTATAACAGTGTTCACATTAGTTGATTTTCAACTTGTTACCAAGTTGTGGCACCAAGGCCAAGCTACAGAGTCATACAGCACCGTAAAACAGGCCGGTCAGCCCAACCACGATGCCCGTCCATGTTGGTCCCATTTGCCTGCTTTTGGCCCATATCCTTCTAAACATTTCCTATACATGTCCAAATGTCTACTAAATGCTGTTATTATACAGCCTCAGCTACTTCCTCTGGCAGCTTGTTCCATATACCCACCATCCTCTGTGTCAGGTAACTCAGTACAAATGAGAAGCTTATTACTGCAATTGGATGAAAATATGTGTCTTCAACTCAGTTCTAAATAACTTAGCCTCATCCCTAGGCTGTGACCACTTGTTTTGGATTTTCCTTTTGGAACATCTTGTCTGTAGAATTCCATCAGGATTTTAAAAGCTTCAGTGAGGCTCAATTAACAATTCACGGGAAACAGCAATGACCATCTAATGCAGAATGTGAAATTATCAATCATGATGTACAGTTCCCAAAGTTCCAACTACTTGTATAATAGATTTTCCATTGCGTTTTTTGAAAGATACCTGATGAGTTATGTTGAATCAATCAATTGACGCAACATAACTTCAATTCTTCCTCTCGTATATGCATTTACCTTTACTTCTTGGAACATTGGTTGTTTTCTTTCTTTTGCAAAGGTTATTTTTGAAGATGGGACAAGCAAGCATAGCATACTCGACTTATGATGATGTACGTTGTCTGAAAATAAATGCGTGTACCTAATTTTGCAATTTCTTATAAACCATTCTTAATAAATACAATTTGTATTATTCACTACAATTATAATATGAAAGACCAGTTAAAAATTCTATTTAAAAATAGATTAAAAATGTACTTTTACATTTAAAAATCCATCTTTTAGCCGACAACATAGATTTGTCTAACCTATTGAATATTAAATAAACATAGAGCACATAAGCACATGTTTGTAAATGTTATATCCCAGAAAGAAAAGCATTATGAGGGTGATGCTCAGAGTGTACATAACATTGTGCAGTTAGTAATTTTCTTGTTAATAACTGTCTATTTCAGGTGACGATGTGATAAAAAATGGAACTGTTTGTTGATTTTGAATATTTCGTGGATAGATCGGGGATTGACAGTGTAATGCTGGCCTATAGGATCAGGGGTGCGTCAGAGACCCATCTGCCATGAGTCCCAGGAGATAGAAACTGCTTTTTTTGTCCCTGATTGCCGCACCTGATGCCAAGATTAGAGTGTCAAGCTTGCTTTCCATTTGAAAGATGTAGACAATTGAAGTGTTTACTGGAGTGGTAGGTGGTTTCCTGAAGAACTATTCTTACCTTCTCACAGTGGATCTTTACTGACATCATCACTGATAAAATGGGGGTTACCCATGGAAGTTTCATTGCCACATCAACTGTAGAATTTTATGAAAATGTGTGGGTTTTCAAAAGATCTGTGTTCTAAAAATGTTGATGCTGCTACTTGCTCCTGCAATCCATAAAATATCTCACTGTGAATCACAATTGTCATTTTAACTATTTCAGAAGGTAAAGACAAGAATCACACAAAGGGATTGGGCAGAAAGTATTGATTAGACCCAGAGGAAAGCAGAAAATAGCTTCCCTTCCTTTAAAGCAAAATAATGGTTTGGCAGGCACTGGAAAAAGCGGGATGAAAGGAAACTCAAAAATCCTCAAAGTAAACATAAAGTTACAAGATACCAAATCTACTGCAACAGACAGGTTGTGAGAAAAGCTTTTTATGTAATATAGCAGGTAGCAATATGGCTACTCTGCAGGAAAGCAGGAACATGTGGCTCATGCAGAAACATCACCTTAAAGGGATTTTTCAGTTAGCTTGGCTCCTCAGTGTATGGTGTGTAATTAATCAGCAGCTACAATATTTTAGTACATTGTTACAATGTGAATTTGTTGGTATTTGACTAGTTTTGAAGGGACATTCATTTCACTATTATTGTGAGTGATCATTTGCAAACATATTAGGCATATGATTATGATTATTGCAGTAATGTATGTAATTTAGGTGGTAATATATATAATTGATAGAAACAAGGAACTGCAGATGCTGATGCCTTAATCAGTCTGAAGGGTTCGAACCCAAAGCGTCGCCTATCCATGTTCTCCTGAGATGCCTCTTGACCCGCTGAGTGACTCCAGCACTTTGTGTCTTCTCATATATAATTGATAGTTGCTCTGCTTCAAACCAGCAGGGCTTATGGTATTTTTTGTACTATTTCTTCTGTCACTATTTTGATAATTGGCAGACAACTGGCAGATGCTGGTTTATACCTATTCCTTTTCTCCAGAGATGCTGCCTGACTCACTGAGTTGCTCCCAGCATTTTGTGCCTATCTTCTCTACAAATACTATGTTAGCAGATGTGTGCACCCATCAGGATTTTAAAGTGATATATAAACTTCCTTAGGGAAGAGCCTCATCCTCCACCTTATTATCTATGTTATTTCATAACGTACTTACTTTACAAAAAAATGTTCCCAAGTTCCTCAGGAGCCCTTTTATAAAATGAAATGGGAGAGTGAAGAGAAGTGTAACTGTCAGGTATAAACATATAATACGGTAAGGGAACTGGCCAGAACCATAGACTCAATTGCAGCGTTTGACTCAAACATAGACATAGAATGAATATTGTGGGCATATGAAAGACAATGCCTCTACTGGAGATCAGGTCTGATGCCAGGCACAATCTCTCAGACACCTCCTCCTACTTATCCTTGGAACATGACCCCACAGACGAGCACCAGGCCATTGTCTCAAGTACCATCACTGTCTTCATCGCTTCCGGCTCCCTGCCCTCCCAAGCCTCCAACCTCAACATTCCCCAGTCCCGCAAAGCCCGATTTTATCTTCTCCTCAAAAACCCACTAACCTAACTATCCTGGCAGACCCATTGTTTCTGCCCATTCATGTCCCACCAAACTTATTTCCACATACCTCGACTCCATCCTATCCCCCCTGGTCAAATCCCTTCCTACCTATGTCCAAGACACCTCACAAGCTCTTTGTCTCCTTCATGACTTCCGTTTTCCAGGCCCCCACTCCCTCAGCTTCACTATGGATGTCCAGTCACTCTACACCTCCATCCCCCACCAGGAGGGTCTTAAAGCCCTCCGTTTCTTCCTCGACTGCAGAACCAACCAATCTCCGTCTACTAATACTCTCGTCCACCTCGCAGAGCTGGTCCTTACCCTCAACAACATTTCCATTGACTCCTCCAATTTCCTCCAAATCCAAGGCATAGCTATGCCTGCCTCTTTGTAGGGTATGTCAAACAATCCCTGTTCGAGGCGTACTGTGGCCCTATCCCCGAATTCTATCTCTGCTACATTGACAACTGCATTGGTGCAAGCTTCTGCACTCAGACTGCATCCATTTCACCACTAATTTCCACCCGGCACTCAAATTCACCTTTACCATTTCCGACATCTCCCTACCGTTTCTAGATCTCACCATCTCCATCGCAGGCAACAGACTACTCACCGACATCTACTACAAACCCACTGTCTCCCATAGCTATCTGGACTACACTTCTTCCCACCCTGTTCCTCTAAGGACTCTATCCCCTACTCCCAATTCCTCCGTCTTTGCCGCATTGCACCCACGATGAGGTGTTCCAGACCAGGGCTTCGGAGATGTCCTCATTCTTTAGGGAACGGGAGTTTCCCTCTTCTATTATAGATGAGGCTCTCACAGGGTCTCCTCTATATCCCGCAGCTCCACTCTTACTCCCCATCCTCCTACTCGTAACAAGGACAGAGTCCCCCTTGTCCTCACCTTCCACCCCATCGGCCGTCGCATACAACATATAATCCTCCGACATTTTCGCCACCTCCAACGGGATCGTACCACTGGTCACATCTTCCTATCTCCTCCCCTTTCTGCTTTCGCAGAGACCGTTCCCTCCGTAACTCCCTAGTCAATTTGTCCCTTCCCACCCAAACCTCCCCGGGTACTTTGCTTGCAACCGCAGGAGATGCTACACTTGTCGCTTTACCTCCTGCTGCGACTCCATCCAAGGACCCAAGCAGTCTTTCCAGGTGAAGCAGAAGTTCATCTGCACTTCCTCCAACCTCATCTACTGCATCCGCTGTTCCAGGTATCAACTTCTCTACACCGGCAAGACCAAGCGCAGGCTCCGCTCAGTTTGCACTAACCAACCTGATCTCCCGGTGGCCCAGCACTTCAACTCCCCCTCCCATTCAGAATCTGACCTTTCTGTCCTGGGCCTCCTCCATTGCCAGAGTGGGGCCCAGCGCAAATTGGCGGAACAGCACCTCATGTTTCGCTTCGGTAGTTTTACACCCCAGCGGTATGAACATTGAAATCTCTAATTTCAGGTAGTCCTTGCTTTCTCCCTCCTTCCCCTCCCCCTCCCCCATCCCAGCTCTCCCACAAGCTTACTGTCTCCTCCTCTTCCTTTCTTTTTCCCGCCCCCCCCCCCCCCCCGACATCAGTCTGAAGAAGGGTCTCGACCTGAAATGTCGCCTATTTCTTCTCTCCATAGATGCTGCCTCACCTGCTGAGTTCCTCCAGCATTTTTGTCTACCTTAACCCAACGCCAAGCAAGTTTACAAAGGTTTAAGTTTAATTTATGATTAAGAAAACCTAACAAAACCATGGTTGGACTGTAATTGAAGTTATCTCAATTTGTACACATGGCAACTCAGTTTTAGGTGCAAAGAATTATTGTGTGAAATTAATGATGACTAGACTCAGAAGTGGTTGTTACCAGAGATGAATCTGATCTTTGAGAAAATTTCCCATACAGGACTTGCAAGTGAGTCAGTTAATCCACAACGCTGTGTGCCAGGGATGCCGGGCAAAACACTGCTCGGAAGGAAGCCGATCATCACTTTAAAAAGGTAAACACGCTGTGGATGGAAACACGATTCAGACAAGAAAAATACTATATATGTGATTTAAAAAGCCACAGCACCAGTGCGGGGCGGGAGATTGCAACCTTCACGTGGTCCATCCTGTTTCAACAAATGCAATCAACCTGGCGTGCACAAACAGAAGATCAGACAGAACAAGTTGTCTTACAACTTTAGGCTGTGCACGCCATACGCAAGAAGAAGAAGAAGCACCAGTGCCTGTAGGAATAAGTATAAAGTCAAACAGAATTAAAGGAAGTTACAGCTATTCAAATTTTCTGAAATTTTCACCATTCTCGCTGCATAAAGAAGACAATTTAATTTAAAAACAGCTAATTTAAAGTTATAATCATGAAATCGAATGATGGAGATGTGACATTTGAACATAACACTGGGTGTAGCACCACACTGGTGAACTCAACTGAATACGTAATTGGGTGGCCAGAAAATACTCTACCTGAACTTATAAAGACACACCTAAAGCTGATGTTGATGGAGTTGCTGATGAAATACCAAAGACAGGTTGTTGCAGGCTTTTAACCAAACCTTTTAGAAAGTGTCTTGCTGAAAGAAGTTCCCTAGATTGGAGGAACATTCATCACATTAAGACGTACTCCAATAGAATGACTTACTCCAACATTAATACTTTTTATCTAATTGTGGGAATCAAGTTCCGCCATCCCCCTCAATTCTAATCAATTAAGTTTAACTCTTAAAAATTACTGGATTGACAATCATCCTATGATGTATTCAAACATTTTATGCAGTTGGGTCAAAATAACAAGCTGTGAATTGTTCAAGTTTCATAATTTCCTACAATGTATTATTTTATAAATGCTAACATTTAAGCTGTTCAGTGAAAAGTAAACAGACATTTGGAGACAACAGATTGCAGATGCTGGAATCGAGCAAAAAAATAAACTGCTGAAGCAACTCAACGGATCAGGCAGCATCTGTGGAGGAAAATAGACATGACATTTCGGATCAGATGCCTTCTTCAGATTAATGGTGTAGAAGGGAGATAGCCTGTAGAGAGAGGTGAGGGGAAGGTGGGGCAGGGTGATGTGTGCCAGGCACTGGGAGGGAGGGGCACGTGGAGTTAGGTTGGTGGGAAGGGTGGGGCGTATTACCTTAAACTGGAGCATTTAATGTTCATGCAGTTGGTTTGTACCCAATCTGAATATAAGGTGTTGTTCTTACTTTTTGTGTTGGTGGGTGATAGGGGAATTAGAGAGAGAACTGGGCATTTGGGAAGCAATATATTAAAGAGAAACAAGAAGTTAGGTGCCAGCTACTTTCCCTCTGCTCTATAAGTCTGAAGAAATGTCCCGACCATTTCCCATCAGACAGATGCTGCCTGGCTGTTGGGTTCCTTCAGTAATTTGTTTATTATTCAGTCATACCCTATTTCCAGTTTGATGACTGTTACTAGGATTATTTCATTTCTGGGAGAATGGAGAGTTAAACAAGGCACATGGTTTAATCACAATTCTTTGTGAGGCTTTGCACACTTCCTCTGCTTCCACAGTCTTGTACAATCATTGCATTTAATTTCCAGCTTTGTTGAATCCTCCTTCACCAACTGGACACCTATCAGTGATTCAAGTCCTTTTAGTTTGCATGTGATCTCCAGTGCCTACAATGCAGGTCCAGAAAATATGTTGAAATATAAGAGCATTTATTTCTAATATTTTCAAATAGCCTCCAAAGCATATACAGTATAATCCAAATCATTGGAACAAATGTTCCAGTTTAATATGAAACCTTACTGTTTTAATTTGGTTAGTCTATTAATACTGCATCGATTGCCCTTTAGCAATTATATTGTTCTTTACACTGCTTACATAGTGAAATATTTCCAGGTGTTAGATTAAGTCAAGAAGGTAATTATTAAACCTTTTCTCTCACCAAGTAATTTTTAGAGTGTGTCTGTGGCACACATCCACTGTATTACCTACCTTCTGACCTGGTGGGGTGGAATGAAAACTATAGTGTAGAAAGACTAGAGCCAAATCAAATATTACCATGGAAATGGAATCCACAAAAGGGTACTGAACTTAAATTCTCAAATGTAGTGAGCACACAATAAAACCAACAGCAGCTTACAAAAGAGTTAGGTTTCTCACAGCAGCAGTGAACACTTTCCTATCTGAACACAAATAAGAAGTAAGAGTGGTACCTGAGTGATGAAAATAACTAATGCAAATAAATGTAGTGTTTCCCCATTTGTGGAGAAATGACAACGATCAACATTTGTTGACAGAGGGGAACAAAGGAGGAGCCGGCGTACTTTGTAAACTTTGTCAGCACCGTCCGTAGGTGACCACTATTTGCATACCTTGGGTATGCAATCAAAAAGAAAATCACTATGCCTTGTCACATGCGACAATAAAGTATTCTATTCCATTCTATTTTTCCTCATTCCACTGCACTGACTGCAGACAAAATAATGGTATTTTCTGCAGATGTTATCATATGCAAACAGAGGCATTATGATGTTAATGCTAACTATTCATGGCAGGGCAACAGGCTCGACCCGAAACGTCACCCATTCCTTCTCTCCAGAGATGCTAACTGTCCCGCTGAGTTACTCCAGTTTTTTGTGTCTATCTTTGGTTTAAAACAGCACATGCAGTTCCTTCTTACACATTTAGGCTGCAATCCTGCTTTGGATCCCTCATTGTGGTACACGGAACTCAAGCTAAATTTACACACTTACATTTTGCAAAAAACTGAAAAATTCTAATTTCAGGTTGATGGAAATGAAAAGCTATTCTCCCCTTCAAATGGAAGGGAACAGTTGTCATAGCCTCAGTAGAAGTTTTAATATTTAAACAGAGTTCTAAATAGGTTATTTGATTATAAATACCCAACATGCTCGAAGATTAAACATATTTCCAATGGTTTCTTCAGTTCGATTTTTTTAATGAGTTCAATCGTATTTTGCTATTTAAATGCCTACATGACTTTTAAACATTTCTAAAGTTTTTTCATAACTTAGTTTTACCTCTGCTAAACCAAAATATCCAACATACGGAATCTCCGTGAACTATTTCGGAGTCTGACCCAGAGTGGGTCTGGGATGACTGAACCTGATAATGAATCGTTCAATACTTGTTCAAGACAAGAGTTGGATCAGGCCCTAGGAATCTATCATTAAAATTCATGAATAAGATGGCTGTAAATGCAAAGTAAATAATATTGGCAAGCCGTAGACACAAGTCACCCACCAGTTGATCCTATGATACAGTAATGAATGGAGATCTGCCTCAAATTATGAGACAAGGATTGTGAAAATATTCCTGGCGACAACGTATTCAAAAATATAGAAAAGGTAAAAATATGAGACATGGAAGTATTAAAAAGCTCTTCAGCCATCAAATAATGGAATGAGAACAATACATTCTCAATAAAATGCAAAAACCACTGAGCAGCGTTAACAGGGAATCTAAATATTCCAAATATAGACTGGGACTGTAACTATGTGAATAGCAAAGAGATGGGAAATTTCCTTAAACGTGTGTACCAAATAACTTCTTTTGATATATGTGTTTCCAAGTCAGCAAAAAGAACGCACGGCTGAAACTGCTTCTGGGAATGAGCTTTTCAGCATTTGTGCGGGGAGAGGATTTTGGGCACTATGATCTAATATGAAATTTAGGACAGTAAGATAAAATATACAGGATACACAAAATGTTGGAGAAACTCAGCGGGTGCAGCAGCATCGATGGAGCGAAGGAGATAGGTAAACGTTTCGGGCCGAAACTCTTCTTCAGACTGATAAGGGGTGGGGGGAGGCGGGGGGAAGAAAGGAAAAAGGAGGAGGAGGAGCCCGAGGGCTGAGGGAGAGGTAGGAAGGGGAGGAGACAGCAAGGGTCAACAGAATTGAGAGAATTCAATGTTCATGCCAAGAGGATGCAGACTCCCAAAGCGGAATATGACGTGTTGTTCCTACAATTTGCGGTGTTGCTCACTCTGGCCATGGAGGAGGCCCAGGACAGAGAGGTCGGATACGGAATGGGAGGGGGAGTTGAAGTGCTGAGCCACCGGGAGGTCGGGTTGGTTATTGCGGACCGAGCGGAGTTGTTCGGCGAAACGATCGCCAAGCCTCCGCTTGGTCTCACCGATATAGATCATCTGGCATCTAGAGCAGCGGATGCAATAGATGAGGTTGGAGGAGGTGCAGGTGAACCTCTGTCGGACATGGAAGGACTGCTTGGATCCTTGAAAGGAGTGGAGGGGGGAGGTAAAGGGACAAGTGTAGCATCTCTTGCAGTTGCAAGGGAAAGTGCCCGGGGAAGGGGTGGAGTTGGAGAGAAGAGAAGAATTGACAAGGGAGTTGCGGAGCGAGCGGTCTTTGCAGACGGGGGGGCGGGGGGGGGGGGGGGGGGAGATGGGAAGATGTGGCGAGTGGTGGGGTCACGTTGGAGGTGGCGAAACTGGCGGAGGACTATGTGTTGTATGTGCCGGCTGGTGGGGTGAAAGGTGAGGACCAAGGGGACTCTGCCCTTGTTGCGAGTGGGGGGATGGGGAGAGAGGGCAGTGTTGCGGGGTACGGAGGAGACCCTGGTGCGAGCCTCAACCCTGGTGCGAGCCTCTCCAGCATTTTGTGTACCCTCGATTTTCCAGCATCTACAGTTCCTTCTTTAACAGATAAAATATACAACTGTTTCCAATATTTACCTTGAGAAAAAGGGTAACCAATGAGTTGAAAAGGGATCTTGCACAGGATGAGTGATATAAAAAAATTGTAATTGAACAATGCAAAGGCCTTCAAAGAAGATTAATAAGGAATAGACATTTCTGAAACAGAACAAGGACGTTCAAACCTGGGATTTACTTGCGGAGATTAAATCAGACATAATAAAAAGACAAAATAAATTTGTTATTGGTATCAGTTTAATATTGTCATTTAATCTCCGCACTGTACCAAGATACAAGGAAACGAGTACAATCAGGCCATGTGAGTACAACAAGTAGAGCAAAAAGAGAAAGGAAGAGTGCAGAATATCATGTTACAGCTACAGAGAAAGTGCAGAACAAATGTGTAAGGACTGCAATGAGGTAGTTGCAAGATCGGGTTCACATTCTTGGCTTATGAAAGGTTTGTTCAAGAAGCTGAAAACAGTGGGGAACGTTGTTCTTGAATCTGATGGTACATGCTTTCAAGCTTTTGTATCTTCTGCCCGATGGGAGAGGGAAGAAGAGGGAATATCCAGGATGTGGTTGGCAGCTTTCTTGAGGGAGCATGATGAGTAATGTCAAAGGGAGAGATGGGAGTATTTTGCATGATGTACTGGCCTGCATCCACAACTCTTGAAATTTCTTGCAGTCTCAGGCACAGGTTTTGCCAAACCAAGCAGTGATGTATACTGATAAGATGCCCTCCATGGTGCCCCTGAAGAGATTAGCAAGAGTCACTGAATTTCCTTAATCATCTGTGGAAGTAGAGGCATTGGTATGATTTCTTGTCCACAGCATCATTGCAGCTGGACCACGGACCATGTTGATGATATAAGCATAGAGCAGTACAGCACAGGAATGGGCCCTTAGACCCACAATGTTTATGCCGAACAAGAACTATATCCATCTATTCGTGCACATCCATGTGTCAATCTCTTAAACACCACTATCGCATCTGCCTCCACCACTACCTCTGGCAATGTGTTCCAGGTCCCACCACTACTTCCAACCTGAGAAATAGGTTCTGACTGTTTAACCTATCTATGCCTTTCATAATTTTATATACTTCTATCAAGTCCCTCAATCTCCAACATTACAGAGAAAATAATTCAAGCCCATCCAACCTCTCACTATAGATGGAAACCCTCTAATCCAGGAAGCATTCTGGTAGACCTCAACTGCACCCCTTCCAAAACATCATCTTTCCAGTAATGGGGCAACCAGAACGGCACACAATATTCCAAATGCATCCTGACCAAAGTACTGATTGATACTGAGGACATTTAACAATATGGGCATCACACACTCGACTTTGCCCATCCACAAACACTTTGGCAGATAGCAATGGAAGTGCTCTAGAACTGCTGAAGTGGCAAAGGAACTCATTACCCTTCTCCTGGGTAGGCACTTCTGCTATTTATTTGCCAGAATGATGGAAGATGATGTGTGATTTAGAGGATATCTCTATACCTATAAATGTCTGACCTTGTGTGTGTGTGTGTGTGTGTGTGTGTGTGTGTGTACCTGTCTGTCTGTCTGTCTGTATTCATTGTATCTTCCTCAAAACGACACGTGCTAACGCTTACAGTTTTACATATTCTTACATTTTTCATCTCCACGACCTCATCAGGTTCAGATTTCATGCTCTACTTCAAAAGTTATTTGCGATTCAAGTTTAAAAAAAAAGCCAAAAACCGATTCTCACAGAGCCTTTTTCCAGCAACTTCAAACGATGATGTCACAATGCCACTCACAGTGTACCAATCACAATGGGCTCTCAAGCTGCCCACTGCCACAATGACATCACAATGGGACGTTGTCAACGGTAACAGCAGCAGAAGAAGAGGTTGCCAAAGGAAGGCCCTGTCAGAGGGGGGGGGGGAGGGGGGGGGGGGCAACGAGTGCCATTTGGCCTCATGCCTGTCTGCTTCAAAGGGATCTTGATTTGGGGGCCATTAAAATTGAGGGGCCTGGGCCTTAGTCCATCTATGAGAGGGCCTGGCCAAAGCTGCCAGAGGGAGGGAGGGAGGGAGGGGGAGAGGAAGAGGGGCAGGGGGAGGGTGAGAGAGAGATGGAGAGTGTTGCACAGGGCTGGTACATGGGCTTGACGGCCTCCTGTATTTTCTGCGGCGAGGTAGAGACCGTGTTCCACGTGTATATGGAGTGTGTGAGGTAGCTGCCCCTGTACAGATATCTGAAGGGGCTGCTCAAGTTCTGTCCCACGATCCTGGTGTTTGGACACAAGGCAAGACGATTGATTGCCTCCCATAAATTCCATGATTTTCCTTGCGGGGGGTGATTGGCTCTGGGGGCGCACCTGTCTCCGGGGTGAGCGCCGCCCCACCCCCCCGCGTTGGGGTACAGGACCCAACGGGTCCCACTTGGTCTAGTTACAAATAAAACTAAAACCCATGGAACTGAAGGTAAAGAAAGCTGGGAGAGAGGAGGGGCAGGACAGAGCCTGGCAGGTAATAGGTGGACAAAAAAATGCTGGCGTAACTCAGTGGGTTAGGCAGCAGCTCTGGCGAAAAGGAATAGTTAATGTTTCGGGTCAGAACCCTTCTTTGCTATGTAATAGATGGATACAGGTGAGGGGGCTGGGTTGATAGACAATAGCTGAATAGGCCAGAGATGAAAAGACAGGTGTGAGACAAAAAGTATGAAGAGTTCTAGATTGTGAAGCTAGAGGAAGTGGGGAGAAAGGGGGAGGAATTGTCTTATGGAGAAAGATTACACAGGGACACACTGGTCCGTACTCTCAAATCAAGAAAGGAAAGCGATTTTATTGAAACATACAATTTGTTTTGCATGCCTTGGAGTGAAGATTTCATCTCTGACCATGTCTAGAACCAGGAATCAGAGTTTCCAAATAAAAGCTCAGCCCTTCAGGATTGACATTTCTTCCTCCTAGCAGGCAAATCAGACCATTTCCAAAAGATTTGGTCTTCATTTATCGACTTATTACAAGCATAGGGTGCAACACAACTTTGAAAATAAATGGTATCAGAATCTGGTGAGGGGTGTGTAAAGATATGAAGTAGGTACATCCCTTTTATCTTATTTTACTTTTTTATATTTTCTGTCTTCTATTTTTCTCTTTCTTTTCCTTTGGTTTTCTTTTTTATTCTTTCTTGTGTTTTACGCTTCTACGGGTTCTTCCTGATCACTCTCCCACGCACTTACTATCTTATCTAACTTTCTCTATTCTTCTTCTTCTTAAAGTTTAAAATAAGAAGTGGTACAGGAAATGTATTATGTTATTTTTGGCTTATATCACTGTAATGTACATTACTTCTAATTAAAAAAAAGGATTCACATTTCTTCACCAGAGCAGCAATACATTTTTGGCACTCTTGAGTCAAGGGCTATGGAGGTGCAATAGCTGAATATATTCAAGACATTGATAGCTTATTGGATATTTGGAAAAACAAGGGTTATGGGTTAGTGGCAGAATGTGGTGCAGAGCAAAACCAGCAGGTGAAATTATGATTTCATTGAATGGCAAAGGGCCCACAAGTACTGGCGCTGCATCAACCTCTTGTGTCTGATTCACCCGAGGGGCTTCTGGTTCGCGATTTCCAAGTCGGATGCCTTTGGGATTGCATCATTCTGGTTTTGGAACATAGCAGGGATAATTAGACTTGTTGCCTGGAGAGAAACTCTTGTTTGAAACTCCCAAGACATGTACATCTTCATAGTGTAGCATTAGATTGCATTCAAGTTCCATGTGTAGTAGCTTTTAACCTTGCATCTCCTAGCAAAACTTGAATCTTCAGCAGCCCTACTCTGGATCATCAACCTCCAACTCACAATCCCTCTTAATTTATCCATGGTTATTATTACTTCTAACTTTATAATTGTTTGAAATCCTTATGGATTTATATAAAAATCCACTGAATCCTTACCCTCATTTACATACACTGCACTTAATCCTTATTCTATTTCCTTGTTTTCTCATTTATAAACATATAACTTACAACAGCACAGCACCAAAACAGGCCCTTCGGCCCAAAACATCAGTGCCGAACCTGATGCTAAATTCATTTCTGCTACCATGTGATATATATCACTCCATTCCTTGCATATCCATGTGCCTATCTGAATTCCTCATATACCACAATATTATCAGTGTGTGTTCCAGGCACCCATCACTCTGTGTAAAAAAAACGTACCCCACACATCACCTTTAAACTTTGCCCCTCTAACCCTAAAGCTATGCCCTCTTGTCTTTTGATATTTCTACTCCGGGAAAAAGATGATCAGTCTACCCTATCTTTGCCTCTCATAATTTGATATACTTCTATTCTATCAGGTCTCCCCACAACCTGATATTCCAGAGAAAATAATCCAAGTTTGTCCAGCTTTTCCTTATAGCTGTTACACTAATCCAGGCCTTTAATATTGATATATTTTGTTATCCCCTGGCCTTTTTACAATAGTATTTTCAGCTCCCATTATCTTTATCTGCCCTTCTCTGTATGTTCAATTATTAGAGCTAAGCTTCCTATTTCAATAGCTTTATTGATTTTGCTGCTTTACATTCCAAATTTAAGTTCTCCACATTGTGAAATGAAGAGGAGAGTTATTTATTTATTTCTCACCTTCATTTAACTCAACCCTCACTACCCTGTACTTTAGGTTCTTTACCTGCTCTTCAGAAATCACTCCAGTGAACTGAATCTTTCACTTTGCAATACACAACCTAGTGTCCAGTCTTTGTCAAGTTAGCCCACCACTTACATTTAATGAAACTATTTCAGAGATAACTTTTATTGAGGATTTTGTTAAAAGGCAGAAGCAAGAAATCTAAAACAAAAGCACAAAATGTTGGAAACAGGAGTTCAGGCAGCACCTGTAGAAAGAGAAACAGTTAAAGTTTCAAAAACAAACAGGAGAGGTTCCAGGGATATATAAATAGAAAGAGGGTAGCTGAGGTAAATGTGGAGTCTATAGAGAATGAGGCTAGTGAATTAATAATAGTACAGAAAGTGAGAGCAGAAACACAAGAGGCTGCAGATGCTGGAATTGTGAGCAGAAAACATAATTTATATAAATGGCGTGGAGGAAGGAACAAGGTTTCCAAATTTGCCGATGATACGAAAATAAGGCATTTTGTGATAAGGTTATTGAGATACTGCAACAGGGTATAGATCAGAGTACGTGGACAAAAGACTAGCAAAATGGAGTTTAATGTGCAAGGTCGCTTGTCGGGTCGAGACCCTTCAGACTGAAGGGTCTCAACCAGAAACATCACACATTCCTTCTCTCCAGAGATGCTGCCTGTCCCGCTGAGTTACTCCAGCATTTTGTGTCTACCTTTGATTTAAACTAGTATATGCAGTTCCTTTTTACACAGTTCCAATTATGTGGTGGCTTTCGATCATACTTACATCTTTCATTGCTAACATACAATGCATGGCTCACTGACTGTTGAGCAAGAAATGGTTTTAAACACTAAGTGACAGGAACAGCTTTCTGCAATCAACTCTATTATTAAACTACAGTGCCCTCCATAATGTTTGGGACAAAGACTATTTGCCTCTGTACTCCACAATTTGAGATTTGTAATAGAAAATGGGGGGGGGGACTATGTTTATAGTCCCCCCATTTCAGGGCACCATAATGTTTGGGACACATGGCTTCACAGGTGTTTGTAATTGGTCTGGTGTGTTTGCATCCTTAATGCAGGTATAAGAGAGCTTTCAGCACCCAGTCTTTCCATCACCTTTGGAAACTTTTATTGCTTTTATCAACATGAAGACTAAACTTGTGCCAATGAAATTCAAAGAAGCCATTATGAGATTGAGAAACAAGAATAAAACTGTTAGAGACATCAGCCAAACCTTAGGCTTACCAAAATCAATAGTTTGGAACAGCATTAAGAAGAAAGAGAACACTGGTGAGCTTACTAAATGCAAAGGGAATAACAGGCCAAGGAAGACCTCCACAGCTGATGACAGAAGAATTGTCTCTCTAATAAAGAAAAATCCCCAAACACCTGTCCGACAGATCAGAAGCACTCTTCAGGGGTGGATTTGTCAATGACCACTGTCCGCAGGAGACTTCAAGAACAGAAATACAGAGGCTACACTGCAAGATACAAACCACTGGCTAGCCGCAAAAATAGGTGGCCAGGCTACAGTTTGCAAAAAGTACTTAAAAGAGAAACCACAGTTCTGGAAAACGGTCTTGTGGACAGATGAGACGAAGATTAACTTATATCAGAGTGATTGCAAGGGCAAAGTATTGAGGAGAGAAGGAACTGCCCAAGATCGAAAGCATCCCGCCTCATCTGTGAAGCATGGTGGTGGGGGTGTTATGGCCTGGGCATGTATGGCTGCTGAAGGTACTGGCTCACTTATCTTCATTGGGTAGTAGCATAATGAATTCTGAAGTGTACAGACACATCCTATCTGCTCAAGTTCAAAAAATGCCTCAAAACTCAATGGCCGGCGGTTAATTCTACAGCAAGACAATAATCTCAAACATTCTGCTAAAGCAACATAGGAGTTTTTGAAAGCTAAAAAATGGTCAATTCTTGAGTAACCAAGTCAATCACCCGATCTGAGCCCAATTGAGCATGCCTTTTATATGCTGAAGAGAAAACTGACCCCCAAAATATGCATGAACTAAAGATGGTTGCAATACAGGCCTGGCAGAGCATCACCAGAGAAGACACCCAGCAACTGGTGATGTCCATGAATCGCAGACTTCAGGCAGTCATTGCACGCAAAGGATATGCAACAAAATACTAAACATGACTCTTTCATTTACATGACATTGCTGTGCCCTAAACATTATGGTGCCTTAAATGGGGGGGGGGGGAGGGGGGGGGGGGGGGGGGGGGGGGGGGGGGACACTATGTACAAGCACTGTTGAAATTTCTACATGGTGAAACCAAAATGTATAAAAATGGCCTTTATTAAAATCTGACAATGTGCACTTTAACCACATGTGATTTTTCTATTACAAATCTCAACTTGCAGAGTACAGAGGCAAATAAATAAATGATGGGTCTTTATCCCAAACATTACGGAGGGCACTGTAGCTAGTGCCGAATAGATTTTGCAGAAACAAAGAGTTCTTGACTACAGATCAAAAAAAAACTAATTTCACTTTGTGTTAATTACAACAGCACTGCAGATGCGGCTGATGGGAGATAAACGAGCTGAAGACAATATGGTAACATCACAAGGTATTAAATGGAAGAAGCCATTTTTTCCTTGACTTGCAGTGCTCACTGGAGTTGTCGTATGAATCATCCTCTGAACAGAAGACCCTACAGGTCCTTTTAGAAAATGATATTGTAGCTATCAGCACTATTAACTATAAATAAGCTCTGTAAATTCAAACAAAGATTGTACAATTTACCCAAGGAATGCTATTTGGATCTAATTAGTTAACAGTAATCAAGTTGAACAGCACATTTAATTGTACAAATGTTTCTTTTATATTACTACAAACAAAAATAGATTTAAAACTACAGTTTTAACTAGTATGTACAAAAGCACCTTTAAAATAAAATGGTAGTATATTGTGTAAATGTCAATGGAAAAAATGTAATAGGCTAACAAGGTATGCATTGCAGTTGGTATCAAGTTATTTACAGCTCCAAGCTTGTGTCTGTTTGGAAGATTAAACTTAGAAAGTAGGGATCTAAAACACTCCCTCCAAATATTAGTTTTATTTCAGGGCACAAAGACAATTTGTAATGTACAGCTGTAATTGGAATGAACTGTATTCCAGCAGGCAAATCACAATGCGAGCACAACAGTGTCAAGTACCAAATATTTTCCAATAAACACTTCTTAAAAAAAATTGTCAGATTAAAAATAATTTACATAATATTAATACTGACATGGAGGGAAGGTGGAGAATTACAAACAGAAACTATGTAAAGAACTCATTATTGAGCACTGCAGTGTGCTGATGCACTGAATCTCTTCAAACTATCACAGGAAAAGGTCACACTCTGCAACAGGAGTGGACAATTTATTTTACACACAAGTACATAATTTCCCTTTACTTTGGAAAGGCTGGTCACACATGACATGGAATGTTATGGTACTCACTTGCATATAGGTCTGAGCACATATTTAGTACCTTTAAAAAGTGCACCAAATGCCAGCCTCTTTCTCAAATATATGACGTTGAATATATATCTTATTTAATTACATCAGCAACATTTTTTAAACACAAACTGTACACATACCCTCTCTCAAACACTTTTCATATCACTGCACCAGATTTAGGTTGGTTAACTAAAAACAAAACCCCTGGCCAGCTTAACTAAAAAATGGTGGGGCAACTACACAACTTATTTCTTCTATGCATATCTAATAAACCCAATGGTCAGTAAGATTTGCTTCCAAACAAGGCCCCTGATTATTATTCAGTCCAGTCTGCACATGACGATCTTTACATTCAATTATGCTCCAGACCGTTACCCATTGTGCTCTGGTAAGTAAACTGTCCAAGCCAACATTTAATAGTCCTGTAGATGCGGCAATTTCATATTTGTCAAGACTCTCCGTTTTGCACTTTCGCTACAGGTGGCTGCAGAAAATCTTTAAATGGAACTAATGCCTCTTTCAAAGCTGAGCAAACTTCAGAGGAAGTGCAGGTAATACATTCAACTAATGTTGGATATAGGGCAATCACTTGCGACCACGTGTTGGTGTCAACTGTAATGACAAAACACAACAAAGTAAAACTTTACACATACAATAACATTCAAAAAAACTTAAAACATTTAGGTTCTCCTTCAGAGAAAATGCTTAGCACATGTCCTCGTCATTAACAATATACCGTTTAATCAAAGGGACAAGAGGCGGACGTCACGGCCACACAACCTATCTAGGACCTGTCACTTGTTAAGATTTTCATAAAACTATACCGTATAAAAATAACCTCCTGGGCTCACTATGTCCACACTGACCATCAGGGACCTATTTCTACTAATCCTATTTACCAGCATTTGGCCCTTGGTCTGCTATGTCACAGGCTTCATTTGTTTGTCTGTGCACTATGCAATGTGGTAACAGTATCCCTACCCCCTCAGGCACTGTGTTCCAACTACACCAGTGAACTCACTTCCCTGTATGTGTTGAGCAGTCCACTCAACATGTGACAGGTTAAAACTGGCTCAGAAGCTGTGCATATTTATTTGAAAACAAGATACCCTTAAAAACTCTTCTGCTCATTTCTCTTGTGAAAGATCTATCAAGGGTGGAAAATAGCAGCCTTGTAGAAGTTAATATCAAATCCCACCTTGGTTAATTTGTGAACCTGAGACATGGACTATTAGCAGCAGGCACCGCAAAGCACTGGAGAGATGCCACCAATGCTACATTTTTGTAATATTCTGCAAATCCATGGGCATCCATTCTCTCCCAAACATCGTGACCCTAATAAACACTCATTTGGCTCCAATGGGCTGACCCTAGGCTTCACATCCCAAATCCAGACTCCCAAAACAGACACTGTTCCGAGCTCCATCACAATAGGAAGTTACCAGGCGATCATTCCAAGGACGTTGTCAAACTCTCCTTGCAAAACTCACATCCCCATCAACCTACGGGAATCCCTCACCCATAATTGCTGAAATGGAGAAAGAAATATTCATATGCCACGGAGATCTTGAAATCCTGCTGTTTAGGAGCATGTAAAGCTCAGCATAAATGGTGGCTCTCCTCACACTACCCACACGGCAGATCCACCTATGCAGAATCTGCAGCTCCCATAAAGGCCCTTCAGAACTGGTGGAAACAAGGAAGGGAGGTTGCTACACAGCGGCAACACACTGAGTAATCACACACATTGATTAGTACGGGTGTTAGAGGTGACGGGGAGAAGGCAGGAGAATGGGATTAGGAGGGGGAGATAGATCAGCCATGATTGAATGGTGGAGCAGACTTGATGGGCCGAATAGCCTAATTCTGCTCCTATCACATGGCCTTATGAGGCAACAGCTCCACAGCTATCACAACTCCACAAAGATCCCTTAAGAAGTGTAGCTTTGGAAGGGTGACTGATACAAGAGTGGAGCCATCAATTGTGTCGTGCTTGCAACGAAACTCCGTTATACTTGAACAATTGTCCTTCAAGCCATTTGCTTCACTAGATTTCTTCATGGAATTTACTTCTGGTTGATTAATCTATGGATCACTATTACATTAAAACAGAACATTTCATATAATATGTACTTGTTCATTTTTCACCTTGACTAATATCATGTTTTTAGTGAATCTGATTATTTGTAGGAATCCAAATGAACAGTATATTTTTTATACTGTCTGAAAGTTGACATTTTTCAATCGCCTTAGCTGCACAGAATGCCAGATTACATCACAGCATGTTAAAACTACACAAGGTTGAGTTATTGTTTAAATTAATTTAATAAATTCAACCTGCACGTAAGAAAAAAATAACGTGTCAAGGAAAACAAATGTAATCTTTCAGATGTTACATAAACTGAATTCCCACAAAATGCAACTTGGTGCTGAGATTACGAGCAAGAGGCTCTACTAGAAAGGTTGGTAAAAGCTGATTCAATATAACTTAAGGAAATGGGATGCAACCTTGAAAAAGGAACTTGTTTCAAAGACAAAGATGACGAGCAGGATTGGGATTCACTGGATAGTTCAGAATCCAGTAAATTGGATTGAATGGTCTCTTCCAATTCTATTTGACTTTAGGCACTTAATGTCTAAATTTAATGAGCATATGATCTTAATAACTTTTATCTGAATGTTTAGTATGTAATAATTGGCCAGAACCTACTGGGAAATGCTGGTCTGTTCCATGCCAAATCGTCATCATTCTGTGTCCCGAGGCTAATCTCCATCAGCATCAATAAATCTGGAGATCCTATGTAAATGTATAAGTGCATAGTTTTTGGCTGAGCTTCATTGATGATTCCCTTCTGTGCTCTGATGTTAGACACAGCTTTGAATGCATGGAGCAGCCCATTGAACCCATCAGATACACAATGGACCCATGACTGGTTAGATATGGGTCATTAACAGAGCACCGTTATTTGAATGGAAAGCAAGATGCCCAAACATTTGTAAACTCTTCTGCTAATTTCTCTTGAGAAAGATCTCCCAGGGGTGGAAAATACTTGCCTTGCAGAAGTCACTTTCATATCCCACCTTGGTTAATATGTGAACTGAATTCAATACACCAGCTACAAGTCATCACAGCCAGCAGCCTGCAAAATCCCTGCTGATTCATAAATAGTCTTCTGGGAAGGAAACCAGACACCTCAGCCACAACTCAGAATACAGAGCACGGCTGTCTTAATGCCCGCCAAAATAAACTCAGAACAGAGATTGGCAATAAATCTAGAATTTCTCCACACTGTCTGTAATTCTGAGAAAATAATTTAAACAATTACCATTTTCAGGCTTTGTTTTCTTAAGTGAATCCATAAGTGTACTAATTGCTTTCAAAACAAAAACTATTTCTGTCACTCGTTGCCTGTATTTAGAAGAAAAGACCAGAAGTTAGATATCCATTAAAGGAGTACACATGAATTATTCAAATAAATACATTACAACTTTCCATGGCACAAAATTAATGCTTTTCTGATTTTTGAACACTGGCCACACGATGGCAGCATTTCTACATGTTTCTACTATAACATACTTAAATTAAGGTCTTTTTCTGTTATGCAGACAACAATTCAACTCAAACCATGGAAATTTTATTTGTACGTATTTTAAAAAAATCCAGAGTAGCTATAACCCAAGTGACAACCCAAGGACTGGACTGGTGGAACAGCTCGGGATCCTGCCCTTTCATTTCCCATATTGCAGGCAATCTCTTTGTTACAGCAGTTTAGGAATCAGAAATTCATACTTAAGAAATTCACAAAATTTACATTTATAGAAATCACCACACAAAAAATCTGCCTGCACATGATCCATATCCCTCCATACCCGTGCCTATCTAAAAGCCTCTTAAATGCCACGATTATATTAACAGTAGTGAATACAAATGCTATCAACCGTTAACATGTATGTCTTGAAATTTTACCAAGATCATTGATACATTGCAATAACGTTAACAGAGTTAAACGACAGTGTACAGAATCATGAGAGGAATAGATCGGGTCGACAGACAGAATCTGTTGCTCAGAGTAGGGGAAACGAGAACTAGATGACACAGGTTTAAGGGGCGGGGATGATTTAATAAAACCTGAGGGGTAACATTTTCACACAAAGGATGGTAGGTGTATTGAACAAGCTCCTGGAGGAACTAGTTGAGGCAGGTACTATCACAATGTTTAAGAAACATTCAGACAGGTACATGGATAGGACAGGTTTAGAGGGATATGGGCCAAATGTAGGCAGGTGGGACTAGTATGGATGGGGCATGTTGGTCGGTGTGGGTCAGTTGGGCCAGTTCCCATGATGTATAACTCTATAGAAATAGTTCATGAGATTCAACTAATATTAGCAATGTCATTCTAACCTTGGGAGAGGACATCTTCCACTCAACCTCTCATCCTCAATGTACCGATGCAACACATCTTGCGACCTCTTTAGGAGGACAGCCAAAGCCATGCGAGAAATATAACCCTCCTGAGGAGTTGTCACCTTATTGCTGAAGGAAAACTGAAGCAATGTTTCAAAGCAGACTTTGGAAAACTCTTCTCTCATTCGAATGTCAATTTCTGCCTCTGGAGAAGAGAGAAAGCAGTTAAGAGCCTGTCCCACTTGGCCGTCATTAGCGCGCCATTTACGCGACCTGCTAGCGTGTGGGTAGCGCATGGGACGGGCACATGGAGTGGTGTGGAGTGTGGAGTGGCGTGGAGGAGTGTGGACTTCGTCCTGCACAAAATCTTCACGCTCCACTGGCCTGTCGAGTAACTAACGGCCAAATTGGCACAGGCCCAAGGCCCTGGAGCGGCGCAATGTCTCACCTCCAACAGCAGCAGAAGCAAACGATCGCCGAGCTCGGCCTGGGGCTCACGGCCGTTGCGGATCCGTATCCGTCCCCAGTCCTACTCCCAGAGCAGGACCAAGACGATTGGAGATAGACACAAAATGCTGGAGTAACTCAGAGGGACCGGCAGCATCTCTGGAGAGAAGCAATGGGTTATGTTTCAGGTCGAGATCCTTCTTCAGACTGAAGAAGTCTCGACCTGAAACATCATCCATTCCTTCTCTCCAGAGATGCTGCCAGTCCCGCTGAGTTACTCCAGCATTTTGTGTCCATCTTCAAATGACATCACGCGCTCCAGACGGCTGTGCGGACGCATGATGACGCGCGCGACCGTCGCACGACTGTCACTACTGGTCAGTCAAGTGGGACAGGCCCTTTATTCCCATCAGTATGTAGTCATGTTAATGAGATCTGTCTCAAAGTCACTGATCACACACAAAACTTCTATTTATTGCTATGCTAATTATTTATACTATAACATGTCGAGAACCACACCAAGCTTTCTCCGGGTGATCTAATTTCCTCCCACACTCCAAAGATGTACAGATTTGTAGGTTAATTGGCTTAGGTAAATTGTCCCTAGTGTGTAGGATAGCGCTGGTGTGCAGGGTGATCGCTGGTCAGCTTGGACTCAGTGGGCCAAATAGCCTGTTTCAGCACTCTGTCTAAACTAAACAAGTCTTCAATTTCTTAAGACACTCAAGTCCTTATTTTACATGAGATCATTTACATGACCTGTAATTTACTGTGTGGGTATTTTCTGCAAGTTTTCCTCCAGCTTCTCATTTCTTTCTGCCTGACTCAGGAATAACACTATCGTTGTGACCTACCTGTGAATGATGTTGACTGAGAATGGATTGAACCTTTATTTAGCATCGTCATTATCTGGCCAACAAATTCCTTTGGAATGAAGTTTGCATATGGCAAGATATCTGTGCTGATAAGCTGTACAACCTAAAATGAATTACAGAAACAATATGAATATTATGTATGGAATTCCATACATTCCAGTGGTAATTCCACAGAAATGTTTTGTTCAATTTAGGGCCGAGGCTGCTGGGAGTGGAGAGGGAACCAGGGTCAGGCCAACTGCGCCCTTGAGATTGGCTGCGAGAGGCACCCCCATGGAACAAAGGTGGATGGTCGAGGAGAGGGACATTGGTTCGTAGTGGACCTGCACGTCCGAGAGAAGGTGATGGTTGGAGGCCAGCAGCAGCCCGGGGCTTGCCTGAATTGGGCACTGCTCGTAACAACTGGTGCGTGGACTGGACTTAGAAAATGGAGCCAAAACATGGCGCCTCTTGCATGCGGGCTCAGTGGACTATTTCTGTACAAGTGGTAATTGGGGATGGTATGGTGATACTCTACTGGACTGTTCATAAGAAAATAATTTCACTATGTGTTTGCACTTCGTACATGTGACAATAAAGCACCATTGAACCAAAGTAAGCACATGTATTCAAATCTACACACGTTTTAATATATTCAAAATTTACTGACATATATAAAACTAGACTCTCACCTCAACGTCTATATTCTCGTTCTTCTCAAATTCTTGAATAGAGAGATTATCCGGGGGTGAGCTGTGAAATACAATGAGTATGATCATTAGTGTGACAGTGTAATGGTCATTTACACAGCACGTAGAAACAGTACAGTACAGTACCCATCCTAGTCTCTTAAATGTCCCTATCATATTTGCCCCAACCACTTTCCCTGGCAACATGTTCAAGGCACTTACCACCCTCTAAAAAAACTTGCCATGCACATTTCTAAACTTTGCCTCTCTCACTTTAAAAGATTTGCCCTCTAGTATTTGATATTTCCATCCTGGGAAAATGCCCATCCCATCCAACCCAATTTGACAACTTTCTATTAAATGAAGACAGAATCTTCAGCAAAATGCAATCTGCTGGAGTAACTCAGCAGGACAGAAATCATATGTGGAGGGAACGTACAGATGACATTTCAGATCGGGACTCTTCTTCAGTCTGAAGAGTCCCAACCTGAAACATGCCTGTTCATTCTGCCTGACTCCATCATTTTGTTTGGCTTCCTATTTATGAATTTACCTTCAGTGCAAATTGAATAACTGAACAACTTAGAAATATTTGGATGGACAGACTGTGAATTATGGAAGTTTGTATCATGTGGAAATTAATGCAGAATAACTATTTACATACAATATAAATTTAGTATTTTGCTATTATGTAATCTGGAAGACTGAAAATTATCTACAATCAATTTATTGATCATGTCAATCAATCATGTACTTATAGTTTTGAGGAAGGCATGTGCTGTAAATATTTGCAATCAGCAAGGTCTTAGAAAAGTAAATGAAAAGGAAAATGTATCTTTATGCAAGACATAAAATGCTGGAGTAACAACTCAGTTGGTCAGGCAACATCTCTGGAGAAAAGGTATGGGTGACTTTTCAGTTTGGGACCCTTCTTCAGACTGTAGAGGGGTCCCGGTCCTCTAGTATCTTTCGTCCCGACCTGAAACGTCAGACATCCTTTTTCTCCGAAGATGCTGCCTGACCTGCTGAGTTACTCTAGCATTTTGTGTCTATCGTCGGTATATACCAGCATCTGCAGTTCATTTCTACACATGTATCTTTATGGTGTTGACTGACTATCAAAGAGGACCAGAACGAAAACCTCTGGTGGCTTTGCGCCCCACGGAAGGTTTCCATGCGTCGCCTGCGGCTTTGGGCACTGGCCTGGAAAGCCTCGACGGAGGCATGAGCCGCATCTACTGACCAACGTTCCTATAGGGCGGGAGGACAGGCGCGCACACACACACACACAGCAAAGGTGGGGGCCAGGGACAGTGGAGGAGCCATGAAGCTGTCTGCGCCATGAAGAGGAAGGTAAATGGCTGCCACAGAGCACGGTAAGTCCTTTAGAGAGCGCGGGAGGGAGGGAGAGAGAGAAGGGAAAAGAAGGACAGTGAGAAGGACAGAGAGAAGGATGGAGAGAAGGGGGAGAAGAAGGAGTGGAGACAGTTTTAAGAAGTTTAATAAAGTTAGCGGGCATTTTATGTTTCGACGGATCTTCTAGGTCCTGAAAACAAAGATCCTATAGGATCTTTGCTGAAAACTCCAATGAGCCAATCAAAATGACCGATCAGCGAAGGAGATTGCCTTCGATAGCGACCCACTCCACTGGCTTCGACCAAATGGCAACTTATTTTTAGTCGAAGCCGATTTTGATTTTGTTGAAATAATCGCAGGAACATAGAAGAAGCCTCGACTACGCGGAAACCACTTTCGACCATTAGGGAGAGTGACCAAAACCTCCAGGAACCTCACGGAAACCTTGGGTGGGGCGCAAGGTCACCAGAGGTGTCTGTTCAGGTTTCCTAAGAGGGACTGGGGCATTACTTCCAACTAAGAATGTTGACGAAAGGTCTAATTAATATTTCACCCAGGAGGTAACAGTTTATATAGACTAGGACTTCCGGAGAGGAGCACTGATGCAACAGTTCATAACAGGGCCTTGATAGATGCCCAAAGTTAGGCATGTGGCCTAACAAATGAGCCTGGTTATGTAACAGCCCAAGATCCAGCGTGTTGTAAAGGCATAATCCAATCAGATAATCACTGTTCAATATATTTTACCACAACATGTTTAGAATAATCTAAAGGATATGAAGTGCATAATCATTTTGAAACTGAATAGAAGTTCAAATAATTTTAGTCTATGCACCTTTTTGTAAACAAGAAGTCTTCAAATGTATTTGATAATTCCGGCCACATGGTGTCAAATTTTCTTGAGGAAGCATGCTGCCTAGCAACTGGAAGTCCAATAGAGAGCACTTTAAGAAGAGCAGAAACAGCCATTTTCCATGTGGTTTCCGATGGGCAGGCATACTTCAGGCTGAGAGGTATCCTCAACGTCTGATGAAAGAAATACAGAGACATAGTCAGTCATACAGCATGGAATTGGGCCCAACTCATCCATGCCAACAAAATGTCTACACAAGCTATTCCCATTTCTCCACACCCAGCCCATACTCCACTAAACTGTGCTGTCCTGTGCAAGTGTTATTTAAATGTTGATATTGTAGCTGCCTCAACTATTTCATTCGGCAGCTCATTTTATGTACCCACCACGTTCCGTGAGAAAAAGGTAATAATGATAAATTATTTTAATTTATTTCAACAAAATTCACCTTGATAATTTTCTGAAGGACTTTTTCATTTACCACAGCTTTGTGACATGCTGTCTTCTGATATAAATCCACAACAACTTCTAGCGACTTTTCAGCAAATGGTACATAATTCAAAGCTACCCATTCGGCCTGCAAGAACACAGAGTTTATGACACTTAAAACACTAAAACTGGAGAAAATACTGATGATCCTGAAAAAGGCACTGTATAAGTGAAGAGAGATTAATTTTGCTGGTTCACATGCAGAAAAATCACTGAAGAAACGGAGATATAAAGAACCGAGTTTAAAGTTGCAGTATCGCTGTTCTTCAGACATTCATACCTAGACATTTCCTTAAGTTTGTGCCAAAATTCAAGCTCAATTCAAATGTGTTCCTGTGCTAATATTTTTTTTTTGTTTAGTTTAGAGATACAGCTTGGAAACAGGCCCTTCAGCATACAGAATCCCCAATGACCAACATTCACCTAGTACACTAGTTCTATTTTACACACTAGGGACAATTTATAGGTCAATTAGCCGATAATCTTGTACGTCTTTGTAATGTGGGAGGAAACCGGAGCACTTGGAGAAAGCTCATGCAGTCCCAGGGAGAACATACAAACTCCATATAGACAGCACCCGAAGTCAGAATTGAACCCGGGTCTCTGGCGCTGTAAGGCAGCAGCTCTACTGCTTTGTCGCAAATTTATTAAAACTAAAAGACTAAATTACTTGACTACAATGAACTATTATAATTAATATTTATATTTCCCCTCATGCTAGTAGCTGAAGCATCACATAATGAATGAACATTAGTGTTGCTGTCCAAATTGTCTGAGGTTCAAGACCCAAACCCATTGACATAAGCATTCATAGAATATAGAACAGTACAGCGCAGGGGTGGACACTAAGGCCCTCAATGTTTGTGCCAAACAGGATGCCAAAGTTAACTAATCTCATCTGCCTGAACATGATCCATATTCGTCTATTCCCTGCACTTCCATGTGACCATTTAAGAGCCTCTTGAACACCGCTATCATATCTTCCCCCATCACCTGGCAGTGCGTTCCAGGCCCCTGCTATTGCGTAAAAAACATGCCCCACACATCGCCATTAAACTTTCCCCCTCTCAACCTCTAATACTGGATATTTCCATCCGGTGGAAAGGTTCTGACTGCCTATCCATCATCCCCTGACGGGCATTGATTGATGGACTGCGTACAGAGGAGACACTTAAGAGCTCTAGGGCTGGTGGAATCAAGGGATATGGGGAGAAGGCAGGCACGGGTTATTGATTGGGGACGATCAGCCATGATCACAATGAATGGGGGTGCTGGCTCGAAGGGCCATATGGCCCCCTCCTGCGCCTATTTTCTATGTTTCTATGTAACATATCGGATAGCTAGGCCTGACCTGCTCACTCACTGTCGCTCTGATTTTATGGCTGACACTTGGACTACAATTGCCACGTTGGTTCTAAGCATCACAACAATTAATGTTTACCCACAATAAAGGCTTGCAATCAATTGATTTGCACCATAAATATACAAAGGGGTTTTACAAAAGTCATTTACAAAGGTGAAGTTTAAAAATAATCACTTGAATATTTAGTTGTAGATAATCTAATTACCAGTACCCAACGATCATTAGGGATAACTTTTGTGTAGGATTTAGTAATAGCTGTCTTGCCATCTGACTAAAACTGACTTGAGCTTTGCAGTTGATTAGTTGCAGAAGGTTCTTGCTGTTGACCTGCTCAGGAATGTGTGGGTGAACATATTTCAAAGGACTGGTCTGTCAGATTTTAATACCTAGTGGCCTTTAAAGAGGGCAAAAAAGACAAAATGCTTAACTCAGGGTCAGACAGCATCTCTGGAGAACGTGGGTAGATGATGTTTTGGTTCTGGACTCTTCTTCAGACTGAGTCTGTAGAAGGGTCCTGACCCCAAACTTCACCTGTCCACGTTCTCCAGAGATGTTGCCTGACCAGCTGTGTTGTTCCAGCATTTTGTGTCTTTCTGTGAAAACCAGCATCTGCAGTTCTTTGCTTCTAGCCTTTAAAGGGGAATGTCTCCTTTCAGTGATTGACAACTGAGAGATCACTGTAGTCCCCATGAGATGCCACCAAGCAACCTGTTTTGCGCACGCCACTACATTGAGCTCCGCCTGAGACCGTGTACTTTGAAAGCAACTTCAACCAAGTGCAGCCACATCATCAGTGATCTTTCCTCAGTTCAGCTCCAGCTCGGTGGTACGTTCATGACTATGGTGCACAGGGCTCCAGTGAGATCAGAAGAGGTGACCGCAGGAAGGTCAAGGTGCAGCATTCAACTGACTGCTACCAGTCATATCCATGCACCTCGGGCATCCCAGTGTTCATGCGACCAAGTGATCTGCTGCATACCTTGTTTCTATGCTACACCTCTGGTCTAGGAATAGATAACAGCACTCCTGGAGGCATCAACAAATTCAGTGAGAGATCCCAAAATGTAGAAACAAAAATCAGCAGATGCTGGTTTATACAAAGATGGACACAAAGTGCTGGAGTATCTCAGCGGATCAGGCAGCATCTCAGGAGGAGAAGGAAAGGTAACGTTTCAGGTCGGGACCGTTCAGTATGAGCAAGGGTTCCAACCTGAAACATCACCTTTCCATTTTCTCCAGAGATGCTGCCTGACCCACTGAATTACTCCAGCACTTTGTGTCTAACATCAGTGAGAGATCTCTTTGCTCCGAGGTTGACGAAGCACCCATGTAGCTGGCTTAAAGAAATCCAACCCCATTGTCCCCAACTATGTGTACTACACTCTCCCGATTCCAAGCAATCATGAAGAAACACAATTACACTGGAGAATGTTTATTAAAAGAGTCAGCTAACTCCTTTTAAGTGATCTTTTAACTTTCTTTTGATTATCATCTCACCAGATCACTTCCTGGTGAGATGAAACGCAAACGTTCCTTTGCCCAACTTGCCCTTCTTCAGGTGTGTAACTAACTAATGAACCAGACAGTAAATGCCATGCACCAGAATGCCATCTTTCCCATTAGAGAAGACATCCCAGAGATCAACACCAGAAAGACGAAACTTTAAAGGTGAAAAATAAATAGGGGACTGGAGGACTAGAGTGCAGATGCAGCATCACCTGAAAGCAAGCTAAAAGGCAAAGATGAAAGTTAATGATAACAGCACCCAATTTATCTACATATTCCAAAGTGATTGTAGAGTTAAGAACCAACAGTGAGCTTTTATATTGTCAGTCATTCCCCTGTTTAGGTTTCAGTGGGACTGCCCTTAAATGAATCCCTGTCCAAAGGCTATTGACATTAGTTGTAATGAAGTGTTAATCTTCCTGTGAATCTGTCATTCAATCATGGCTCATCTATCTCTCCCTCCTAACCCCATTCTCCTGCCTTCTTCCCATAACTTCTGACACCCGCATTAATCAAGGATCTATCTATCTCTGCCTTAAATATATCCACTGACTTTGCCTCCACTGCGTTCTGTGGCAAAGAATTCCACAGATTCACCACCCCCGACTAAAGAAATTCCTCCTCAACTTCTTCCTAAAAGAACGTCCTTTAATTCTGAGGCTATGACCTCTAGTCCTAGACTCTCCCACTAGTGGAAACATCCTCTCCACATCCACTCTATCCAAGCCTTTCACTATTCTGTAAGTTTCAATTAGATCCTCCCTCATCTAAACTCCAGCGAATATAGGCCCAGTGCCGTCAAACGCTCTTAACACTCGTTAATAGCATGTGAAACTGGAAGAACTTAAGGGAGACTTCAGAACAAACTCTTGAATGGACCGTGGTGAATAATCCAATTACCAGCTTTCTGACTTCTATTGAATATTGTGACAATTAAGAACTGTCTTGTTCCGTTGTGGGGACATATGACAATAAAACACTCTCGACTCTTGAAGGATATACGCAACTGAAAAAATCTGTACCATAAAACATGTTCATTTTAACAATTTTTTAAATTCTAGTTATTGAAGTCAGGTCATCTAAATTACAGTTTTAACAGCGTGACCCGATTTTAGATTAATGAAATTAAATTTAAATAGATCATCAGAAAAAGGACACTGCAGCTTTAAAAGTCAGAAAAACTAGGAAGCAACGATTTGTGTTAATGGTGCACCGAGGCGGTTGGCATGCGGTTTTAAAGTGGGCAAAGGCCAAATTGAACAGGGTCAAATCAAAAATAACCTACTGGAGAGGCTTGAAACTTACCGGAGCAAATAGCTGAATCTATTACATATCCATCAGGTACAGAAGCAGCATAAACAGAATAAAAGAAGATCAGAATCATTATTAACACTTTGAAATGTCACGTTATGTGGTGACCAAAATTCAGGCTGTTAAGTTGTATGGTAGCTCAGAATTTTTTATATTCATATCAAATATGCCAATAGATCGGGTAGATGCACAGAGTTCCTTGGCCAGAGTAGGGGAATCGAGAACATAGGATTAATCTGAAGGGGAAAAGATTTTATAGAAATCCGAGAAGTAACTTTTTCAGACAAAGCGTGATGGGTGCATGGAATGAGCTGTCAGAGGAGGTAGTTGAGGCAGGGACTATTGCAGTGTTTGAGAAGCAATTCGACAGGTACATGGATAGGCCAGGTTTAGAGGGTTATGGGCCGAACGCAGGCAGATGGGATGAGTGTAGATGGGACATGTTGGTTAGTATGGGCAAGTTGGGCCGAAGGGACTGCTTCCACACTGTAAGATGCCATGACTCTAAATGAAATGGTCGAGTCTAAATTCTGCTTTCATTATTTTCCAAAGAAGTGAACAAATGCCCTTTTTGTATTTGTTCTCTCAGCTCCCAAGCTGTGATATGAACATGAAGCTGTGAGATGAATGTCCAGAATAAATGTGACCCAGAGTAAAGGTGAGAGAAAGATTGGAAGAATGCGCCCTATAGTCACAAATCGAGCCAAAAGAATCAATGCCAGAACATCCTTTTGGTCTGTCTGTATAAGTAATAATTGTTTTTGCACTTTAGTTACTGTTAAAAATATATTATTTTCTTCTTTATTCCACAACAATTGTTCATTAAATGCTTGGATTTAAGTAACCTCACAAAACATATTCTATTCTTTACAGCAAAGAGCACTGCAGATACACTGGCTCACATTCTACCTAAACAACTGAGAATTGCCGCTCCAGATGCATGAGATGATGTTATTGAGTGAGGACGATTTGGGCAGCACAGTGGTGCAGCGGTAGAGTTGCTGCCTTGCAGCGCCAGGGACCCGGGTTCGATACTGACTACGGAATTTGTACCATCTCTATGTGCGTTTTCTCTGTGGGTTACCTGACCACCTGGGTTTTCTCTCTTTTTTTTAAATATATTTTTACTAGAGGTAAGCAATAAATTGGCAAACACAAATTGTGGTATTTCGAGCTGTAATACCTGCCAACTTGTGAGAATGAAAAATCGAATCCTATTAGACTGACGTCAGTAAGGGGCGGGGCACGTGACGTCAGTAAGGGGCGGGGCACGTGACGTCAGTAAGGGCGGGGTATGTGACGTCAGTGAGGGCGGGAAAGTGACGTCAGTGCGGGGGGGGGGGGGGACAAATGACGCCGAACGCCACCGTGGCGGGGTCATGCGGCTGCGTGCTGACGTACACCCGTGCGTGCCCCCATAAGCGGCTCAGGCGCGGTGCGCTCTCTCGCTGTCTCCTCGCCGCCGCCGCCGCCATGGGTCGCATGCACGCTTCCATCCCAATTCCGAATTCCAATTTTTTCGGAATATTGAGGAAAAAATCGGAATTGGCAGGTATGCTCTAATAGTTTAAAAAAAAAGATTAAAACTAATAAAAAAAAGAGAGAAAAAGAGAAAAAAAGAGAAATCAAAAAATAAAATCATAAGGAATGGAATAATTTACCATTAATACATCACTGGAGATAAGATCAAGGAATATAGAGTATAACTTTTCATCTGTTCCTGAGTCCAAGTTTCAGTTAGGTTCCCCTGCTGAACCAATCTACCCTTTTAAATAATCGATGAAAGAAGACCATATTCTAACAAAGAGTTCTTGTTTGTCCATTAAGGCAAATCTGATTCTTTCCAGGTGTAGGGTCTCCGACATTTCCATAATCCACATTTTAATTGTGGGGGTTATAGGGCCTTTCCAAAATTTTAATATTAATTTCTTCCCGATTATTATACTGTAATCTAGGAAAATTCTTTGGCTTGTTGTGAGTGTTAAACTTTGTTCTGATATTCCAAGTATTATTATTAGTTTTGTATTAATAACTTCAGAAGTTATTCTAAAAATCTCAATCCAGAAGTTTTTAATTTTTATACAATTTGCAAAAGTATGTGTTGTTAGCCTCTAGATGCTGACATTTATCGCAGATAGGAGAGACATGTGGAAAGATTCTATTAAGTTTAACTTTTGAGTAATGTAATCTTTAAATTGTATTTTAAATTGTATTAAAGCATGTCTGGCATTTAACGAGCATTGATGTATATATTGTAAACTTTTGTCCCATATTGCGTACAGTTTTGGTCTCCTAATCTGAGGAAAGACATTCTTGCCATAGAGGGAGTACAGAGAAGGTTCACCAGACTGATTCCTGGGATGGCACGACTTCCATATGAAGAAAGACTGGATAGACTCGGCTTGTACTCGCTGGAATTTAGAAGATTGAGGGGTGATCTCATAGAGACTTACAAAATTCTTAAGGGGTTGGACAGGCTAGATGCAGGAAGATTGTTCCCGATGTTGGGGAAGTCCAGGACAAGGGGTCACAGTTTAAGGATAAGGGGGAAGTCTTTTAGGACCGAGATGAGAAAATCGTTTTTTCACACAGAGAGTGGTGAATCTGTGGAATTCTCTGCCACAGAAGGTAGTTGAGGCCAGTTCGTTGGCCATATTTAAGAGGGAGTTGGATGTGGCCCTTGTGGCTGAAGGGATCAGAGGGTATGGAGAGAAGGCAGGTACAGGATATTGAGTTGGATGATCAGCCATGATCATATTGAATGGCGGTGCAGGCTCGAAGGGCCGAATGGCCTGCTCCTGCACCTAATTTCTATGTTTCTATGTTTCTATATATTTTTCGTTATGGGTTGGCTTAATTCATTTTCCCATGCATGTCTATGTGATTCCGCCAATGGTACCTCACTGTCTAAAAGAATATTATAAATATAAGTTGTTAGTTTTTCTGTATTAGGATGCTTATTCAAACATTCATCAAGGATTTCTGGTTCCCTATTCCTATAATCTTGTATATTAGATTTAACATAATCTCTGAGTTGTAGATATCGAAAAAAAATTTTTTTAGTGTATTCCATAAATCTGTTGTAATTCCTGAAATAAAAGAAAAGTGCCTTTCTTATATAGATGTTCCATCTTTTTAATTCCATAATTTTTCCATTGTGTAAAACCTTTATCCAGCATGGAAGGTTTGAATAAGGGATTGTTTACAATAGGAAGACAGAGTGGTATATTATCCAATTTTAAAGCCTTTTTTAATTGTTTCCAGATTCGTGTACCACTATGTATTATTGGGTTTTCCCTATAGGTTTTTTTGTGCAATTTTGTCGGTGCAAACATAATCGAACCGATTTCAAAAGGTAAACAGTTCTCCTTTTCCATCCTTAACCAGTCTGGTTGTTGATCCATTTCTTCCAGCCAAAAATTCATGTTTTTAATATGGACTGGACTGCCCAAAAATAAAACAGAAAATTTGATAGAGCTAAACCTCCATTAATCTTTGATTTACATAAATGTTTTTTACTTATTCTATGATTCTTATAATCCCCACCTGGGTTTTCTCTGGGTGCTCCGGCTTCTTTCCACATCCCAATGACATATAGGTTTGTAGGTTAATTGGATTCAGTAAAATTGTAAATAGTCTCTAGTCTGCAGGATAATGCTAGCATATAGATGGTCAGTGTGGACTCAGTGGGCCGAAGGGCCTGTTTCTGCGCTGTATCTCTAGAGATCTAAAGTCTAAAGAGGAGGAAAGGAGGGCTGCAGGGATGGATGTTGAATGTAAACGCAAACCTAGCCCAATTCTCCCTCTCTAACTCAAAGTTAATTTTACTGTTTTGCTTCCTCTCAGATCAAATAAGCCAAAGACACATTATTTGCCGACACTGGGTCATTCCAGCAATACACTAACTTTATATGTGTCTATATACTGCATATACTCAATTCAAAGGTTTAAAATTAAGGTGTTGTGTAATGAATTGAATGAATTTTCTTTCCTTCTATCGACGATACCGTTCAGAATTCCATTAATATTAATAGATTCAGCTTCAAGCTAATACACATCCAATTAAAAAAGACAAAACACAAACAAACTGTTGAAACCACAAATGTGGCTAAAGTCGAAGCTTCGTGTGAAATAACAAGTTCAAACTCCAGGTTCACAGTTAGCATTGCAATCATGTCATCATTAGATTGTAATCTGATAACAAGTTTCCTTATGGAAACGTATTTGTCCGCTTACCTGATTAAACTTTGCATTTGCTATATTTTTTGTTTCTAATTTTCCGTACGTTGGCGCCTTGCAGGAGAACTCAACAAATGACAGCAATTGATCAAAGATGGCTGGGTACATAACCTGCATGCTTTCTGGTCCTGTACAAATCGCCTAAACAAAGGAAGGGATAGAAATACAACCCATAATCTCACGCTTCAGTTGTCTTTTAATTAAAAAAAAAAATATATATATATTTTTGAAGTATGTAATATTTTAAGGGTACAGTGGCACAATGGTAGAGTTGTGTGAGACACTGTAAGTGTCAGAGACCGGGTTCAATCCTGACTACGGGTGCTATTCTGTGTGGCATTTGTACGTTCTCCCTGTGACCACATGGGTTTCCTATGGGAGCTCCGGTTTTCTCCCACATCCCAAGGACGTGTAGGTCGAGCTTACCCCAGCTTTGTCGGAATTGCTCATAGGACCCAAGGCCCGGGTCCTTTCCCGACCGCCGGCCCCACACAACATGAGCCGCCTTTCCGACATGCCCAGTGTGCCTTTCCGTGACGCGGAGATTCGCGTACTGTACAGGTTGCTCCTGCACACTCACACTTCCTCACCCTTGTCTTCCGACCGGACACGTCCTGGCAGTCCGTGTTACCACTGATGGCGGGAGCGGTCCACAATGGAGGTCTCTCTGTAAGGGATTCCTCCCCCTTTCCATCGGGGACCTGGGGTGGAGAGTGTTGCACAGGGCTGTGGCGTGTAACAGATATCTGAGTCGGTTCACGGACTCACCAGCTGCCTGTCATTTCTGTGGCGAGAAAGAGACTGTGTTCCATATGTACATGGAGTGTGAGAGGTTGCAGCCCATGTTTGACTGTCTGAAGGGGCTGCTCCTCAAGTTTTGGCTGCACTTTAGCCCCACTTTCCTGATATTTGGTCACCCAGTATGGTGGGGGGGAGGTTCAGGGGGGATCTCCCTGTCGGTTTGCTCCTGGGGCTGGCCAAGGTGGCCATTCGCGGGTCCAGGCAGCGGGCGGTCGATGGTCACACACCAGTCGGCTGCCAGCCCCTCTTCCGGGCCTATGTCCGTGCTCGTGTGTCCCTGGAGAGAGAACACGTGGTGTCCACAGAGACTCTGGAGACCTTCTGTGAACGCTGGCCGCCGCGGGAGGTCGAGTGTATTATTGATAATGTTTACGTTATTTTAATTTGATAACTGTTTGTTTGTAAACTGCCAATATAGGCAGTTTTTGATCCTGCTACCTTTCTGTATTTTTGTTTTGTTTTGAATAAAAGTATATTGTATTTTCAACAAAAAAAAGGATGTAGGTTTGTAGGTTAATTGGCTTCTGTAAATTGTCCCTGGAGTGTAGGATAGAGCAGGTGATCGATATCAGTATGGATTTGTTGGGCCACATGGTCTATTTCTACACTGTATTGCGGCGCGACCCACGTCGCAGTGGCCTCTGGAGTCCGTCTGTCTTTTTTTATTTTCTTGTCTCGTTTGAGTGTAGTTTATAGTGTTTTTTTTAACTGGGTATGTGTGTGTGGGGGGGGGGGGGGGTGGGGTGGAGAAACTTTTAAAATCTTTTCCCTGTACGGAGGAGTCGACCTTTTCCCTGTCGGGTCTCCGTTGTCATTGGGGCCTAGCACCGTGGAGCGGCCTCCAGCCAGAGCGAGCTGGGGGCTCCAATCGTGGAGCCTGCGAACTGCTCACCATCGTGGGGCTGGCCGAGTTCGGAACGGGAGGAGCTGTGGTGGCGTGCTGATGCAGCCCGACCCCAGGAGCTTCGGAGGCTCCAGCTGCAGGTCCAGTGGACGGTAACACCGGGAGCTCGCGGGTCCCTGGTTGGAGACCGCTTTTCGGAGCTTCTGCAAAGGCAACTTCACTTGCCCGAGTTGCGGGGTTGAAAATGACATGGAAAATTACATCGCCCGGCGCGGCTTTAGTGGCCGCGGGACTTGCTAGCGCCCGCCGGGGCTCCAACATCAAGACCCGGAGCGCGGCCTTGCATCACCCGGCGCAGCCTTAATGGCCGCGGGACTTACTTACCATCGCCCACCGGGGGCTTTGATTTGACATTGGGAGGAGAATGGGGAGTGCAGGGCAGATATAAGACTTTGCCTTCCATCACAGTGAGGAGGAGATTCACTGTGATGGATGTTTGTGTAAATTGTGTTACGTCTTGGTTCTTTTTCTTGTTTGTATGACTGCAGAAACCAAATTTCGTTTGAACTTCAATGAGGTTCCAATGACAACAAATAAATTGTATAATTGTATCAAACTAAAATTAAACTAAACCTATCGTTGGGCTTCAGTTTCAGGCTGAAAGCATCATCCACACCCTTTCGATCCCGAAAAGGTGCTGAAACCCTCTAAAACAGTACTGTCCACATAGTATTCTCTTGCAGTGCTTTGCTACAAGAGTGCTGGAGTAACTCAGTGGCTCAGGTAGCATGTCTGAAGAACATGGATGGGTGATATTTTGGGTTGGGAAATGCATGGCGAGAGGAGTTGAGTATAGGATTCATAGCGAGAGGATTTGTGTATAGGAGCAGTTGTACAGGGCCCTGGTGAGACCACACCTTGAGTATTGTGTGCAGTTTTGGTTTCCTAATTTGAGGAAGGACATTCTTGCTATCGAGGGAGTACAGCGTAGGTTCACCAGGTTAATTCCCGGGATGGCGGGACAGACATATAATGAAAGAATGTGTCGACCGGGCTTGTATTCACTGGAATTTAGAAGGATGAGAAGGGATCTTATAGAAACAAATAAAATTCTTAAGGGACAGGACAGGCTAGATGCAGGAAAAATATTCCCGATGTTGGGGGAGTCCAAAACCAGGGGCCACAGTTTAAGAATTAAGTGTTAAAGAAGGAACTGCAGATGCTGGAGAATCGAGGGTACACAAAAAGCTGGAGAAACTCAGCGGGTGCAGCAGCATCTAAGGAGCGAAGGAGATAGGCGACGTTTCGGGTCGAGACCCTTCCCCAGACGTCTCGACCCGAAACGTCGCCTATCTCCTTCGCTCCTTAGATGCTGCTGCACCCGCTGAGTTTCTCCAGCTTTTTGTGTACCCGCCACAGTTTAAGAATATGGGGTAGGCCATTTAGGACTGAGATGAGGAAAAACATTTTCACCCAGAGAGTTGTGAATCTGTGGAATTCTCTGCCACAGAGGGCAGTGGAGGTCAATTCACTGGATGTTTTCAAGAGAGAGTTCGATATAGCTCTTAGGACTAATGGAATCAAGGGATATGGGGAGAAAGCAGGAACGGGGTATGATTTTGGATGATCAGACATGGTCATATTGAATGGCTGGCTCGAAGGGCCAAATGGCCAACTCCTGCACCTATTTTCAATGGGACCCTTCTCCAGTTTGAAGAAGGGTGCCGACCCAAATGTCACCAATCTTGTTACTCCTGTATTGTCGTTTTTTTTCTCTTCTAAACCAGCATCTGTAGTTCCTTGTATCTCAAGCTTTGCTACAAATTGTCCACTTTCAAACCAAGACATCAGTTCCGAGTCAACTTCACTTGCGGAGAATTTCCCCGTGCATTTGCACCTGCCAATAAAAGTACCATTGAACCATTGTGTTTAGACATGCATGGGGCAGAATGGTATTAGCAAGGACACAACCAGATAGGTTTACTATACCAATGCAAAACTTTCATGATTACAGAGATTGATAACATTTTATTTTAGTAATTTTCTTGTAATAACTTATTTAACGGGGAGGCAGCAGGATTTGAACTTGTGATGATCTAGAGTCCAGCACTAATTTAGTGACATTGCAATTATACTCCAGCAAAATGGTGGAGCTGGATGGTATATTGTGTGTATTTACCTTCTGAAGGACATCCAGAGCGATCAGTACTGCTTCTTGCAGACTGGTCAGTACCGCTTCAGTGTACGAGGGAAGAATGAATGGAGAGGCATCAGAGCTGATAGGAACTGATACAGCGCCGTGCAGTATAACACCCAGTCTCTTTAGGTCCTCCATGCTGAAGCCTGACTTGATGTGCTGGTACAGAGCTGGGAAGATCTGCACGAGCGCTGTGAGGAATGGTTGGCTTGGAATGAAGAACAGCTTGTCGCAAGTGGCCGGAGGCTTTGTGCTCTCCGAGCCTATTTTGTACCAGGTGTTCCACGCAGCCCACCAAAGGGCAGAATCCTCAATCTCATCTCCGGCCACATTCAGTTCACCCACATTGTATCGCCCCAGCCTTTCCCCCATCGAATCACTTCTGCTCAAGACTCTGGGCGGTCCCGGCGGAATCAGCGGCCCCACGAAAGGCAGCATGTTGACCCCGGAGAGCCCTTCTGGCTTCTCACATTCTTTTACAGGTGTCACGATCTGCAAAATCTCCTGGCAACTCTTCAGCGCAGCCAATGAAACTTCGCTGTTCTTGCTCAGTGCGGCGGATTGGATGTGATCCAACAAAACGTCCCAAGCTTTGGAAAATTCTCCTGCAGCACATTAAATTAATAGGTTCATAAGTGATAGGAGCAGAATTAGGCCATTCGGCCCTACAAATCTACTCTGCCATTTGATCATGGCTGATCAATCTTTCCCTCTCAATCCCCATTCCCCTGCCCTCCCAATTAGCCTTGACACATGTACTAATCAAGAATCTATCAGGGTACACAAAATGCTGGATAAACTCAGCGGGTGCAGCAGCATCTATGGATCAAAGGAGATAGGCAACGTTTCGGGCCGAAACCCTTCTTCAGACTCTATCAGTCTATAAATCAGCACAAGAATATATCAGTCTCTGCCTTAAAAATATCCATTGACGACCTCCACAGCTTTCTGTGGCAATGAATTCCATAAATTCACCACCCTGTAAAGAATTTTCTCCTTATTTCCTTCCTAAAGGTACGTCCTTTTATTCTGAGGCTGTGCCCCTCTGGTCCTAGACTCACCCACTGGTGGAAAGATCCTCTCCACATCCACTCTAACCAGGCCTTTTACTATTCGGTAAATTTCAATGAGGTCCCTCATCTTTCTAAACCAGCGAGTACAGGCCCAGTGCTGACAAACGCTCATATGTTAACCCAATCATTCCTGGGATCATTCTCGTAAACCTTCTCTGGACCTTCTCCAGCGCCAGCACATCCTTCCTCAGATATGGGGCCCAAAATTGCTCTCGATACTCCAAATGCGGCCTGACCAGTGCCTAATAAAGCCTCAGCAGTACATCCCTGTTTTTCTATATATTAATCCTCTTGAAATAAATGCTACTCTCCATGAATATAGATCCATAATAGAGATTCCAAGACTCTCAATTACCATAAACATTAAAAGCATCGTATTTTAAAAGAGCAATTTAAAAGTGGTGAGCGACATTACCTAAAGACTGTAGCAAGTATCTCCTGGTGTTAAAGATTCTGGCCACCCCTGCCAATGTTAAAACCCACGTCTCTGCCCACTGCTTCTCAGCTGTGTCTCTGGAGTGGTGAATGAGGATGTTGCCACCACCCGATTCGATCTTCTCTTTGTCTGCTGTAGTGGATGATTCTCTTACCCGATCCAACAGGGGAAATAAAACCTAATGTAAGCGCAAAATGAACATGACTTAATTCAAATGTTGATCAAAATATAAATAATCCAAATAATCAGTGCAAATGATATCCATAAATAAGCCCATACTAAAGGGTTACACTATTAATTCTAACCAGCTAAACTCTCACGTTATGGGGGACAGAGCGAGTGGCAG
Source organism: Okamejei kenojei (assembly GCA_035221665.1). Classification (NCBI taxonomy): domain Eukaryota; kingdom Metazoa; phylum Chordata; class Chondrichthyes; order Rajiformes; family Rajidae; genus Okamejei; species Okamejei kenojei. The sequence goes on along the minus strand of CM069149.1, from coordinate 22,027,851 downwards.
GGGACACCAGTGGTGGTCAGAGCCATGAGATAACGATGATGTGGAGGAACTATCTGCACAAGCTCCATGTGTGCACAATCGCAGGCTCAAAAGACAGGGAGAAGCATTTGGGCAGCTTAGGATACATACAGTACCCAAAAGGAAAGTTGAAAAGGGGATGAGTCAAGGAGGAATTAATTGACAGAGCGGAGCAAAGAGAAAGCAGCAAAGAACCACAATAGAGAATTGCAAGTCTGAGAGCCGAGACCTGCCAAGTGTGAGGGTCGCATCCCCAACTAGGACACTTGGGTAAAGCGGTCAAATGGCTCCCTTGGCCTTGTAGTTCATGTAATCACTTTATTTTCTTGTACCTTCCACAACACCGTATGCCACGTGGCATGCTGGAGCAACGTTCCATGTGCACCCACGGTGGAGAACAAGGTCTGCCCTCCGCTCTTTCTCACAGCAGGCCGCGGATCCACGCACAGCTCGCCCAGCTTGGAGTAAAGGCACAGCCAGAGGCAGTCAAAGGGAGGAGCGGGATGGAAAGGCCGATGCAAAGGCACTCTCTTTTCCTCGGCCTGTTTCTGCAGCAGTGCTTCTTCCTTCTCCAGCTCTTTCTCAATTATCTCACCTCTTTGGAAAAAGTAGTCTGAAATGTTCCACTGATGGGGAAACACACAAAGGTTGTTAGAGAAATAAAATAATTATACACTTAGATCCTGATAGCAAAGGGGAAAAAGGTGTTCCCAAGTCCAGTCGTGTGCGCTTTCAAGTTTCTTTATCTTCTCCCTAAAGTTTGAAAGCATGTACCAGACTTAGGAATAGCTTCTCTAAGGTTTATTAGCATCAATAACAAGTTAATAAGTTAGAGGGTACACAAAAGGCTGGAGAAACTCAGCGGGTGCAGCAGCATCTAAGGAGCGAAGGAGATAGGCGACGTTTCGGGTCGAGACCCTTCTTCAGACTTAATAAGTTAGAGGACAGGATTAGGCCATTTGGCCCATCAAGTCTACTCCGCCTTTCAATACTGGCTGATCTATCTCTCCCTCTCAACCCCATTCTCCTGCCTTCTCCCCATAACCCCCAACACCCGTACTAATCAAGAATCTATTAATCAGAATGGAACCCGGGTCTCTGGCGCTGTAAGGCAGCAATTCTGTCGCTGCCCACTGTGCAGTCCACGATTGTGTGAATTCTAAAATCTTTTCCTGTAAATATCTTCCCAAATCAGAATGCAAAACAGTAAGTGTTTCAGGAGTCTGAGTGGCGGGTAAACACAAAACAGCCGCTCATCCTGCCCCCCTTTTCCTCCTCTCTTCCTTATGTCTCACCCATTTTTTCCTGTCCCTTTCCACCATTTCAAAAAATACCGCTCCATGTCCTTGTGTCTACAAAAATGTTGATCCTTCCACATCAACCATCTTAAAGTCTGTGTGGCCACTCAGTGGCGGACTTCCACTGTATCCCCTCCATTTCAAAAGGTTGGTATTGTGTGGACTTGGATACCACACTTTGATTGCAGTAAATCCTATTCAATACAGTCGACCGGCCTTTAAAAAAATATATATACAGGTCCATCACCAATTGTCTGACACCCACCGATTTAGAGCCTTTCTGGATTATCCGTTTTGCCATTAAGACGATCAAGAGGTCATGGCCTCTAAGAGGACACCAAGGTACCAGAATGGTCCGCCTGGGCCATCCAGGGGCCAAGATACCGGCCTGCAAAATTGGCCTCGGAGGTCGGCTATGCGAACGGCCGAAGTTCCAGAGCCTCGTCCACAGGAGGAAAATTCTACCCGCTGATCGGTCGCGAAAATCCCGATGAGGTCGAGATCGGCCACCTCACCCAACCCAGGCACCACATTTTCGCGGGGACTTCTGGGAGGGGGATTTCAAGTGTGCTCCGGTAATTTTGTCTGGATTAAAGGAGGCGCCGGACCATCGGTTGCCGGAAAATCGGTGGTGGACCTGTACAGCCACAAAAATGTTCACTGGTAGCCAAGGAATTAAGCAGTAAGGTTCTTACCAACAATCCTATCGATGTCAAGCTGATATTCAACTCCTGATTCTGAAGCCCAAAACTGCCAGCTACGTCCACGACAATCTGAAGGCAGGTGCTGGGCATGGTGGGCAGAAAGTCAGTCACCACTAACTGTAAACACTGAAAGGCTGTGCGAATTAGAGATTCCCTGCAAAAACGAGAGAAAACAATGAATTCTAGATGAGTAATTTTAATCATTCATTGGTTGGGGCGGGGAGGGGAAGAATTTTCTGGGCAATAAAAGTAGAGATTATATCTTTAGAGCTTAGAGATACAGCACAGAAACAGGCCCTTCGTTCCACCGGGTCCGCGCTGACCAGCGATCAACCTGCACAATAGTACTATCCTACACACTAGTGACAATTTTACCACATACCAAAACCAATTAACCTGCAATCCCATACGTCTTTGGAGTGTGGGAGGAAACCGGAGCATCCAAAGAAAACCCACGCATTCACAGGGAGAACGTACAAACTCTGTACAGAGAGTGCCCTGAGTCACGATTGAACCCGGGTCTCTGGTGCTGTAGGGCAGCAACTCCACTGCTTTGCCACTGTGCTGCCCCTAAATCTGCTGTTATTAAATTGGTACCATAATTATGTCTCTCTCGAGGCAGTATACACACTGTGGACAATAAAACCAGGTCTCTCACTCACCTGCATGAACACCAAACTTATGGGCCTGTCCCACTTAGGCTATTTTTAGGCGACTGTCATAGCCGTAGCAGGTCACCGAAAAACCGGCGACTCGACCCCCCTTTGACATAATATTTGAAATAGAATCATACTTCAACAACAAAAAAAATAATTAGTCAGCACCGGCGATAACCTACGTCATCCTGGCGATAACGTACATCATAAGAAGTCAAGCTACGCTCATTGGCGTCAAGCAAACTGTCGCCGAAAAGTTTTGAACATTTCAAAATCCAGCGGCGACCAGAAAAACGCTACGACTCTATAGGCGACAGAGGAGAGAGACTACTCACAACCATACAGGCGACACCCCGGTGACCATCTGGCGCCAACCTAGTCTGCTAAAAAATCGCCTAAGTGGGTGGGACAGGGGCATTAGGCTTCAGATCTTGTTCAACAATGCATATTTACACTCAGTCTGACGGGCTCCGAAACGTCACCTATTCTTTTTCTCCAGAGATGCTGCCAACCCTGCTGCGTTACCCCAGCATTTTGTGTGTATCTTATGCATTTACATCGTGGTTTTCATTTACTAAAACATTCGAAGGAGCTTCACAGAATAATAAGGCAGGTGATCAAGCCCTGGGTTCTTTCCAAATAAAATTTAAATTGTGTGATGGGGTACCTAAAAATAATATTTACTTAAACAAATTGCTAATGCATAAAGTACATGGATATATTTTTGGTACAATGGCAGCCATGCTATTTAGTGAAGCAGATCTGTATAACTTATCAACTATCTTCATAAAATTATAAGTTGCTTAATATTATAATTTGATAACAAAAAATACATGATAGTTTCTGCTATTCATATAGTTTGAGAGCGGTTCCAAGTAACAACTATAGAAAAGGCCAATGAACTAATATCGGAAATAAAACTACAATGTTCCCTAGTAAAGTATGTACTTTATTCTATAGTACTTTGTCACATGTACCCAGGTACAGCGAGATTCATTTTTAGCACAGTTCAGTAAAAATCTTACTAAACATAGGCACAATCATGAAGTACAAGAGTGAAAAGAATAGATTACACTGCGACTGTACACAAGATTTGCCACGTTTCAGTGTCATTTTGTACCCTTCCAGTTCAAAGCTGTTAAAAATGTACTTTAGTTGAGTAATGTTTGTTGGAAAAAAATGCGATTCGAATACAAATTTTACAGTCTCGGAATAGCATGCCTTAGTCATGAGTTTTAGTTTTAGTTTAGTGATACAGTGTGGAAACAGGCCCTTTGGCCCATCGAGTCCACAGCGACCAATGATCTAGTAATCTACTAGTTCTATCCTACACCCTTGCAGAAGCCAATTAATCTTCGGAGTCACGTGAGTGACTTCGTGAAGAACCCGCCAGCACGCTTGCGCAGCATATCGTCGCGCGCATCTGCAGCGGCAGCTGGGGGGGGGGGGGGGGAGTGCGCTCTCCCCACCGGCCTCCTTCACAAGACCGGCAGGTAAGTATTACCTTCCTTTACAGCATGGACAAGGGCCGCAGGACGACGCTGTCGGGGAGCTGAGTTGTGCTGCGGCCAGCCGACGGCCCTTGTCCCCGGAGCTGCACGGAACGCCGGCAGCTTCAGGAATGCGGAAGTCGGGCACGGAGCTGAGCTGCGGCCAGCCGACGGCCCTTGTCCCCGGAGCTGCACGGAACGCCGGCAGCTTTAACACATGTGGAAGTCGGGCGCGGAGCTGAGCTGTGGCCAGCCGACGGCCCTTGTCCCCGGAGCTGCACGGAACGCCGGCAGCTTTATCGCAACGGTGGGGGCAGGAATGAGGAAGTCGGGCGCGGAGCTGAGCTGCGGCCAGCCGACGGCCCTTGTCCCCGGAGCTGCACGGAACGCCGGCAGCTTCAACGCAACGGTGGGGGCTGGAATGCAGAGTCGGGCGCTCCCGCTAATACAGGGGCCGACTCACCCGAATGGGTTACCGCTATGGAGCTGCAAGCAACAGGTCCAGACTCCGAGCCCCCGTCCCCCAAGAGAATAAGGGGGGATACAGGTACGTGGCAAGGGGTCTTGTTTTTTCTTTTACAGGCAACCTCTCCCCGAGCTCCAGTAGACCCGAGGGGGCTGGGCCGGGGGACAGCCGCACGACAGGGGAGCCTTGCAAAGTGCATTGCGTACCGCAGCCAGGGATATCTGCCATCGTGCAGCCCGGGCATAACACTGCTGCGTCGTGTAGGCCTGCTGGAGCAGATACCGCCGACAACACACCCCGTCAGGCTGCGGTCAAGGGCGGAGGTGGCAGCAGGAAGCGGTCGGTCAGCTCAGCGCTGCGAGCGGCCGACCATGCGCCTCCACGCCAAGTAATGGTGTAAGTGTGGAGGTAAGCTTGCACGGACTCCGGGGAGCCAGGTTCCGGGGGCCGGCGCCGAGTCAACTCACCTGCCTTCTTATCTGCCAGGTGGGCCGCCACAGTCTGGGAGAAGACAGACTAGCGGAGAGTCCGTGTGGGAGTCGTATGACCCTACTTGGGCTGTAGGTCACGACGACCTGCCATTGGACCATAGACCCTAAGGGGGTGAGGTCCGATGGTGGAAGCCCCAGTGAATTCGCAGGGCCTGGGGAAGTCGGCTTGTCCGCTGCATATAGCAGGGACGGTCGCATTGAGCGGTTGGAGCTCTTAAATGGTCCAACATCTCCAGCGGGGACCAAGAACGAGAAGAACGGCATCCACTAGCCGTGCAAGGACTCCGCTCAGCTCCTCATCGTCTCCAGCAGAAGCATTAATGATTGCCCAGCTGCTGAGTTTGACGACGACCAGGGACAGCCAGTGACCGCTGAACCAGAGCATGAGGAGGATGCTGGATGTGGTGAGTGAAGTTTGCCGTTTCTACCCAGACAGGTGAACCCTGCACCACGAATTGGCGGGCACCATTGATTGCCTACGTATGCACCAACTCTGGAGTCAGATTCTCAATAATACCTTGGAGAAAGGTTCTCCACGGGCATAACGGCGTTCTGGAAAACCCTGATCGGGGATAATGTGTCCAGTAAATAGCATGATGCGCTAGCACTCCTATGCAACGCCCAGTATGAGATATATTGCCTGCGTAAGAGCTCCATATAGCCCACACTAAACCCCAAATTCGCGGGGTTGTGCCGACCATTACCGCTCCACCGCCGCATCAGTTGCTTGGAGACCTGTACAAACAGGTGAAGGGACTGGACAAAGGAGGCCAAAACAGTGGGCCTCATGAAACTCCATCGGTCAGAGTTCACCCATATCACCGGCAACAGCCTAATACAACCAGTGAACCAAGGCTGCCGGATAGGGCACAAAGATTCTACCGACCTCCATAACGTCCACCCGAAGCACCGTATGTATGGAACCGCCGTTCACTATGGAGGTAAGGGGGTCTGGCTCCTCTCACGCCGTAGTATCCCTCCTGTACGAATAGGTGGACGATTGCGGGCGGCCTTGGACATATGGGGAAAACTGTAACCACAGATGAGTTTATTTTACAAAGTGTTCAAGGGTATATAATTCGTGGGAGGTATAGATTCCCATACCCAGCATTCGCCTCGTAGGAATTTACTCTATCCCGAAAAGAGGTGGAGGCAGGGCATGCTGAAATTATATGGCGAGCAGGGAAAAGTGGTAATTGGCATAACCAAGCATGGACATATTGAGTTATAATCGATTTAGCTGAGTTGAACACTTTTGTACAATATACCCATGTCAAAATGGATGCTTTTGGAACAGCTAGGTGGATGCTTTACTCAGGGTACTTTATGGCATGTATCAGTTTGAAAGAAGCATGCTATACGGTGCCCATCGCTGAGGCTCACAGGGAATTCTGAAGTTGTCTGGAAGGGTGCATTGCCTAATGGAACCATCACAGCTTAGGCTGTTTACCAAGTTGGTATTTACCTGTATTGGCTCTTCTCCGACAACAAGATTATAGTGATGGCATGTTGGATGAAATCCTTATAATGGGGCAGACCCTCCAATTGGCAATTCAAGGAGTGGCTGCAACCAAGGCTCTGCTTGAGAAACTGGGATTGTAATCCATCCAGACAAATCAAAAACTGCACCCGCTACGGGTTATGGATTTGGTGTTCACCTTTAGACACTAATTTAATGAAGTTTATCATCCCCACTAATAAAGCTACTGCTATATCAGAAGAGTGCCACAATCTTGCTTGCGCCAGGGTATCGACCATGTGGCAAACAGCGAAAGTTATTGGTATTGGTAACTCTAAATTGGTAACTACATTCCCAGCTGCACGATTCGGACCGCTACACTACCGAAATTCACAAAGGTCACAAATCACAGCATTTAAAAAACAAATGCTGGCTGCTTTGATCGGCCACTTTGGTTTACCACCGGAAGCTAGAAACAAGCTATAATGGTGGGTAGATAATATTAAAGAATGTCATTGACCTATTATATGCAGCAACCCTGATGTTGTGCTACTAACTGACGCAAGTGCACCAGGCTGGGGAGCAACTGGTACGATGTCCAGTTGTGGTGGCAGATGGAACTCTCATGAGTCTACATTCCTGGAGTCACATGGGATAAACTATATAGAAATGCTGGGGGTGTTTCATGGACTGCGGGCTTCTGTACTAATTCATGGGATTACATGTCCGCTTTCGAATAGATAATGCTACAATAATGGTTTTACATCAATCATATGGGTAGTATTAGGTCGCTAGTTTGCAATGAATTGGCTAATACAATTTGGCACTGGTGCATTGAAAGAAATATTTGGATTCCTGCGACCTATTTGCCTGGGAAGCTTAATTCAGTGGCGGACACCAGGTCACGTGTCTTCAATGACAACATTGAGTGGATGTTGAACCCCCAGATTTTGGAGATATTATAGCTCAAATTGGGGACACCAGATATTGACCTATTTGCGTCCAGGCTGAACCATCGAATACCAACGTATGTGTTGTGGGAACCAGACCCTGGGGTAATAGCATTGGATGCATTTTTTATCCATTGGGGGAAATGGGTTGCTACGCGTTTCCCCCATGCTGCCTCACCAGTCGGGTATTGCAGAAAATTAAACTAGACTCTGCAACTGACATATTGATCATTCCCGACTGGCCTACACAACCATGGTACCCGATGGTTGTAGAAATGTACAACAACCATGGATGGCGATTGGGAAACATCCCAAATTGATTACTCACTCCATTACAGGGGGGTCAGTCATCCTTGCCATGGTCATTAAACTTGTTTGGCTTGCAGGTTCTAAAAAGACCGCTCAACCGGGCAGGCATCTCGTCAAGAGCCATGAACCTTATTGCAGCATCGTATCGGGAATCCACCCGCAAACAATATCTCACTCAAATCAGAAAGTGGGAGGTTTCTGTGCCCGGAACAACAAGTCCTCCAACTCGGCAACAATACTGGATGTGTTGGAGTTTCTAGCAGGCCTCCATTTTGATGCAGGCCTCAGCTACAGTGCCATCAACAGCGACAGGAGTACGCTGTATTCATACCTGGATATAAGTATCAGCTCCCACCACCTGGTGTCTAAACTAATGAGGGGAGTATTCAATACCAATCCCTCCACGACCCAGATATACAGTAACGTGGGATGTGGGGATCATGCTGACCCTACTGAGGAGCTGGGCTCCAATAGATGAGCTACCATTTGAAACAGCTCACCCTTAAGGTGGTGATGCTCATGGCACTGGCGACAGCCCAACGAGCCCAGATGTTACAAAAACTGCGACTGGACACCATGGTGGCCAACCCTGGTCAAATAAAATTCTTTGGTAAAGAGTTATTAAAACAGGAGTTGCTACTAACGTTTTTAAGTCTTATTCCACCAGGGCTGCAGCGAGAGCCATGAAGGTGCCCATGGACCACATTTTCGCCACTGCGGGCTGGGCCAGTGGGGGAAAAACCTTTCAACGGTTCTATAACAAGTCTCTGGCCGTTCCTGCGACATTCGCAGAAGCTATCCTGGGTACCGCTCAGTAAATGTCTGGCCCCGAATTAGGGGTTGTTGTTTAGTTGATTAATAAATTGTGTTGATTTTTCAGCCGCTGTCAACTGAACTCCATTAACAGTCTTACTCCATCAGAATGGCAGCAGTGTGATAAGCATGGACGTTGTTCAGGGCGTGAAATCACAGAGCTTTGAAATCTTCACGAAGTCACTCATGTGACTCCGAAGTTAAATAGTAAGATTAAACGAGAACTTACCAAGTTTGAAGTTTGATCTGTATTTTACGAGGAGTCGTGGTGAGGGATTTCGTGCCCACCGCTCCCACCCTCTATCATCAGGTCAAACAGGTAGTTCTACGGTTTTCATCTTACTATTTTCAGTCATGGTTGGTTCTGTGATTCCACACCGCTGCTTTGAAGGATGCTGCGCAAGCGTGCTGGCGGGTTCTTCACGAAATCCCTCACCGCGACTCCTCGTAAAATACAGATCAAACTTCAAACTTGGTAAGTTCTCGTTTAATCTTACTATTAATCTACAACCCCCTCCCCCCCCCTATATGTCTTTGGAGTGTGGGAGGGAACTGGAGCACACCGGAGAAAACTCACATGGTCACAGAGGGGAGGTACAGCAGCTGAGGTCAGGGTCGAACCCGGGTCTCCGGTGCTAAGCAGCAGCAACTCTACCACTGCGCCACTGTGTTGCTCACCTATGAAAGCAAAGGAATAATGCAGGACATATTCTCACCCTTGGTCATTTCGGATTGCCCCGATAACGCCCAGCACCAAAGGCCATCCAGGTCCCAGGCTATCGCCTTCGTTTTGCAGGATTTGGAGCACACATTCCAATTGCTTCTGCCGGATGTCAGAGTGTGCAATATTGGATAACTCCTTCAGTGGATTCAGCAGCAGCAACTGCAGCCTCTGAAAGAAAACAGAACCAAATTGGACGAACAAACTGGACTTTGTCAAAGGACCTAGCTTCTCAAGCAAACTGGAGATCTACGGGCCTTGTCATCAATAACAGAAGTCGTCTACCGTATTGGGAGCTAATATTCAATCCCAAAATAAAGAAGTGCAGTCTGTGATCACCTGAAGATAACATAGGCACAGCTCCTCAGCTTCCTCAGTCACATCCCGCACAGTTGCAAAATATTTTACACAGGACGATTGATCTTTGGGAGATTAATTCAGCTGGTACCATTCTCTGGTTCTTTCCTGAGGCTCGGCAATTCTCTCTCTAAACTATTCTCCTTTAAACTGAAGGTATACACAAAATGTTGAAGTAACTCAGTGGGTCTGGCAGCATCTCTGGAGAAAATGGATTGGAAACGTTTCGGGTTGGGACCCTTCATCGTCAGACACCACCCAAAACATCACCAATTCATGTTCTCCAGAGATGCCCGAGCCACTGGGACACTCCAGCATTTTTTGTACATCTTTGGTAGAAAATAGCATCTGCAGTTCTTTTTTATTATTGATTTAAACTGAATCTGGTTTCATCGGAAAGTAAAATTATGAACATGTCTCCGAAAATCAAAATAACTTCGGGTGCTTGAGGTCGTAGTTTGATACTCTCTTCACCTTTGCAGGAAAACAACATGGACAGCGTGGATGCGGAGAGGATGATTCCACCAGTTTGAGAGTTTAGGACCAGATGCCATAGCTTCACATAAAAGGACGTACATTTAGAAAGAGGATGAGTAGGAATTTCTTTAGTCAGAGGGTGGTGAATCTGTAGAATTCACTGCCACAGAGGGCTGTGGAGGCCATCAATGGATATTTTTAAGGCGGAGATTGACAGATTCTTGATTAGTAAGGGTGTCAGGGGTTATGGGGAGAAGGCAGGAGAATGGGGTTGAGAGGGAAAGATGGATCAATCATGATTGAATGACGCAGTGAACTTAATGGGCCAAATGGCCTAATTCTGCTCCAACAACATGAAAAATATGAGGCAGGTATAACACGGGCACCATAAACACATGCCAGTTTCCATAAAGCTTGGGGAAGATACACACATGAATGAATGGGTTTTAAAAATATCTCTCGTTTCTCTCCCCGCACGGAACCAACCTGATTCTCTGATAGTGGTGGATTGTATTTAAAAGACAGTCCGGCTTTAATCAGAGCAGTGACAGCTTCTGCTCCCCACTCCCGCATCCGGGCGTTCGGGTGCTGGCAGACCTGTGGACCCAAATATTTAACAAAGAAGTTCAGATGTAAAGCGACAACAAACATTTGAGGAAATGATGCAGCAGCTTAAAGACAAGCGTGGTGCAGCAGAAGAGTGATTGAATAAATGGCTGAGGAGCCCAAACTCTTCTCTGCCAGTTACCTGCAGACCTTATTTCCTTGATCTTTCAAATGTTTATCTATCTACACCTTAGATATAATCAATGATGTGGCCTGCAACATCCTCAGGGGCAAAGATTCATCATCTTTTGACAGAAAAGGTTTTATGCCTTACAGCACCAGAGACCCAGGTTTGATTCTGACTATGGGGACAGAATTCTGTCTATGTTCTCACTATGACCGCATGGGTTTCCTCCGGGTGCTCCGGTTTCCTCCCATATCCCAAAGACACGCAGGTTTTTAGGTTAATTGGTTACTGTAAATTGTACCTAGTGTGTACGATAGAACTAGTGTACAGGTGATGGATGGTCGGTGCGGACTCAGTGGGCTGAAGGGCCTGTTTCCACACTGCATCACTAAGCTAACTAAACTAAAAAGATGTTAGCACAATTTGTTTGAAGGAATATCGCACTATATCATCACAATTCTACTTAGGATCTCAAGCCTATATGGGTGATCGACACTGGCCTCAACACCTGCATGCCAGTTACCCTTATTTATCTATCTCCACCTTAAATATAACTAATGATCTAGCCTCCAACACCTAGGGCTGCACGGTGGGGCAGCCGTGAAGTTGCTGCCTTACTGTGCCAGAGACTCGAGTTTGATCCTGACTATGGGTGCTGGTTGTACAGAGTTTGTACGTTCTCCCTGTGACCACGTCGGGTTTCTCTGGGTGCACCCGTTTCCTCCCACACTTCAAAGCCATACAGTTTTGTAGGTTAATTGGCTTCAGTAAAAATTGTAAATTATCCTTAGTGTGTAAGATAGTGCTCGTGTTCGGGGATCGCTGGTCGGCGCGTACTTAAGCCATTGGACCCGTTTCCACACTGTATCTCTAAACTAGACCCTCTGGCAAAGATTCATTATATTCTGATAGAAAAAGAAATATGGACCCCAATTTAAAAAAAAGCCCATTACCTAGAATTTAGATTCCCTTGTTCTCACACCCTCCCACTAGTACAAACTCATTAGGATCGTATGCTTGAATAAGGTCATCCCTCATTCTTACGAACTCCAAGTACACAGACTCAAATTGTCTAGCTTCACTTGAAACGACAACTACTTTTAATATACCTGCTCTGCTTGTTGCATGCAGCCACTCTGCCTCTTGCAACCAAACAAATCTCCCAGAACTCCAATAGCAAGAGTTAAAAAACAGACACCAAAATTAAATCCTCCACAAATTGCACTTTATTAAAAAATGTGAACTGTTTAAATACCAATTTAAATAATTATTGACAACTTAGTACCTTCATAGATTTGACATTTAAAATAGTGCCAGATGATTGCTTTATAGTTACTGGTTTAATATTTGAAGCAAATACACAAACATCATTTCACTCATGTGAAACAGGATGTAAACATCATTTGATACATTCTTATTTTAGCACTGTATTTTCAGTACCTCTGGAGAGCCCTACCTTTGTTCTTTAAAAAAACAATCATCCTTGAGATCTGTTTAAATTACATTCTAACATAAGGCGCTGACATTTACTAATTAAAATGTTAACTAAAAAGAGGTGTCTCCTATTAGACATTTTAATATCAGCAGTCAGATATGATATACAATCCCTAGTAAATGTCAAGATGATATATTTGCTAAAAAGCAAAGCAAATGAAACAATAAGTAATTTAGTGCATCATGTATATTGAATATATTATTCAAATTAAGGAAGAAGTTGATGATATAGGAGCAGAATTAGGCCATTTGGCCCATCAAGTCTGCTCTGCTATTCAATCATGGCTAATCTATTTCATCCCTCTTAACCCTATTCTCCTGCCTTCTCCCTGTAACGCTTTTTGACGTCCTTATTAATCAAGAATTATAATTCATAATTAATATAATCTATTATTTACTTTGATAATTATTAATTTTGCAGCTTTTCACAAGAATAATAATAGATACCTGAATGCTTTCAAGGTATCTATAACTGGTAAGCACGGTTGTGGCCTTCGGCCTATATTTTCCTAGAGTACAATGCAACTCTGAAGAGCTCAGCCACACTAGGATCCCAGATCTGGATACATTTGGTACTGAATGATGTGGCAACTATGCCATGAATTCCCAATCCTTGGACCAGGTGAACAAACATTGCAGCCAATCTCTATCACAAAATACTATCCAGTGAAGCTTGAAAGAAATGCTGATATCTTTTGAGAAGATATATTGATGATATCAGGCAGAGAACAGGGGAATTATCGTATAAAGAGAAAATCCAGCAAGAAATTTCCAACATCAGACTTTTTGGTTGGAATTTTTACATTTTAGTGGTTCAAATTTTGTCACCTCCATACATGACCAAAATGTTCCGTAAAACCAGCAAGATACTTAGTATCATAAACTTTTATCATTAAAGCAACTTGAATATATTTATTTCTACATATTCAGAGCTAATTTAGCTGTGGTAGCACTTGTACACCTGAAGTAATACACTGTGGGTGTGCACTCTATTCCAGGACACAATCTAGACTGGCATAAGTGAAAACCACTTAGCATTGTTAAAGGGATCATACCTATACTTCATCAATCCAGAACTGTCAGTGCACTGGCTCTTAAATGGAGAAAATAAGAAACTGCAGCTCTCCTTGGCCAAGATTGGACTTTTCAGAGACTTGGAAGTTGTACAATGGCACCATAATGTGGTGACGCTCTGCACGCTGTTCAGGAAGAGGATCGATTGTACTCATGCATTGTATGACCTATCTAGATCAAGATCTCAATGTATCTCTGTATACGTGATAATAAATAAACCAGTGAACTGAAGAGAAGCTAAACCCAACTGTTTCTTTCTGATGGGCACGAAGGAGTACACGGCACGATTTCTCAAGATGTTTAGTTTAGTTTAGTTTATTATTGTCACGTATCTTTAGAAAGGCAATGAGGATGTGATGAGGAGGAATTTCTTTAGTCAGAGGGTGGTGAAACTGTGGAATTCATTGCCACAGACGTCTGTGGAGGCCAAGTGGAATTCATTGCCACAGACGTCTGTGGAGGCCAAGTTATTGGGTATTTTTAAGGCAGGGATTGACAAGACTCTTAATTTGTATGGGTGTTAGGGGTTATGAGAAGGCAGGTTGAGAGGGAAAAATAGATCCAGCCATGATTGAATGTCAGAGTAGACTCAATGGGCCGAATGGCCAAATTCTGCTCCTATGACTTATGAACGTGTACCGAGGTATAGTGTAAAGCTTTTGTTTGTGTACTTTCTGGTAAAAAAGGCTGTACATAAATACAATCAAGCCCTCCATAGAAATAAAACTTTAAAAGAATGGAATGGATGGGAGCAGATCCTGCTCTGGGACTAGCATGCAAAGAGTCGCCACGTTTCAACGCTATCATGAATATCCACGGCCAATTTTTACTGCTGAACCATTATTACATTATAAGAGATTGACAGGATGTCTTGGGATGCCACTGGCAGTGACAATTTCCACATAACAACCAAAATCAAATGTACTTCAAAAATAACATGCAGTTGTAAAATTGTGACGGCTTACTGAAGAAAAAAGTGTTTAAATGCAAGTTTTTCACCGACTTCAACAAAAGTATGATGGCAACTTTCACTATATATTGTGTTCCTCTTTAGACAGGTACAACTCTGCAGGGATACTTTCACCGTAGATACATGCAAGTACTGGAGAAAGATTCACTTTCAAACAAATTCAAAATTGAATCTTCCCCACAACACCATCTTGCTGTATCCCAAAGGTTTCTCCTAATCCTTTGCAAATGTAATAACAGAATTCAACAAGGGAGTCAATTGTCCAACAGCAGACATTTAAAAGAGTGAATTGAAGGCATTTATTAGTGGGTCAAATAGGAACAAATGGAGGTCAGAACAATAAGTGTGTGGCACAGGACAAGCTGTCTCAAGGGCAGGTAAATAACAGGGAAGGACTTACCTTCTGTAAAAGACAACAAGAGGAAGCAATAGGAAGGAAAACAGAAAGGGAAAGTATGAAGCTGACACGGGTTACAAAGAACACGGCAAGATCAACAATTCAAAAACATCAATTCAACGTGTTTCACCTGGCACTGATGAAAAGTACACAGTTACGTGGATCATTTTTTAATGAATGTCTCAATTTTAAAAAAAAATCTGTACCACTTCCTTAACTTTACCATTAGCATTTTCTCTGAACTTCTGGATAGTACGTTTTCCACTATTTTGGAATAAAAATCAAAAGAAATACAAAAGAGATCTTCCATACTTTGTACAGTGCCTTTAGACGTTACATCTATCATCACAGTAGGGAAAAAAGCTGTTCAAGTCCAATAGTGAGCGCTTTCAAGCTTCTGCATCTTCTGCCTAAAATTTGAGAGCGTGTACCCAGACTCAGGACAGTTTCTCTAAGGCTTATTAGCAACAACGTTCATAAGTTATAGGACAGAAATAAGCCATTTGGCCCATCAAGTCTACTCCACCATTGAATCATGGCCAATCTATCTTTCCCTCTCAACCCCATTTTCCTGCCTTCTCTCCGTAACCCATGACACCCTTACTAATCAAGAATCTGTCAACTTCCACCATAAAAATACCCAATAACTTGGGCTCCACAGCTATCTGTGGCAATGAATACCACAGATTCACCCACTGACTAAAGAGATCCCTCATCATCTCCTTTTCAAAGGTACGTTGTTTTATTCTGAGGTTGCCCCCTTTGGTCCTAGACTAGTGGAAACTTCTTCTCCACATCCATTCTATCCAGGCCTTTCACTATTCGGTAGGTTTCAATGAGGTCCTCCCTCATCCTTCTAAACACCAGCGGATACAGGCCCAGTGACATTAAATGCTCATCATACGTTAACCCAAACATCCCCGGGATCATATTTGTAAACCTCCTCAAGACCCTCTCCAATGTCAACAAATCCTTCCTCAGATATGGGGCCCAAAACTGCTCACAATATTCCAAATGAGGTCTGACCAGTGTCTCAAAGCCTCAGCATTACATCCCTGTTTTTATATTCTAATTGCGAGCCAGGTTTTACTGGGTTTCGCTAGCAGTGTGAGCAACACTGTTGGCTTTTACCCACGCAAGTGGTAGTGATTTTGTGACACTTGCACAGTAGTTTAATCCCTGGTACATCTCGACAAGCTCCACCAGCAAATTCCCGTCTGGATTCATAACTAGACTGCACGGAGTCCAAGGGCTGGGCAGCAGTTTGTTGGGGTAACATGTACTCAGGCTCTGTTAGTTCCCACTCGGGATACGCAAACTTCATCTGAACAAAATTTGTGCAGTTGCAAGGAAGGTATGAAACGGTTAGTCACGTTCTTTAAAAGTGTGTTTGCTTTAATGCTTTTAATGTTTTGAACGATCATTTATTTTCATTGTCTTTTCATTAAAAGAGTGGCGCAGTGGTAGAATTGCTGCCTTACAGTGCCAGAGACCCACGTTCGACCCTGACTGTGTATAGAGTTTGCACATTCTCCCTGTGACCTTGTGGGTTTTCTCCGGTTTCCTCCTGCATTCCAAAGATGTGCAGGTTTGTAGGTTAACTGGCTTCTGGAAATTGTTCCTAGTGTGTAGGATTGAACTAGTGTGTGAGTGATCATTGGTCGGTGCTGACTCGGTGGTCCGAAAAGCCCATTTCTACGCTGAATCTCTAGACTAAACTAAAAAATATTTTCATTGACAACTTTTTTAAATTATGAAAAGAATGTAATTTTAATAATACATTGTTTCTGAATGTCAAACTCTTAAGGATTGTGAGGAAGCTTTCAGTAGGCTATGGCTGCCGTTGCGATGGGTTCTGGCCCATGTGGTCCATGCACTCCGATCAGCTCAAGGACTATCTCAGGTGAGAGGATTGGGCACAAAGGTCTGGTGCAGGTAAATTCAGGATACAGGGGAATAGAATTAAGAAGGGTTTCGGCCTGAAACGTTGCCTATCTCCTTCGCTCATTAGATGCTGCTGCACCCGCTGAGTTTCACCAGCCTTTTGTGTACCCAGGATTAAATCCAAGGTCACATTTAGCTCTTGAACATTCATCCTTGTCAAATTAAATGCTATGCTCAAAATGAAAACGGATGAAAATTGATCCAATAATGAATATCTTCCTTTATCAATGGTAGCAGCAGAAAATCCTATCTCGGATGCAGAGATTGTGTGCAGCCGAATGTTCCTCTCATAATTCGAAAGGTAAACCTCAAGTAGTGCCTCAGGAGATCATACCAAAGTAATGGATTGGGAATGAATTTGCTTCAGCATCTCCCTTGCTGTCCTTCTGACTCGTTAGAGCTGAATTCCAAGATAATCAGCCAAAGGCGGCTGTGGAGGCTTAACCAATGGATATTTTGAAGGTGGAGATTGATTAGTAGCTCCTAGGACTTATGAACATGAAGAACCATGTCTACTCGACTAGAAATATTCAATTCTTTTAGTTGGCAGACTACATTAGAAATGATTCCACTCCACAATATAGATCACGGGGATATAGAATTAAAATTATTACATTATTGTCAACAAAGTGGATTATTTTTGAGAAATTTTAGTTAGGTTTCATACAATACAGCAAACTTGACTTTCCTAAAATAATCCAATTGGGATCCCCTTAAAAAGTTACTGGTATGAGTCGGCTTATGATTAAAACAAGGGGAAATAATTATTGGGCACATAAAATGTCTTCATATCCATGGCAACAAGAGAATCAGGAATAAATTGAATGATTTACCTCCAGCAGATGCCCTGTTAATGGTCTCCAGAGAATCTCAATTCGATGCATGTTCACCAGTCCTGTTTCTAGCAACTTAGCCACGGCAAATAGGGAAGGTTCCTAAATCGAGAATAAAACAATTCTCAGCTCCAGAAAAAAAGGAAATTCACTAGAACGACACACGAGGCAACGAGGGGAATTATGAGGACCAAGTGCATTGACTTGACTCCTGTCACTTGAAGTGGGAAGGTGATGAGGTACATTAATCAAAAAAGTTGAAAATGATGGAATGAATTGACAGAGGGAAGTTGAATTGGGAAATGTTGTCCAGCAGCAGAGTCATACAGCACGGAAACATGCCCCTCAGTGCCACTCGTCCATGGTGACCAAACCTCAAACAACAGCACCTCGTATTTCAGTGCAAATTCAAAGGTTCAAAGGTCTGTGACAATAAGCAGACCTTTGAACCTCTGAAATTCAAAATCAATGTATTTACTAGATTGGGGAAAGAAAAGGCTGGAAGCATAATTGCTCTTATGTACAATTCCTATTAGTAGTCTCAGTCCCTACATTTATCTGAACATAAACATTGATTTCCACTCCCTGCAGGAGATGTCAGAATGTGTTACGAAAATTCAATGATGGAATCACTCGATTCTTTTTAAAGCAACTATCATGGTGTCACTATACCACAAACCTATGTATATTTTTCACGTCTACCTTGTTGTTCCAAAATGCCATATCCATAGCTTCTGCTGATAATGAGCACAAAGCGTTTATCAAATGATGGAGTGATACATCATCAAGATACCTACAAAAAAAAGTTAACATGTAATTAAACAGCCTTAATTGCTGGAAGAAAATAACTAATTTTGATTATCAAATAAAAGACAATTCTCACTGAGAGCTCTCGAAAAGTCTTGAAAGAACATTTGAAATCACAGGCAAATCAGTCATGACAGCTGTGGTCAAAACCTAAAGAGAGTGTTACAACCATAAATTAATACATGGTATGGTCAGTATGAGAAATCAAAAAGTTTGTCAAATGGTGTGAAAGCTAGCAGCAGAGTATGGCTCTGAATATCAATATGTTCAAACGATCCTTAGAAGCCATTATACACAACGATTCAATTTTTAAATTAATATGTTTTCTAAATTAATTTTTTTACAAAATGATTGAAAATAGTCGACACAAAATGCTGGAATAACTCAGTGGGACAGGCAGCGCCTCTGGAGAGAAAGGATGGGTAATGTTTCGGGTGGGGACCGACACAAAATGTTACCCATCCTTTTTCTCCAGAGATGCTGCTGCCTGACGCTCTGAGTTACTCCAGCACTTTGTGTCTATCTTCGGTATGAACTAGCATCTGCAGGTCCTTTCCACACATATTTGAAAATAGCCTTTGTTTGCATCCAAAATCCATACAAGAGCTTTACAGCTACAACAAACAAACTCTTTCTGAGACAGAAGAGGAAATGACCTGAACTTTAAATCAAATGGAACAAGCTTACTCACTGTGCTGGGACCTTCAACTGCTCTTCCTGGTTTCAGCGCACCCCCACTTGCAGGTTTCAAACCCAGAATCCACACAAGATGCTGGGGGAAAAAAAACTAATTTAGTTTGACATTAACTAAAAATGTTCATTATTTAACACTGAGTGCAGAGACGTGTTAAATATTCAAAAACTATGGAATCACACCTCCGTTGACGGACATTTGGTATTCGGTCATTAGGTCATATACCACAGAAACAGCCCCTTCATCCTAACTCATTCATGCTCTTTGGAGCTAGTTCCATTTATCCACATTGATCCATATCCCTCCAAACCAGTGGATCTGGAGGATTTTGACCAAAGCAAATACATTCCAGAAATTGTGCTGAAATATTTGGGGAAAAAAATGTTAAATTGAAATTCAGATTAATCAGCAGCAGTTTGAAATTTAGGTAACATTCTAGAGTATTCCATCTAATCTTTCTCATAACATGATCAAGGTGCTACTGCACATCTTAAGGTGGAAGTGGTAGGACTGGGATGTAGGTGTTAAGTCCTATTTATTTCCTCTTAAACCAACTCTTTGTTGAGTTACATCTCTATCTCACTATAACTTTTTCCTTCAATCTTCCCTTTTTAGCTTGTTTGCAATTTACATGAGTTCAGTTTAGTTTAGAGATACAGCGCAGGTGCAACACAGAAACAGGCCACACCGACCCACACCATCCTACACATTAGGAACAATTAAGCACCCGAAGAAAGCCCACGAGGTCACAAAGAACATATAAACTCCGTACAGAAAGCACCCGTGGTCAGGATTGAACCAGTGTCTCTGCTGTTGTGAGGCAGTAACTCTACCTCTGAGCCATCGTGCCGCGCCACATCTCGAATGAAACCTGTACAATCATCCGCTCAAACCTATTCAACCCCATAATTTCTGCAACTGGTATGGAACTGAACTGTATGAAATAAATCAATCTTAAGATGCACATTCCCTTTCCCCTGGAGAGTGAACAGAAAATCTCAAAACGTTGAACACTGCATGCTTGTTGGTTAAGGATTACAATTCTACAGTTCTGCAAAGTCTTAGAGATAACTTGTTGAATGTATGTCTAACGACAAAACAACTTTACTGCTCTTGAACGGAACAGGGAGAATATATCACAGATAGATTCAAATACTGGAGTAAACAGCGAGTCAGGCAGCATCTCCGGAGAAAATGGATAGGTGATGTTTTGGGTCGGGACCCTTCTTCAGACGTCACCTATCCATTTTCTCCAGAGATGTTGCCTGACCCGCTGAGTTAATCGAGCACTTTGTGTCTATCTTTGGTATAAAGCATCTGCAGCTCCTTTTTATTACAAAATTTAGAGAATATAGCCATGTATTTACTTGATGAAATCATATTGAAGCAAAGTGATTATTGCTCTGCAGGCAAACATAGTTGTCGGTCTGGCACAATTTCATAACCAACAATGGGCAGTTCATTGCAGTCATTCTGAAGGACATCAGTTGTTCACTGGGAGGTGTGCCGCACACCCAATAAGCTTTCCAACCATATTGATAGTCTTGTGAACTTTAAACAAAATACTGCAGTATTATGAAAGCAAACAAAGGTGGAACAATTCCATTGCACATTAGAGCACCATCCCGGTTGTTAAGGAACAAAAAAAATGCAAGGAGGATGTTTACCGTACCTGTAAAGTAGCCAGAACGAGCTGCCATGAAGTTCCAAGTACTGATCCATGACAATGAGCTAAATTCAGCAATGTTCGCATGCACTGAATATTCTTTGCAGTCAACTTGGGAAGAACAAGAAAAGACTTAACTCACGAAATGATAATAATACAAAGTCGACTTAACGGCACATTTGCATTGGAGCAAATCAAGCAATGAATATAGACAGCATATATTCACCATGACTGTTCCTTGGGGTTGACTTGTGAGTGGCTGACCCACGGCAACCACTTGCTGGTGAGATTCACTGGAAGGGCTGATCATCTGCACACTTTGACCCTGAATGGAGTACGCTGGAAAGGCAAATACACAAAGAAGAAGCGCTGTTACAAGTTCTGATTGAATAGGATATAAAACAGGTAAAGTACAGGTGAAACACGGTGACGCAGCGGTAGAGTTGCTGCTTTACAGCTCCATAGACCTGGGTTCGACCCCGACTACGGCGCCGTCTGTACGGAGTTTGTACGTTCTCCCTGTGTCTGTTTTCTCCGGTTGCCCCTCCACATTCCAATGATGTAAAGTTAATTGGCATCTGTACATTGACCTTAGTGTAGGATAGAACTAGTGTATGGGTGATTGCTGGTTGGTGCAGACTTGGTGGGCTGAAGGGCCTGTTTCCATGGCATATCTCTATGTGTGACAGACAGAAGAAACTCAACAGCTGAGCAATCTGCTTTTGTTCTCAAAAACTGGTATTCATAGTTTTTCCTCACTGCTTAAACAAATCAAAAAGATCTGTACTGCCTCCACCACTGGCCCAGCAGAAATCACCCACTAACGCATAAACTATCATGTTAACCTGTGTCTTTGAGTTAAAACTGCAAAGGTGATCATTCTTAAAGAAATCCATAATATATTGCTTTGATATAGAAATAAGGAACTGCAGATGCCGGTTTACACAAATGGACACAAAGTGCTGGAGTAACTCAGCAGATCAGGCAGTATCTGTGGAGAGCATAGATAGGTGATATTGTGGGTTAGGTCACCTATCTATCTTCCACAGAAATGCTGCCTGACCCCTGAGTTACTCCAGCACTGCATGTCATTTTACATTGCTTTGATGCTAGCTAAAATACAAGCACGTTCCTTACGAAGTTGCCTGAAGACACATTTTTAGTAGAGTACAAATATATATTTTTTTAAACAGAGGCTTTAGCAAAAGGTTGCACAGACCGAGAGTGGCACAGTGCCACAGCTGTAGAGCTGATGCCTCACAGTGCCAGAGACCCGGGCATGATCCTGACCTCAGGTGCTATCTGGGTGGAGTTTGCACCTTCTCCCCATGAACCCGTGGGTTTTCTACGGGCGCTCTGGTTTGCACCCACATCCCAAAGATGTGCAGGTTTGGAGGACAATTGGCCTCTGTAATATAAAATTGCCTCTAATGTGCAGGAAGCAAATGAGAAATTTGGACAACATAAGAACTAACGCGAACGAGCGTGAGTGGGTGTCGGTGTAGACTTTGTGGGCTGAAGGTAGAAACAAGGAACTGCTGTGCTGGTTTATAACCAAAGATAAACACAAAGTGTTGGAGTAACTCAGCGGGTCAGGCAGCATCTGCAGAAAAAGTTCAAGAAGGAACTGCAGATGCTGGAAAATCGAAGGTAGACAAAAATGCTGGAGAATCTCAGGAAATAGGCAACGTTTCGGGCCGAAACCCTGAAGAAGGAGTCTGAAGAAGGGTTTCGGCCCGAAACATTGCCTATTTCCTTCGCTCCATAGATGCTGCCGCACCCGCTGAGTTTCTCCAGCATTTTTGTCTTTGTGCAGAAAAAGGATGGGTGATATTCAGGTCGTGACCTACTTCAGACTGCTTTTCTCCAGAAATGCTGCCTGACCCACTGAGTTACTCCCGCACTTTGCATCTATCTTTAGTGGGCTGAAGAGCCCATTTCCATGTGGTATTTCTAAAATAAACGGAAGTGGTTAACCATACAAATGCTAAAATGCTAAAAACACAATATTCTAGTGATTTGAATGCCATCAAATTCTTGGACATCTGAAATCTGAAAAAATGTAAAAGCTACTCACTTTTATGAAAACCACCAGAAGAACTGTTCAGCACTGTCAGTGCATAATGTGGGGGCAGTGAGGCTTTGCAAATGGCTGTGATGAAGGCATCTCTTGGCGTAACAAGACTCAACTTCCCACAAAGGGAAGCCATAGTCATTTCTGCTTTCAAGATGTTTTCCGAGGCAGTCTCATCCGTACTGTGAAAACAAGCAAGCTTTTTTAGCTTGCACAAGTGCATTCACTACACTTTATTTTGTAGTGAACAATACCCACATCATAACACAATGAAGAAACCGCTCAAGAAAGTTCAATTTTACCAGCACAACACTGTGAGGCCACACGGTGGCGCAGCTGTAGAGTTGCTGCCTCACTGCGCATGAGACCAGGGTTCTATCCTTTCTACGGGTGCTGTCTGTTTGGAATTTGTAGGTTCTCCCTGTGACCACGTGGGTTTTCCCCGAGTACTCCGGTTCCCTCCCGCACTCCAAAGACATACAGGTTTGTAGGTTGATTGGCTTTATAGGTTAATTGTAGGTAGAGATTGTAAATTGTCCCTAGTGTGCAGGATAGTGCCAATGTGGGAGGATCACTGCTTGTCGCGGACTCAGTGGACCGAAGGGCATGTTTCCGCGTTGTGTATCTAAACTAAACTAAGGACATTTTAAATGTGGGAATCACTAACATCTAGGGCAGTTAACATGCCGCACATCAATTTTAATATTCATCTTTTTTTTGGTAGAAAGCAAAATTTAAAGATGCCTGCTAACATACAACAATAAAGCCACTTGTTTTGAATCAGGCATTCAGTGGATGACTCAGTATGGAAGATGTGTACAATAGCTTAACACCCACACCTCACAGGTATAAGATTTCAATTTATGTCAGAGCCCTTGCATTTTAATGATCTTTGCTTATGCTTGGTTTATTTGCTTTCCAAGTAAGTGTCTTGGGAACAGAAAACTTGTTGCTTTTTATCCTTTGGCATGTTTATCCCAGGGGACACTTGCTAAGATCATTTGTGGAGGTTGGATACATATTGCCAATTAAATCCAGCCTAAGAACATAACATGTAATATTTCAAAGGCTGCATAATTTATTTTACTCCACAGAGGCTGGAGAAATTGTTGCAAATATTTAGGATTTAGTGTAAGCTGTGGCTTGTTTTGCCAGTAATAAGGATTTCACTACCTCTCTGCTGAAAAGGCTTATGTTTATCAGTTTCTAACTTCAGAATTTACTTGGACAATGTAAATTCTGGAATTTCGGATTCTGATGATATAAGCAGTACAAAAAATGACGAGGCCATCAACAAGGTCAAAACAATTTTGCTCAATTGCTTCAAATTGAGCTGATAGATGTTGTAGACAAACTGGACAGAAGGAAGATAGAGTGGCAAATTAGGTTCTCTTCTCTTACTGAGTTATTCAACATTCAGATCTCCAACCAGTGTGAGTAAATAACCCTGTAATTTTGAATGATGTGCAATTACCCTAAACGTTGTATTTAAACTGCTCAGACACAGAGAATATGCACCAGTTCGTGATGTTGTACAGAATAAGGGAAGCACAGTAGTGCACTCGGTAGAGCCGCTGCCTCAGAGACCGTGCCAGAGACACAGGTTCAATCCTGACTTCGGGTGCTGTCTGTGTGGAGTTTACACTTCCTTCCTGTGACCATGTGGGTTTTCTCCGGTTTCCTCCCACATTCTAAAAACATGTGGGTTTATAGGTTGATTGGCATCTGTCAAAATTGCCCTAGTGCGTAGGGAGTGGATGAGAAAGTAGGATAACTTGGAACTAGTGTGAACGGGTGATTGATGGTCGGCATGGACTTGGTGGGCCGAAGGGCCTGTTCCATGCTGTATCTCTAAATTAGAATCTCACAGTTCATAAAGGTGTTCTGTTTTAATCTCTACCCATTAACCTAATCTAGGAGTAGAAAGGAACTGCAGATGCTGGTATATACAGAAGATATAGTGCTGGAGTAAATCAGCAGATCAGGCAGCATCTCTGGAGAAAAAGGATGGGTGACCTTTTGGGTTGGGACCCTTCTTCAGACTAAGAGTAGAGTGGAGGGAACTGGACGTAAGAAAAGGCCAGAACAAAGCAGGGCTGGCAACAGATGAGTTAGGAAGGATGAAGCACATAATGGGCCATTGTTGACTGGGAAGAGTTGATGATGAAGGGATACAAGGATGCGAACAGGGAAGGATTACTTGAAATAAATCAAGGTTCAGACCGCTGGGTTGTAAACTGCCCAAGTGAAATATGAGGTGCTGTTCCTCCAACTTGCGTGTGGCCTCACTCTGACAGTGGAGGCGGCCCAGGACAGGAAAGTCAGAATGGGAATGGGAAGGGGAGTAAAAATGTTTGGCCACTGGGAGATGGCATAAGCCAAGGCGACTGAGCGCAACCGTTCAGCGAAACAACAAATCTAATCTAGGTGCAGTTAGTTTAAAAATATTAAAAGTGTTCCAACAGGAAACTCTCACAAATGGTGTAATGTTGACATTCTATGACAGTGCCAATTTTGTCCTTTTTCTCCCCACCCTTGCAAAGGTTACACAAGAGCCAGAAATCCACCAAATGCTTTGCACAAATGGCCAACGTGGATTTCTTCACTGAACAGAAACTTATTCCTATAGTGATCACACATGCAACTTCTCTGACATACAACCTTTCAGTGCTGAAAACAGACTCGCCAAAATGGAATACTCTATTCCATTAATACTTATAGGTTTAAGATGAGGGATATAAGATTTAATAGAAACCTGAGGGGTAACTTTTTGTGCACAATATGGAACAAGCTGCCGGGGGAGGTAATTAAGGCAGGTACTACCTTAACAATTAAAAGATAATTGGACAGGTGCATGGATAAGCCAGACATAGAGGGTTAAGGGCAGGTCGGACTAGTGTAGAGGGGACATGTTGGTCAGCATGGGCTAGTTGGACCGAAGGGCCCATTTCCACACTGTGTAACTCTATGATTCTATTCAATGGAATATTCTATTCAGGGTTATTATAATCTGGTTACCACAAACCCCAGTGAGTTCAGCAATCAGTTGGATTTCGGCACTGAGGCAGCAATGCATAATCCAACAATGCCTAAATAAATCAAGAATGAAAAGCCAGGACTGGGTTTGGTGACCAGGAACCTGCCAATTTTTGTTAAAGAAATTCAAAATGCTGGAGGAACTCAGCGGGCCAGGAAGCATCTGGGGAGAAAGGTAGACAGGCAGCGTTTCAGGTAAGTTCCCTTCTTCAATCTGACTCAAAACACCACCATTCTCTTCCCAGATGCTGCATGATCCACTGAGTTCCTCCAGCACGTTTTGTTTTGCCTGAGATTCCAGCATCTGAAGTTCCTTGCGTCTTCTGCTTCTTTTGATTCTGCTTCTGAATGATGCCCTCAGCATTTATAAGCCAGTAAAACAAAACAAAACTCGATGTTGAGACATCAAACTGCTAATAAGATCATTTCAGTTGAGGCATATGCTTAGGGGCACTCACGGTGTCCCAATGCAATGCTCAACACTTCCTCAAGAGGGGGTCAATGAGCAACAGGAACACTACTGCACAAAATAGACTATTGTACTCAGTTGGAACTGGGCACAGCATTGGCCAATAATCTACTTAATGCTAAAGATAATTTTTGTAAAGCAACACTGAGCAAGCACCGGTTTTTAAATATTTTCCATAGTTTTAGAAAACCAGTACAGCCAGTCCACAGGCGACAAAATGGTTATATTCCTGAGAACTGTCTGTAAGCTGATTTCTCCATTGTCAGAAACGTTATTCACCATAGCTACCCACTGCATTCCGACCAAGAGAATTAGGGTCTATCTTAACCAGAAACCTTGAGTGAACTGGGATATTCACTCTCCGCTAAAGTCCACATCAGAGGCTTTCAAGAAGGGCGAGCCCATACTGCACAAGAACGTCAACCGAATGTTCTCCGCATGGCAATGCCAAGAAAGATGCTAGAGGCTCAATTCAATCAGGCAGATGTTAGGCAAATGTGGCAACAGGGCCTGGATACTATCACGGTTACAAGGTGATACCAATGATGGTATCGGGAGGGGTAGTGCAATATCTACTGGATGAGTTCAATGCCTTTATAACTGCGTTGATCTGGCAAACAATGTTCCACCTATGTGTGTCCGTCCCCCTCTCAACCCCGTTGGTTATAGTCCATACATCTCTGTGATCCTGGATGGGGTTTGAAAGTAGTGCAATCAACTGGCCACAGTCTTCGACGACATCTTCAATCTCTTGTTTCAACAGTCGACTGTCCCCATCTGCTTCATGAAAGCCTCCATCATTCCACTCTCCAAAGGAAAGTAAAGTGATCTGTCTTAATGACCAACCCAGTAGCTCTAACATCAACCACTTGGATGCCGACCCATTTCTCCCTTTCTCCTTCCACATATATTCCTTCCACTGGACTCACATTTCATATCTCTTTTATCCTTATCTCACACTTACTGTTGTTTTACCATTGGCCTTTGTCCAATCAAAACCCCCTCAACTGTATCCACCTAACACTTGCCAGGGTTTATCCCACCCCTGCCTCTCTTCAAGCTATCTCCCCACAGCACTTCAATCAGTTTGAAGAAGGGTTTCGACCTAAAACATCACCTTTCTATTTCCTCCACAGATGTTGCCTGATCTGCCGAGTTTGTCCATCACTTTATGTTTTGCCGAGTTCACAATTTATCAACAATGTGGACGTTCCATATATTGGAACTCATTGACTTCACAACTGTTCTGATGAAAGATTTTTGTCTTGAAACGTTACTGTTTCTCTTTCCACTGTAGCCGCTTGACCTGCTGAGTGTTTCTAGCATTTTAATTCAGGTTCTGGCAACTGCAGTTTTCCCCCCCACTTTCATTTCACAATTATAATTAAAAAAAAATTAAACTTCCGCAATTCTTTTGATCAACTAAATTGAAGCGACAGTGACACCTGAAAGGTAGATTGGTATTAGATGGCTGCAAAGAATACATTTTGAATTGGATTTGTAATGCAGACAAGCTGGAAAAATATTTACCAGAGTGATTGCATTACCAATTAAAGATGAAACATTAAGTTTTAGAATGATGGGATTTATAAACTATACACACTTTGGTTAAACGGTCTATGGCAGGAAAATAATTTTCATACTCAAGTCATGTAAAAACTTTCTTCCATAGGTGACATATTTTGATGGAAAACTATGAAATTGCAGATGGTAGATTTTATTTTCATTTAATAATTGTAATTTAAAAAATTAATAAAAATTCCAGAATTCTTTTGATCAACTGCATTGAAGTGACAATGACACTTAGAAGCTAGAAACAAAACACAAAGAGATGGCGGAACTCAGTGGGTCAGGCAGCGTCTGTGGAGGGAAATGGACAGCAGTACGGTGGCACAGTGGTAGAGTTGCTGCCTTACAGCGCCAGAGACCCGGGTTCGATCTTGACCACAGGTGCTTTCTGTATGGCGTTTGTATGTTCGCCCTGTGACCTTGTGGGATTTTCCCGGGTGCTCCGGTTTCCTCCCATTCCAATGGTGCACAGGCTTGCAGGTTAATTGGCTTTGGTAAAGATTGTAAATAGTCCCTAATGTGCAGGATGGTGTTAATGTGTGGGGATCACTGGTTGGCGTGGACTGAGTGGGCCAAAGGATCTGAATCCACATTATATATCTCTAAACCTAAACTAATATGTGGAGGGAAAAGGACAGATGATGTTTCAGGTCATAACTTGAAATAGCTCATTTTCATGTTTGGTCCAAATATTGTTTAGGGAAAATTGCCATTAATCCTGAAGAGAGTTTCCGTTTAATCTATGAACTACAAAGACTGAGCTACAAAGGGATAAAAAAAAAAAAATCATCTGTATTTACCTGGCGTCCAGCATTAATGAAAGTGCTGCGAGAAGGCCACACCAGCAAGCACCGACCATCTCTTCCCAAACCGCTCGAGAAGCTGAAGAAAAGACATGAACAGGATGGAACTTTGGACTGGGTAACATTTTCAGGTGTTGAACTTTCCAGAGTTTATCAAATTTAGAAATTAAACTATTAAATATTGAATGAAAATAATTTGGTTTATTCTTCCCTTCAAAAGATCTCAATCTCCTCTGTAAAATTCCTCCTGGTAACTTGTGGTACAACTCTAATATGACACAGAAACCGGCCTTTCAGTTCAACTCATCCACGACAACAAAGATGCATTCATAGAAACATAGAAGGTGCAGGAGGAGGACATTTGGCTCTTCGAGCCTGCACCGCCATTCATTATGATCATGACTGATCATCCACAATCAGTATCCCGTGCCTGCCTTCTCCCCATATCCCTTGATTCCGCTATCCCCTAGAGCTCAATCTAACTCTTTTAAATTCATCCAGTGAATTGGCCTCTACTGCCTTCTGTGGCAGAGAATTCCACAAATTCACAACTCTCGGGGTGAAAACGTTTTTTATCATCTCAGTTTTAAATGGCCTCCCCTTTATTCTTCGAGTGTGTCCCCTGGTTCAGGACTCCCCCATCATTGGGAACATTTTTCCTGCATCTTACAATATACTGCATCTGCCATTCATCTGCCCATTCACTCAACCTGTCCAAGTCACCCTGCAACCTAGCATCCTCTTTCGCAGTTCACACTGCCACCCAGCTTTGTCATCTGCAAATTTGCTAGTGTTACTTTTAATCCCATCATCTAAATCATTAATATATATGGTAAATAGTTGCGGCCTCAGCACCAAGCCTTGCAGCATTCCACTCACCACTGCCTGCCATTCTGACAGGGATTCTCTATCCATGTCAATACCCTACCCCCAATACCATGTGCTCTAATTTTGCCCACTAATCTCCCATGTGGGACCTTATCAAAGGCTTTCTGAAAGTCCAGATACGCTACATCCACCGGCTCTCCTTCATTTTACTTGTCACATCCTCAAAAAATTCCAGAAGATTAATCAGACTTGGACCAATCCTTTACTGTTATCCAAATGCGCCGTTATTACTTCTTTATAATTGACTCCAGCATCTTCCCCACCACCGATGTCAGGCTAACTGGTCTATAATTTCCTGTTTTCTCTCTCACTCCTTTCTTGAAAACTGGGATAACATTAGCTACCCTCCAATCCACAGCAAATGATCCTGAATCTATAGAACATTGGAAAATGATCACCAATGTGTCCACAATGTCAAGAGCCACCTCCTCGAGTACCCTTGGATGCAGACCATCAGGCCCTGGGAATTTATCAACCTTCAGTCCCATCAGTCTACCCAATACTATTTCTCATGCAAATTTCTTTCAGTTCATCTGCCTCCCTAGATCCTCTGCCCTCTATTGTGCCTTCCTTAGTGAAGGCAGAACCAAAGTACCTGTTCAACTCTTCTGCCATTTCCATGTTCCCCATAATAATTTCATCTGTTTCTGCCTTCAAGGGACCCACATTTGTCTTTACTAATCTTTTTCTCTTAACATACCTAAAGAAGCTATTGCTATCCTTCTTTATATTCTTGGCCAGCTTACCCTCGTACTTCATCTTTTCACCCCGTGTTGCCCTTTTTGTTACCTTCTGTTGTACTTTGAAAGTTTCCCAATCCTCTGGCTTCCCGCTACTCTTTGCTATGTTATACACCTTTTCTTTTAGTTTTATTCCATCCATAACTTTCCTTGTCAGCCATGTTTGCCTCTTACTCCCCTTAGAATATTTCTTCCTCTTTGGGATGAAATGATCCTGCATCTTCTGGATTATGGCCAGAAATTCCTGCCAATGCTGTTCCACCGTCTTTCCTGCTAGGATCTTTTTTCCAGTCGACCTTGGCTAGCTCCTCTTTCATGCCTTCATACTCCCCTTTGTTCAACTGAGTTAGTGCTATTTGGTTCGTATCCCTCTGAACCTTTCCAATCCATGAACTTGCCCAAATGTGCTTCAAATGATGACTGTTTGATTCAGGAGGTACAAGCAGGCTGCAAGTGTTTACTCAACACTGATGCAGTGTAAGTGTTCACTGAACACTGGGTGTCACGGTGGCGCAGCAGTGAAGTTGCTGCCTAACAGTGTCAGAGACCCAGGCTCGACCCTGACTTCCTGTGCTGTTTGCACAGAGTTTGTACGTTCTCCCTGCGACCAAATGGATTTTCTCCATCTTCTGCTCCTACACTCCAAAGACGTACAGGTTTGTACGTTAATTTGCTTCAGTAAAAATTATTAATTGTTCCTAGTGTGTAGGAAAGTGCTCGTGTACGGGGTGATCGTTGGATGGTATGGCATGGACTCGGTGGGCTGAAGGGTTGTTTCCCGCGCTGTATCTCCAAAGTCTAAAGCATAACTTGGGAGTTCATAACTTACACATAACTTGTGAGATCACTCGTCTGCGAATTGCACTTATGCATTAGCTTAAGGCTCCATGTTTTTAAAGAAACAAATGGCAATCAATTGCTTCACCTGCCAACTGTTTCCTTTCACTTCAAGGGTAAAACAAAGTGGACTACTGTAACAATGCAAACCATGATGCCGCACTACAAAAGCGTGTGGTATCTGATAATAACTGTGGTGATAACAAACAGGAGGTGAATGGGTGAAGACAATGAGAAAGTTTAATGCTAAATAACGTCCCTGCTATTGTTTCTCTCTGCTGACGATACATCTGGTAAGACAAGCTGATTATCACTAACTCTTTGTCCATACATAACTAATATAATAATTTACTTAAAAGTAAAATGGCCTACATATTTTGCCAATTACAGAATAGGGTAAGTTTCCCGGTAAACTTATATATCCTAATATTCTATATTCTAAAATGCTATAAATGACAGCGTTATAAAATGAAGGGAATCGTTAATACATCCAAGAAGCAGTACGAGCTAAAATTAAATGCTTAACATACATCTTAAACAAAACAGGAATAAAGGGTGGCACAGTGACCTAGCTGGTAGATCGCTGCTTCACAGTGCCAGAGACCCAGGTTCGATCCTGACCTCAGACGCTTCTGTGTGGAGTTTGCACAATCTCTGCGACCAGTGACCACATTTGGGTTTTCTCCGGGATGCTCCAGTTACCTCCCACATCCCAAAGACCTGTAGGTTTGGAGGTTAATTGGCCTCTGTAAATAGTCCCTAATGTGTTGAGGGTAGATGAGAAAGTGAAATAACACAGAACCAGTTTGCACGGGTGATCGATAGTTGGAGTGACTCAGGTGGGCTAAAAGACATGTTTCCATGCTGTATCTCTAAACTAAATTTTGCTGTAGTAATAACTATCCGAATATTATGGCAGACCACTATCCAAAAATATGAGTGCTAAATCCACAACACACAATCTAAAAGGAATGCCTTTCATCTTTCTGTAATATAATTAATAACTATGTAAATTATTCTCACTTTTATACAGATCGTTGAAACTCACACATGGTGACAGCTATTTGAATTATTTAATTAATCCAATTGATTATCCAATTAATTTCAGTTTCCTATTTTTGCCACACAACTATAAATTTTCATTTTTATCCAATTTTCTTTTTATGAGTTTTCCAGGCTTCAAACAATCAATTCCAGATCACATCTGTGTAAAATAATGTTTCCCCATGTAGTTTTTTAAATCTTTTGCCAGTTTACATATATCCTTTGATTACTGGTCCTTTTAAAACTTCCTCCACTGAAACCATTCATAATTTTGAATACGTTTTTACAACTCGTGACACTGCAACTCATCTCTCTCTATAAAAATGTCTGTGCCGAATATGATGCCACGATAAACTAATATCATCTGCCTGCAGGAAATCCAAATCACTCCATTCCTTGCTTATCCATGTGCCTATCCTAAAGCCTCTATAGATAAAAAAGTTATTTCTAACTATGTTAATAATTCTGCTACATCGATAATAGAATGCATATACTTTTATACCCAGTGTAGGGGAATCACAAAACAGAGGACACGGGGTTTGAGGTGAGAGGGGAAACATTTGATAGGAACCATAGGGGCAACTTTTTCCAGAGAGGATATAATGGAATGAGCTGCCAGAGGAGGTAGTTGAGGCAGGCACATTAACAAAATTGAAATAGATATTTGGGACACATACATAGATAGGAAAGGTATACAGGGATACGAGCCAAACGTGGGCAGGTGGGAGTGGTGCAGATGAGGCATCTTGGTTGGCTTGGACAAGTTGGGTTGAAGGACTTGTTTCTGTCCTGAGTAACTTTATGACTAGTTTATTTCTACCCCAGAGGGAAAACAGTTTACAAAGTAATGAGTGTTAAGTTGACAGAATTAAATAAGAGATCTGGCATTTAAAACCAAGAATATTACCATTTTCTTCTTCAGTCACTGATGGCTTTTCCTGCTGCTCGGCAGACGGCACCTTGGTTTCTGGCTTGGCAGCAGCAACTTTGCGCTCTAACTCGGCCTCAATCATGGCGGTAATACCTCGAACCAGGTCCAGAAGACAACTGAATGCCACGGACATGGCATAGCCATCAGGAATTGTAGGTGGTTCCACTTTGTCCAGTGATTCTAGGCTAAATTGCAGATACAATTAATAAAATATTTTAATGTGCTAACTGCAGTACTTTTGTGAGAGGGATAGTTAATAGGAACCTGAGGGTGACTTTTCTTTTTGCACAAAGGGTGGTGGGTGGATGGAACGAGCTGCTGGAAGAGGTAGTCAGGGCAACGTTTAAGACACATTTAGACAAGTACATGGATAGGATAGGTTTAGAGGTATATGGGCCAAAGGTAGACAGGTGGGACTAGTGTAGATGGGGCATTTTGGTCATCATGAGCAAGCTGGGCCAAAGGGCCTGTATCCATGCTGTATGACACTATATACATTCTCAAATTTGGGAGATGCTTCAGGATTGGATTATTTACATTTATTTATGGTTTATTTATTTACATATCTCCACATAAACTGACGTCAGAACACATTTTTCAAATTTATTTTAAGAACAGATGGCCACTGGCCCTCTACCAAATTGCATCAGACTTGGACTAGAATCATTTTGGTAAATCCTTTCAAATAAAATAATTGTAAATTATACAGAGTAACTGAAAATGTTATTATAAATATAAACGTTAAAATAAATAAGATTTCAGATATTGTTCCAAGAATATTAATTTATCTTATTTTGTGGTTTTCCAACACAACCAAATATTCCCAACATGATTTTCTTTTAAACGTATCCCACATCTACCCGTCTCCCTGAAGTCTTTCGATGTCACTGCGTTATTAGATTTGCACTCACTAGCCTGCTTTAGAAGGACCTTGGACAGGGATGTTCAGAATTGGTATCCATGTGCCTCTGTACTCAAAAGCCGGCTGTGGGGTGAATCCGACTGTGGCACCCATCCCTGTCCCATTCTGAGCTGCAGCAGGACCACCAATTCCACTCGCGCCTGCACAAACAATAAGATTACATTTAGCGAGTAAACACTAACAAAAACAAATTTACTCGAAAAAAACGGACCAACATTCTTTGCTCATTTATTTATAGGTGTGTTTTCATTCCATCATTTCCTAAAGTACAACTTTGCTACACCAAAATTGTGCAAATCCTGAAATCTGGAATAAAGCAAAAATTCTGGAAATACTTTGTGAATCTTGCTGCATTTGTGGAGAAAAGATATTTCAGACCAACACAAAAAGGTCTATCTGAACCATTAAAAATGGTTCCCTCTGTAGCTGCTGAGTGTTTTCCACTCCGATCATTATATTTTAAATTGTGAGGCTCACTTTGTGCACTTCTTTGAAGTGCAGAGGAAATTATTACATTTCATGCACATGAACAATCTATGCATTAATGAACATTAGCTTCTATGACATATGTTGAACAGGCGGCGTGATAGCGCAGCATAGAGTTGCTGCCTTACAGCGCCAGAGAGCTGGGTTCGATCCTGATTATGGGTACTGTCTGTACGGAGTTAGTACGTTCTCCTTGTGACCTCGTGGATTTTCTCAGCTTACTGCGGTTTCCTCCCACACACCAAAGTGGTACAGGTTTGAAGGTTAATTGGCTTCTGAAAACATTGTAAATTGCCCGTGTGTGTAGGATAGTGCTGGTATACGGGGATCGCTGGTCGATGCAGACTCGGTGGATCGTAGGGCCTGTTTCCGCTCTGAAATCTCTAAACTAAACTCTGCGGGTCAGGCAGCATCGCTGAAGAACATGGGTAGGTGCCCTTGTTTTTTAATTTCAATCCAAGAAAGCTGGATCAGATACTCGTGCCCTAGCTTCTCATTTATTGAAGGAAAGGGCACATAAAACTGTGAAACAGACTTCCAAGACAAATTTGGCCTGGAGGACATAATGAATTTGCAGAAAATCCTATTATTGCAAGCAGTTGTTTATATACATGATTTGGAAGTCTCCACCGTGTGCATGTTATGGGTGCAAAAATCTAAGGCATGGTTCTTTGTGCCTTTGTTACTGGGCCTTGAAACTAGATTTGGGAAAATCCCAGCAAGAGAGCTGGGGAATTTAAAGTTTTAATTAAATATAAAGCCGGAGTCAGAATCAGTCTTGGTATCAGGTAATGCTGATCATGAAACTACCAGATCATCATTAAATTCTACCTGGTTCACTTCATGGACCTTTTGGAAAGAGAAGGTGGTGGGAACACTCAGCAGATCAGGCAGCATCCACAGAGAGAGAAACAGTGTTATTATTTCAGGTCAACAACCTTCCAATACAGAAAATCATCAACCTGAAATGTTGACTGTTTTCCTCACCCTAGACTTTCAGCGTGGCAATGGGTCCCTCGGCCCACCTTCGGCCCATATGCCTCGCCAACCAGCAATAACCCTGTAAGCTATCACAATCCTACACACTAGGGACAATTTACAATTTTTTTTTTACCAAAGCCAATTAACCTACAAACCTGTACGTCTTTGCAGTGTGAGAGGAAACCGGAGCACCCGGAGAAAATCCACATCGTCACAAGGAGAACGTACAAAGTACGTACAGACAGCACCTGAAGTCAGGATTGAACCGGGGGGCTCTGCTGCTGGAAGGCAGCAACAATACCGCTGTGCTACTGTGCCGCTTTCAATACCAAAGCCTGAGTTAGTTCAACTGAGCAAACTCATCACGTTCAGAGATATTAAAGACTGGACTAGACCCTCAAATCCTTTTCTGCCCCCCTCTTTCCCCTTCCACCTATATCTCTCCCACTCACTTTACATTTCACTCCTCTCCTGATCTGACCTGTCCATTCCCTCCATGGATGCCGCCTGACCCGTTAAGTTACTCCAGCACTGTGCTTTGTCATGGACTGGCAATAAATATTGGCCTTGCCAATTCCCTTCAATTGCGTGAATTTCTTTAATCCCAATTCCAGAGGCAATAAAACAATATTAACTCACGTATCACCCCCCAGAAATTCTGAGTACAATTTTTGAACCACATTCCCAAATCATCTGAAAGAACATACTTGTATACAATCCTCTCATCTGAAAGCCTTAGAAGACACCATGATACTCAAATATTGGTCCAGTCGTTAATTCAAACTTCATTTTAGGTGGAATATAAATCTGCTGCCACAGTGGGGCTCTCTGTGTGCAAGTATAGACCTATGATATGTTTGCCAAAATTATGCTGAATCAATTCTATAAATTACTGAAAGACTATGTATGCTATGTACGGTTGGTTGGCATATTTTGCAAAAATTAGCAAAATGCAAATCATTATGTCTCTCCCAGTAGATGTTATTTTGGATTTGAAAACTGTATTACAGTGCAGTAAATGAACACTGTGAATAGAACAGCACAGTAGCTGGATAAAAGGCTCATTGTGCCTGCTCTGGATCAGCTCCCACTGACAATCCTCTTGTTAAACAGTGACTAGCTGAATGCAATGATTTAGTATTGCAGTACAAAGTGGCACAACATTACAGTTAATTGTTGTTTAATGTTTGTCCATCACACTATTCCAGTAACAACAAAATAAATTCATGAAAATTAATCTTTATACGTATACCCCATGTTCAAACGCCCATGTTAGGTGCCACGGTGGCGCAGCGGTAGAGGACTAAACTCTTGGTCCTGATGCAAGGGCTTGAACCAAAATGTCGACAATTCCTTTCCCTTACAGTGCTTGCAACACCAGAGACCCGGGTTCGATCCTGACTATGGGCACTGTCTGTACGGAGTTTGTATGTTCTTCTCGTGACCGTATGGGTTTTCTCAGAGATCTTCGGTTTCCTCCCACACTCCAAAGACATACAGGTTTGTAGGTTAATTGGCTTGGTATAAGTGCAAATTGGCCCGTGTGTATGTAGGATAGTGTTAATGTGCAGGGATCACACTTTTGTAGGTTAATTGGCTTCTATAAATTGTCCTTAGTATGCAGGTAGTGAATGTGAAAGTGGGATAACATAGAACTAGTGTGAACAGGTGATCGATGGCCAGCGTGGACTCGGTGGGCCGAAGGGCCTGTTTCCGTGATGTGCTCTAAACTAAACTCTTGGTCCTGATGCAAGGGCTTGAACCAAAATGTCGACAATTCCTTTCCCTCGACAGATGCTAGCTAAGCACCTCTTGCAGATTGCTCCAGATTCCAGCATTTCCAGTGCCCTTCCCCAACAATTGAGTTCTTCTGGCTTCTATTTGTAGATTTTAGGCATTGGAGAAAGAGTCAAGTTTGGCAAGGTTGGAGGAAACCCTAGAAGACAAGAGACACTGTGACTCTGGTTATCCAAAAGGAGTCAGCATGGGTTCGGTACATGTAACTGGGATCAAGTGAACCCTTGAAGGATTACAAAATATGTGAAGCCTGCATCTACATTATAAATACTTTGGAGGAGATGTTTTAAATGAAGCACTCACAGTAAAGTGCCTCAGGAAAGGTCTCCATACCTGTCTGTGCATTTACAATTGGGTTGCTTCCAGTGGGAATAATAAAGAGCGATTGTATAAAAGATCCCAATGCATTCACAATATCTCTGAAAACCTTTGTTGAGTGTGGCTTCATATCATACGACTGGCAGAAAGACCTGCAAAAGCAAGCAGAAACATTTCAGGCTTCAAATTTTGTGGGGCTCAACATTTTCAGATATGGAGACAAGTTTCAATTTATTGTACTTTGTGTTACTGTGCAAATAGAGAAAAATATTCCAAAAATAATTTAGAGAAGAAGTGCGGTTTCGAAGTCTCAACCAAATAGAGGAAATACACAGCCATGCGTATGATTTTGCGTTGGAAGGAAATGCAGAAGCTGGTTAAAAAAGACAAAATGCTGGGGTACAGGTAGCATCTCTGGATAGAAGGAATGGGTGACATTTTAGGTCGAGACCCTTCTTCAGACTGAGTCAGGAGAGAGGGATACACAGGCATATGGAAGGGCAAGGTGTGAAAACGAGACATCAAAGGGGATGAGGTATAATGAACATGTAGATGAGATCATTGTTAGCTAGGGGAAGGTGGCAACAAAGCATTCAAAGATAAAATGATCAAATGTAATCAGGCCAGTCAAACTGGTTGGAGAACTAGGAAGAAAGAAAGAAAGAAAGAAAGAAAGAAAGAAAGAAAGAAAGAAAAAGAGAGAGAGAGAGAGAGAGAGAGAGAGAGAGAGAGAGAGAGAGAGAGAGAGAGAGAGAGAGAGAGAGAGAGAGAGAGAGAGAGAGAGAGAGAGAGAGAAGAGAAGGGAGGATGAGAGAGAGAGAGAAGAGAGAGAGAGAGAGAGAGAGAGAGAGAGAGAGAGAGAGAGAGAGAGAGAGAGAGAGAGAGAGAGGAGAGGAAGGGTGGGGGGGGGGAGGGAGGGGAGGGGAGGGGGAGGGAGAGGGGGGGGAGGGGGGGGAGGGAGGGGGAGGAGGGGGAGGAGGGGAGAGAGAGGGGGATGGGGGGATGGGGGGGGGATGGGGGGAGGGGGAGGGAGAGAGAGGGAGGGAGAGAGATATATATAAAGCAAGGGTTACTTGAAGTCAGAGAAGTCAATATTCATACCGCTGGTATGAATTCCCTTCTCTCCACAATTGAGTCCTTCTGGCTTCAATTTGTAGATTGTAGCTATCGGAGTGAAGGTTAAAGCTGGCAGGGGAGTAGGGAACCCTCGATCATAAGAGATACTGAGCCTCTGGTCAGACGCAAGTTGGCGACACGGATTAGGTGTGTGTAACTGGGATCAAGTGAATCCCTGAAGGATTACAGGAGATGTAGCAATATTTGAAGAGGAAATTAGGAGGGAAAAAATGAAGCATGAGATATACTTTGACCGAGAAGATTAAAAGGAGAATCAAAAGATATCTCACAAATTTGATTGAGATTTTTGAAGAAGCAAATCAGGGAAGTCGATGAGAGCGGGGCAGCAGAAAAAGCTGCAGGAATCTTCTTTCGTGCTCATCATCTATGTTTTAAATGTTCGGCCAGGCTCTTGCACAGTGGACAGCCTTCTCGTTTGCCACCGCTAGATCTTCCAGGCAGCATTGCTCATCAAAAAGTGGCATGGATTGTACCGATGTTCCACATTCACATTCTGTGTCTGCCGCATCTGCTTAGCCCCATTTGCTTATATTGGTTTTGCATCGGCCCATCCTATCCAAAAAGCCTATTGAGGGACTTTCAAGTCTTCCAGTCACATCTGTGACCAGGTGGTAGCTGTTCCTTGAGTTTGCAAGCTTGCGTAGGAGGCTGTTCCTCGTCCTCACTTTGCCCTTCACTCGTTCAATATGTTGCTTGAAGGAGAGGGTTCGGTCCAGAGTGACCCCAAGGTAGACAGGGTAGTCACAGTGTCTCAAAGGGACACCATTCCACAGCTTCCTCCCAGCTTTGCAATTAAGAAGGTGGAACAGGCTAACTTGGGTCTTAGCAGGCTTTGCCTTCAGTTGGTTGTAGTAGGATGTTGAGCGGGTTGCAGAAATGATAAATGGAGTTTAACTCGGATAAGGGTGAGGTGTTACATTTTGGGAAGTCTAAATAAGGTAGGACATTCGAAGAACAGGAGAGCCCTGGGTGGGGGTACATTCTGTAGCTCCTTGAAAGCGATGTCACAGGTAGACACTGGAGAGAAGGCAGCTTATGGCATGCTGGCATTCAGTAAGGGCATTGAGTAGAGAAGTTGGGACATTATGTTGCAGTTGTCCCAGACATTGGGGAGGCCCAGGGAATATAGTGTTCAGTTTTGCTCACCCTGCTATAAGGAGGATGTTATTACGCTAGAAAGAGTACAGAAAAGATTTGAGGATGTTGCAGGAGTTGAGGGATTAAGTTACAGGGAGAGGTTGGGTAGGCTAGGACTTTATTCCTTGGAGCATTGGAGAATGTGAGATGATCTTATAGAGATGATAGAGAGTGAATGCATACACCCATTTTCCCCAGTACTAGATGGCAGAGGTTTTAGGCGAGAGGGGAAAGATTCAATTGGAAGCTGAGGGGGCAACTTTGTTTATTGTTTACACAGAGGGTGGTACATGTGTGGAATTAACTGCCAGAGGTGGTGGTCAAGGCATGTACAATAATAACATCTAAAAAGACATTTGGACAAGAACATGGATAGGAAAGGTTGAGAGGGATATTCGTCCAATGCAGGCAAATGGGACTAGCCTCGATGAACATCTTGGTCTGCATGGATGAATTGGGCCAAAGGCTTATTTCCATTCAGCACGACTCTATTTGTGTTATGCAAGACCATAAGCAACACGACTGCACTCTTCCAAATCAGTTATTAACCATTCAGTATAACAGCTTTTCCCACCCTCAAACATATATAAAGCAGTTATAAATCAATTGAATTAACAAATTAGTTGAATGTACTAATGCTTCAAACTTTTGCCAGTTTAGTACAGCCTTTTATTACTGGCTCTTCTTAATTCTGAGAAAGCCTAAGTATTGAACTAATGTCAACAAAATAGTTTGGGGATTAAATATCTTCTTTAACAAGTTGAAATGGGCCATCAATGTCAGTTTCACACAGGCAGAAATAAGCTCAAATCATGCAAAGTGGTATTCTTTCAAGCAACTTGGCTTTCACAAACTATTTAATCTTTAGGCAAGTAATTTAACTGTGAAACAACAAGCATGTTGTTTAGAAAATGTTACAGGAGGATTACCGAAGTAGTTGGGGCTGTACACACAGTCTGTGAATGCATTCCACAGCAACTGCTTGAAGCCACTGTGGTTTATCACCATCCAAAAACTTCACCAGCAAAGACAAAAATATCTCGCATTCTGTAACCTGTAAAATGCAGAAGGGCCAAGATTAGCAGCACATAAGTGAGCAACCAAATAGGGAAGCAAAGCATTTCTGTACCAGCAGTAACCCCAAAAAACAATGATAAATTTTTGGATTCATCTACATTAATCTAAATTGCAACTGCGATGCAAGAGTTAGGGTATTATTGCAAAAAGAATACTGAAGGTCCCACCCACCTTCCTCCCCCTCTTCTCCTTAGTCCCAATTTGCCGCCTATTTACCAAGCGGTCACAGGGAAAACATACAAACTCTGGACAGAGAACCCGTAGTCAGGATCGAACCCATGTCTCTGGAGCTGCAAGGCAGCTCCTCTACCGCTGTGCCACAGTGCCGCCACTAATGTTAACTGGTGACACATTAATGAGACATCAATTAGCCAATTTACAATTTTAACATTACAGGACTTTAACATAACATACAAAATCTGCTGAAAGATATTTTTAGGTGTAGAATGGGCACAATTGTAGGTTTGAACAAAGCAGACACAAATCATTATTGGAAAACTTTTAAAGACTTAAAATAGGCAGGAAAAAGATTACTATCTTACCAGAAGACCATAGAAATGCTTGATTAAAACAGACACCACTCGTAGAAGACGCATACAGATGGGAAAATATGGTTTCTCCACAGGAGTTGGGGAAGATGGAGTATTTGTACCCTGTCTGAACTTGATATTGGGCGAAAACAGCTTGATCACCAAAGGACACACTCTTTCCTTCAGAAGAAAACTGAACTCTTGGTGCTGTAGAGGTAGGAAAAAAAAATCTAAAATCAGATCATTCAAGGTTGCATTATCAAAACAAAATCTAGGTAGTAAGTTCATAGGTTCCAGGAGCAGAATTAGGCCATTCGGCCCATCTAGTCTACTCCGCCATGCAATCATGGCTGATCTATCTTTCCCTCTCAACCCTATTGTCCTACCGTCTTCCCGTAACCCTTGACACCCTTATTCATCAAGAATCTGTCAATCTGTAAAAATATCTATTGACGGCCTCCGCAGCCATCTGTGGCAATGAATTCCACAGATTCGCCACCCTGTGACTAAAGACATTCATCATCTCCTTTCTAAAGTTACAAACTTTTATTGAGGCTATTGCCTCTGGTCCTAGGCTCTCCCATCAGTGTAAATATCCTCTCCAGATTCACTGAATGCAGGCCTTACACTATTCGGTATTAGGGAATCCCCAATAGTCAGAGATCTGTAGCAAACTTACAAAAGAGCAGACGTGACACATCGCGGGTACACAAAATGCTGGAGAAACTCAGCGGGTGCAGCAGCATCTATGGAGCGAAGGAGATAGGCAACGTTTCAGGCCGAAACCCTTCTTGGTTTCGGCCCGAAACGTTGCCTATCTCCTTCGCTCCATAGATGCTGCTGCACCCGCTGAGTTTCTTCAGCATTTTGTGTACCCTCGATTTTCCAGCATCTGCAGTTCCTTCTTAAACACAGACGTGACACATCACAAGAAATTCAACACAGGAAATGCATTGAGGGAGCAAAATATTGTACAATATTATATTGAAATTGTCATTAACAAGTCAAAATCTTGTCAACATTATTATAAAGGGACAAGATTTTTATTTAAAATGTAGTCTCACAGCCACAAAACATCTGATTGGATTTGAAAGCATGGCATTATCTAATCAGCCATGGAATTTCCAGGAGGAATCATAAAGAATTAACAAATGATACTGAAATTAAACTATGGACTGTTAGATACTTCAGATAATTTTGACCGTGTGCTCCATTATCAAATAATGCCATCTTGAGATGTTACATTCTGGCTACATTTCTCTACACAGGATACAGAAGATAACAGGCACCTCTGCAGCACTACTCTGTCAACTACCAAAGCAGATTATGCAATTATTTAATTGCTGGCTGTGGTATATTAAAAGGTTTAAACTATATATGATGTAATTGTCTATATAACACTGCAGTGAATACACGCAAAAGGCTACCAATTGTCTTTAAGGAACCTTTTCTTGCAGTGCATAATATGTTCATGTGAAACTCCTATTCTACTTCCTGATGCATCAACTTATTTTAAAATGAGTTCCTATCCTGAACGATACACACATCCCAGTTCCCACAAAAGGTCAAAAAAACATGGAATACATTACTTGCATCACTGCTTATCAGAGGACAATAGAAATTACAAAAATGACCAAGGAAGGATAAATAAAAGGAACAAAAGGCAAGGTAGAGTCATGAAATAAAAGATGAAGAAAAATCAATATAGAAACAGAAAATTATTTACAATAAATTAAGTTAAAAAGCAAAGAAAAGCATTCTTCAATACATCGGCACCATGAAATTAATGAAAGGCTATCAAAAGATAGGACAATAGGTAAAATAGAATGGCTTAGAAGCAGCCAGCGTCTTATCTCATAATGAAAGAACACAAAGCGCGAGAGTAAATTAGCAGGTCAGGCAGCATCACTGGAGAACATGGAGAGGTGAGACTTTAGGTTGAGACCGTTCTTCACTTACCCATGTCCTCCAGGGATAATGCCTGACCTGCACTTGCTCCAGCACTCTGTGTCATGTGCATTAAGCAACAGCTGCACTTTGTTTCTGTTATTTAATGATAAAGCGGGCTTGGGGAGATGCATGGCCCTGCTCATGTTTCTAATATTTACATTCTTACAAGGGACAAGGAGCAAAATCAACTGGAGCCGAGGCACATATCAACCATGATATCAAGGGATTTATGAATTTGGCATGAGTAGCTACAAGGGCTTCTTTTATTCCTAGTATTCCTAAAATCAGTCAAGTTTTTGAAATTG
Organism: Okamejei kenojei; assembly: GCA_035221665.1. Classification (NCBI taxonomy): domain Eukaryota; kingdom Metazoa; phylum Chordata; class Chondrichthyes; order Rajiformes; family Rajidae; genus Okamejei; species Okamejei kenojei. The sequence continues at coordinate 21,983,999 of CM069149.1, read as the reverse complement.
TTGTTACAAAAAATAGTGCTGACTCCAGCACAATGAGCTCAATGTAAATATGAAAGACAATGATGTGGAAAGTCAACTCATTATATTAGAGCACATGTGGTCACCAATAAAATGCTGCATTCAGTGGCAAATATGTTTCTACAAACCTCTACTTAACAGAGAATCCACAGGCAATTGGTTTAAGTATTTTTAACAGAGGTAGTTAAATTGCCTACTGAAAGGTGTAATTGAATGAAAAAGTGAAATATTGTGTTGTATTGAATCATAATGGTTATTTTATTTACTGCCAGGAAAATGATGCGACGGGTTAGTGGAGGTCATTAATACAGTGCCCTCCATAATGTTTATTTGCCTCTGTACTCCACAATGTAAGATTTGTAATTGAAATAAATCACATGTGGTTTATTTGCCTCTGTACTCCACATAGATTTTATTAAAGGGTATTTTTATACATTTTGGTTTCACCATGTAGAAATTACAGCTGTGTTTATACATAGTCTCCCCATTTCAGGGCACCATAATGTTTGGGACACATGGCTTCACTGGTGTTTGTAATTGCTCAGGTGTGTTTAATTGCCTCCTGAATGCAGGCATAAGAGAGCTCTCAACACCTAATCTTTCCTCCAGTCTTTCCATCACCTTTGGAAACTTTTATTGCTGTTTATCAACATGAGGACCAAAGTTGTGCCAATGAAAGTCAAAGAAGCCATTATGAGACTGAGAAACAAGAATACAACTGTTAGAGACATCAGCCAAACCTTAGGCTTACCAAAATCAACGGTTTGGAATAACATTAAGAAGAAAGAGAGCACTGGTGAGCTTACTAATCGCAAAGGGACTGGCAGGCCAAGGAAGACCTCCACAGCTGACAGAAGAATTTTCTCTATAATAAAGAAAAATCCCTTCATTGGGTAGTAGCATAATGAATTCTGAAGTGTATAGACACATCCTATCTGCCCAAGTTCAAACAAATGCCTCAAAACTCATTGGCCAGCGGTTCATTCTACAGCAAGACAATGATCCCGAACATACTGTTAAAGCAACAAAGGAGTTTTTCAAAGCTAAAAAATGGTCAATTCTTGAGTGGCCAAGTCAATCACCCAATCTAAAGCCAATTGAGCATGACTTTTATATGCTGAAGAGAAAACTGAAGGGGACTGGCCCCTAAAACAAGCATAAGCTAAAGATGGCTGCAATATAGGCCTGACAGAGCATCACCAGCGAAGACGCCCAGCAAATGGTGATGTCCATGAATTGTAGACTTCAAGCAGTCATTGCATGCAAAGGATATGCAACAAAATACTAAACATGCCTACTTTCATTTACATGACATTGCTGTGTCCCAAACATTATGGTGCCCTGAAATGTGTGTGTGTGTGTGGTGGGTGTGTGTGTGTGTGTGTGTGGTGTGTGGGGGGGTGTGGGGGGGGGGGGGGGGGGGGGGGGGGGGGGGGGGGGGGGTGGGGGGGGGGGGGGGGGGGGGGGGGGGGGGAGAGAATGTATAAACACTGCTGTAATTTCTACATGGTTACACCAAAACATATAAAAAATGGCATTTATTAAAATCTGGCAATGTGCACTTTAACCACATGCGATTTATTTTTTTCTATTACAAATCTCAAATTGTGGAGTACAGAGGCAAATAAATAAATGATGGGTCTTTGTCCCAAACATCATGGAGGGCACTGTAGCCCTCGTTGTTTCCAAATGTTGCTCCCTTTCAGAAATCTCTTCAGAATTGAAAGCTGCACCTACACAGCAAATCTACCTGGAGATTCTGCCCCCATCCGCTGACTGACAAATATTTCAAAGATCTTGCAATTATTAATTTTGCCATTTTACTGCAATTCAAACTATCATAAATTGATTCCCACATACATTGTTACTGATACTTAGATTTTCAGTTCCTAGCTCCTTTGTGGTTTGATGATTAATATTCAGATTTACTTCAATTCTTAATTTGACTTGGACACAAAACCTTGTTACTTCAGTTGGATTACAACAACAAAGAGACATTTGACATGCTGCTTGTTAGACACTTTACTTGCAAAAATACTCGTGGAAAGTCATTCAGAACCGACTCGAGCAATTCCAATCCAAATGTTCGGGTCATTTCAGTCATTCCCACCAACCAGTACGGTGCGTCTGCATTTACCAACTGGCATAAGTCCTGGAATATTAAATTAAAGTTATTAGGCAGCTGATGGCAAAGGAGAGCTCTTGCAATAATTTAATAAAATCGCATTAGCAGCAGACAATAACAGAGATTCATTCTGCATGAATTAATAGATTTTTCTAATCTGGTCAGTACTATAATCTTTATATGATATAAATAATCTCTAAATGATGAAGGCTAGTGATCTAATGTTGACATTAAACACAATCCAATGCAGCTGACCATTTTACAGGGCAAATCACATGAATCTCTGTGCTAACACTACAAAAAACTGCAGGAAGCGTTACCTGAAAGAGCATGTATGCATCTTTGGCACAGGGCCTCAGAGCACTGACTGTTCTTCTGTTGCTATTTCCTTGTACAACAGGAGGGTGAGTGTCACCATCTGAAATAAACAAAAGTCAAACACTCATCAGGATGTGGGCTTTCAGTATTTATACAATCCTGTTGTCTCTTTCCAATCATTTTTTGATGTATTCATTTTGTCTATCTGAGCATTGTTGGCAAAGCAAATCTGCTCACTTTCTAATACTTGGTTCAATATTTTTTTTTTACAGAGAGCAACGATGATTTTTGGGCAAGCACTCAGACATGTTATTACAAAATATTATATGGAGCGAAGAAACAACTTGCTGATCAAATTGGGGGCAGCTCAGTGGCGGAGAGGTAGAGCTGCTGCTTACAGCGCCAGAGATCCGGGATTTATCCTGACCATGGCTGCTGTATGTGCAGAGTTTGTACATTATCCCTGTGAACGCACAGGTTTTCTCCGGTGCTCTGGTTTCCTTCCACACTCCAACGACGTACAGGTTTGTAGATTAAGTTGGCATTGGTGAAAAATTGTAAAACTGTCCCTGGGTGGTGTGTAGGATAGGTGTTAGTGTACGGGGTGGACTCGGTGGGCCAAAGGGCCTGTTTCCACACTGTATATCTAAAGCCCAAGTGTAAAAAGTATAAAGTCTAACCAAGATGATTGACTATTTGGTCACAAGGCCTTCAAGTCAAGCTCTTTAAAAAAAATGAACTTACAAAACAGTGGAAAAAAACCTTTCTGGCAATGATATCAGTCAAATACATCATGCTTTAGCTTTGTATAAAACTCATGGATGGAAGAAAAAAAGGTGGGTCTGATTTTAGTAAAAACTCAAAAGAAAATAAAAAAACTACTTTTCAATAATATTTCCATGCCAAGAATGGTCAGACTGGGTGAAATTAGAATCAGTCAGAGCCATAGCGTTATACAGGCCCTTTCACCCAACCTGTCCAGCCCGACCAAGTTGGCATTCAGGGCTAGTCCCATTAACTGCATTTGGCTCATATCCCTCTTTTCTCCTCCAACCCCTACATCTATCCAAAAGTCGTAAATGTATCTGCTGCTGCAGCTTGCTCTGGCTGCTTGTTCCAGGTATAGACCACTCTTTGAGTGACAAGTTGCTCCTGAAATCTTTCTTAAATCTCTCTCCTCTCAACTTGCACCTATAGCTTTAGAATCCTACTCCAGGAAAAATAATGTGAATGTTCACTTTGTCATGCCTCTCATGATTTTTCATGACTTCAAAAGGGTCCTCTATGCTTCAAAGAAAAAAGTCTCAGCCTATCCAGCCTCTCTCTATTACTCTCTCGTTTAACTACACATTGCAGTTGGTTAACCTAGGTTTCTATTTAAGTATATTGCCAAGTGGCCATATTTCCAACTTGCAAACTGTCAAACAGTTGTAAGGACCGGAACCCTGTTGTCAATTGGAAAGACCTGCAAAAATAATCAAAGGAATTCCAGGCAATGGACCTTTGAATGCTGTAGAAGGAGAGCTTGCACATTGGCAGAAAGATGCTTGTGAGGTTCTCTGAGCCAGCATGGAGTTCCACACAATCAGCGTGTCCAGACACAGATCAGGACCAGGCAATCTTTAGACCTCTCCTCGCTGAATTTGGCCATATAACTGGATTTTGTTTACAGTCAAATGAATTCAAGTATTGTGCAAAGTAAAAAAGAAAATAAAGAGACCGTACTAACTGAACCCAGTCTTTAATCTGAACATTGATTTGCATGGCATTTCCCCAAAAAGGAATAAAAAAATCAAAATTCACTGCCTCAAAGGGTTCAGTCCTAAGATGTACCGATACAATTTCATTTTGCAGAACATTGAAATGTTTAACTTAATTTGTGTAGTGTGGCTAAGGTTTATTGTTCACTGTCTGTGCTGTTTGTTCTTCATCTTTAGAAATGCATGGCCAACCATGGTATCCATGTTCATACTTCTAACTGCCGGCATGACATCAACCATCTCAACTTTTCCACTCCCCTTACCTACTCCAATCTCACCCCCTCTGAAGTACAGCCCTCCACTAACTTTGCAGCAACCCAGACAATACAATCAAACCCGTCGACAAGGGAGGTGCCATGGTAGTCGGGTGTGCTAACCTCTACCGAGCTGAGGCCAGGCGACAACTCTCAGACACCTCCTACTTATCTTTGGACCATGATCCCACAGATGAGCACCAGGCCTTAATCTCAAACACCATTACTGATTTCATCACTTCTGCCTTCCTCAGCCTCCAACCTTATCGTTTCCCAGCACCGTACAGCCGTTTTTACTTTCTCCCCAAAATCCACAAACACAACTGCCCTGGCAGACCCATTGTTTCTGACTGCTCCTGTCCTACGGAAATGATTTCCACGTACCTCGACTCCATCCTATCACCCTCGGTCCAATCTCTCCCGACCTATGTCCAAGATACCTGCCCTTTGTCTCTTTAATGACTTCTGCTTTCTGAGCCCCCACTTCCTCATCTTTACTGTGGACGTTCAGTCACTCTGCACCTCCATCCCTACCAGGAAGGCCTTAAAGCCCTCCGTTTCTTCCTCGACCGCAGAACCATCCAATTTTCCCTCTACTAATACTCTACTCCGCCTAGCGGAGCTGGTCCATCCCCTCAACAACTTCTCCTTTGACTCCTCCCACTTCCTCCAAGTCCAAGGCGTAGCAATGGGCACCCGCATGGGCCCCAGCTATGCCTGCTTCTTTGTAGGGTATGTTGAACAATCCCTGTTCCAGGTGTACACTGGCCCTATCCCAGCACTCTATCTCCGTTACATTGATGACTACATTGGAGCTACCTCCTGCACCCATGCAGAACTCATGGACTTCATCAACTTCACCACCAATTTTCATCCTACACACATCTCCGACACCTCCCTCCCCTTTTTTGATCTCAGTCTCCATCACAAGAAATAGACTATTGACTGACGTCTATTACAAACCCACTGACTCCCACAACTATCTCGACTACACTTCTTCCCAACCTGCTTCCTGCAAAGTCTCTATCCCCTACTCCCAATTCCGCCGCATCTGCGCCCAAGATGAGGTGTTCCATACTAGAACATCCGAGATGTCCTCATTCTTTAGGGAATGGGGGTTCCCCTCTCCCATCATAGATGAGACCCTCACTCATGTCTTCTCGGTAAATGCAGCTCCGCCCTTGCTCCCCTCCCCCTAGTCGCAACAGAGACAGAGTCCCCCTAGTCCTTACCTTTCACCCCATCAGTCGTCGCATACAACAAATAATTTCCTGAAATTTTCGCCACCTCCAACGGGATCCAACCACTAGCCACATTTTCTCATCTCCACCCGTTTCTGCTTTCCGCAGTGTCTGTTCCCTCCGCAACACCCTGGTTAACTCATCGCTTCCCACCCAAACCACCCCCTCCAACCACAGAAGATGCAACAGCTGTCGCTATACCTCCTCCCTGGACTCTGTCCAGGGACCCCGACAGTCCTTTCAGGTTAGGCAGAGGTTCATTTGCACTTCCTCCAAACTCATCCACTGTATCCATTGTTCAAGATGTATACATCGGCGAGACCAAACACAGACTGGCGATCGTTTCGCAGAACACCTTCGCTCAGCCCGCCTGAACCAACCTGATCTCCCGGTTGCTGGACACTTTAATTCTCCTTTCCATTCCTACACTGACCTTTCTGTCCTCAGTCTCCTCCATTGTCAGAGTGAGGCTAAACACAAATTGGAGGAACAACATCTCATAGTTCGCTTGGGCAGCTTACAGCCCAGTGGTATGAATACTGATTTCTCTCACTTCTAGTAGCCCCGGCATTCCCGCTCTCTCTATCCCTCCCCCACCCAAGTCCCACTAGCTTCTCATTTTACCCCTACAAACACCTTACAATGTCCTGTTTCCATTATCATCGTTACCTTTTTGCATATCTTTCCTTCATTGTTCTTTATCTCTCCACATCACCATCTATATCTCTCAATTTCCTTATCCCTAACCAGTCTGAAGAAGGGTCGCGACCCGAAACGTCACCTATTCCTTCTCTCCAGAGATGCTGCCTGTCCCGTTGAGTTACTCCAGTTTTTTGTGTCTATCTTCAGTTTAAACCAGCATCTACAGTTCCTTCTTGCACATGGTATCCATGGTATATAGGTATAAAATTTGTGGCCATCCATTCAGTTATCAATCCTACAGAGGAGTGCAGAGTCCTGTTGGATCAAATGCTCATTATGCCCATTCCAGTATCTAGATGGAGTGTTTGGCTGGACACACTAGGACCAGTGGGTTGTGGCCGGTCGAGAGTAGCTGTCGCTGAACTCGGCCCTCCTTGTCACCAAAGACCTGCAATGACGGTCACAGCGCCCACAACCAACAGGCCGAGAGGTCCTGGCAGTGGGGCAGAGGAGAGGCAGTTGGGTGGAGGATAGTCCACGGAGAGGCTGTTTGGCCAGGCCACTGAGAACAAAGAGGGAACCGGGAGGGGGGGCCAGGCCACTGACAACACAGAGGCACCAACATTATTTTGTAACTTTTTCAGTGACAGAAGCATGGAGTCTCTTATGTGTACTTTATGTATTGTATGCAAAAACAAAGAATTTCACCATATGTGGGTACATGTGATAATAAAGTATCACTGAGTCATTGAATTTTTTCCCGTGATAGAGTGACACTGGCAATGAGCAGTTCCAACTCATAAATATGTTAACCAACCTTTGTGTTGCTCATCTTCAGCGTCCAATCGCTCGAAGACAACTGTAACAACTTGGCGTACCGTTGCGGCCGCCGTATTATTGGTGATAGTGTCTTTGGTAAAATGCAGTCGAAAGCAGAGTACAATTGCCTGGAAGAAATTGCAAATGCAAATTTCAGAGTTTTAAGGAAGGTTAATCTACAAACATGCCATGCATATAAAATTAATAGAGATTTTGCTTGAATTGGAATGGTTATTGATATACGCATGTCATTTCAAATTATTTCGAGAATTCCCTAATAAAATACCATTTAAAAGTCATTATGGAGGGAATTGATTTGAAAATTTACGTGGAGGGAATCAATTTGAAAAATCAACACAATTAAATAAACAGATTTTTATTGCTGAAAAGCAAATGAAAGGTTATCAACGTGAAACATGTCTGCTCTTCCTTACACAGATATTGCCTGATTTACTGAATACTTCAAGCAATCTATTTTTATTTCAAGCTTCCATCATTGAATGAGACTGAATTCAATATGTTTAATAAAGATAAATATAAATTAATGGCTTAGGAAAAGTATTAAAAAATAATTGGCAGCCAACTATAACAGGAAAAAATATATAGAAGCTGGAAATCTGAAAACTAAACAGAAAATATAAGAGCTAGTTTTTGAAAACGAATCACCTTGGATGGCTTTTTGTTGAATATCTAAAGTGTCACAGCACCATTATTTTGGATGATGACTCATTTCTCACTTATCCATCTTTTGCTATTAACATTATTAATAACTAAGTCAATTAAAAATAATAGACTTGGGAGGAAAATATGATCAATAAATATAATATTGTGGCGGTCCCTGGGGGTTAGGCCACTCCTTGGATCATCCCCCTCGGCTCTTGAGGGACAGGGATGATTGTCTGCCCACGGGGTTTCCCGGGTCCTGCTCATGGGCGTTCTGCATTTTGCGATGATTCATTAAATTACTTCTGAACCTGCCTGGCGTCTGGCCTTTTCCTAACCCCATCCAGACCACTACAATTCACTTCCCCCACAATATGAGTGCGCGTGTGTGTGATTTTTTTTCTTGTAACAGAGAAGACAGCACTATACTGTCATTAAATAATTTAGATGGTACACAAGGAGGACTTGGCCTCCTTTTCCGCCGAGTTGGTGTATGGGTCCTCTTTGATGGTGCCCGGAGAGTTCATCCCGCCGGCACGGGGCCAGGTGGAGCAGCCTTCGGACGCTCTGCAACGTCTTTTGCAGACGGTGGGCAAGCTGGCGCCGGTGCCCACGTCTCGTCATGGGTTCTTCTGTCCGCACGTTCCCTCTGCTCTGGAGGACTGCCAGTTCGTCTTCCTGCGTAGGGATGCTCATCGGGCACCCCTCCAGCGGCTGTACGAGCGTCCCTGCTGGGTCTTGGAACGTGGCTCATCCACTTTCGTCCCAGACATGGGAGGTCGGCATGAGACTGTTTTGGTTGCGTGGCTGAAGGCGGCGCATATTGACATTGATCGGCCGGTGCTGGTAGCAAGTGAGGGCGCCCTCCGTCTAGGGTACCTCCTCCAATGGCTACTCCGTGCCATGCACCTGTTGGTCGGTTGCCCGTTCCTGTGCCGGGCATGGTGCGCTCTCCTGTCCGTTTCATGCCTCTGGTTCTTGGGGGGGTCCTGTGGCGGTCCCTGGGTGCTAGGTCACTCCTTGGGTCATCCCCCTCAGCTCTTGAGGGACAGGGACGATTGTCTACCCACGGGGTTTCCCGGGTCCTGCTCATGGGCGTTCTGGTTTTTGCGATGATTCATTAAATGACTTCTGAACCTGCCTGGCGTCTGGCCTTTTCCTGACCTCATCCAGGCCACTACAATATAATAGTTCAAGGGAAACAAATGGCTAAATGTGGGTGTTAAAAATATAGACTATCGATGACGTTGATATAATATATCCCAATATTAGAACTATTTTTGCACATTTAATTTAAATATAACAGCCCAAAAATAACTTGGAGGCTTTCGTCAATATATTCAATGAGGTCAATTTACCTGGATCCATAGCCTTTTCTATTGCCATGGCGGCATGTTGGCGCAGCAGTAGAGATGCTGCCTCACAGCGAAAGGTACCCGCGTTCGATACCGACTATGGCTGCTGTCTGCACAGAGTTGGAACGTTCTCCTTATGACCGAGTGGGTTCTCCCCGGGAGCTCCAGCTTCTCCCACTCTCCAAAGACGTACAGGTTTGTAGGTTAATTTGGCTTCCGTAAAAATTGTATATTGTCCCTAGTGCCTAGGAAAGTGCTAGTGTACGGGGATTGCTGGTCGCACGGACTTGGTGGTCTGAAGGCATCTGTTTCCGTGCGGTATCTCTAAACTAAACTAATAAATGCAGTCAAAGTCAGGCTGAAGTACAATTAGTCTGCATCTAGTTATGTGACACCTAATGGGAAGTCGCAGAGAAGATGCTAGGCACCAAATACTGAACATTTTCATTAGTGCCAACATCTACCTTGTCGTCAATGGAAACGCAATCAATAATTAAACTTTAGGAAGTAATGTTTATTCTAATCTTTTGCAAAAATGCGCAGTAAGCTTTGAAAGGATAAGTGAAAATAAGTTTTGCCACATGTCGTTAAAATTCACAAGTACTTCTGTACTTGGAATTTATTTCTGACAACATTCTCCATTTACAGGAAGAAATGTGAAAAGAATGTGGATTTGACGGCGAACTAAAAACAATAAATGTAAGCCGGGTTAAAACCAAAAAGGTGTGCAGAGGACAGTGAGAAAATGCGGCTACCATGATCAGTATTCTCCGAGGCAAAATAATCTCATGCCCTTGAGAATATTTACCTGGACGATGGAATGGCAGAACAGGACTAGAAATTCTACAAACGTCAGAACTGTCCAATGATGCCTCAAAGCAGACAGCATTTAAGGCTGAACTAGCCCTTGCTAGCATCAGCTGCACTTCACTGTTCTGAATCAACAAACTTCTCAGGTAAAGATCACATGGAGCTATTTTCAGTTGTGACGGGATTGGCAATGCCCCAAGCTCCACATACTCCAACTGTAAACATAAGATCTTTGCCACGTCACATCATTGATTTAAAAGCTCACTAATTTAATCATTGGAACTTGGACATGAGATCAATCTTAAATAAAACAGCAATACGGATTACAAAACATTGATTTTACACATGAAATGCGAAAAGTTGCTTCATATATTTTCTTTGAAACACTTAAAGATGCACCAATTTCTTATAACCAGGAGATTGAGGAAACAATTTGATCATATTAGCAAATGAAACAAAAAGTAGATGGCAGTGTCCCACCTACACGTCTTCAATTTCACTTACTCCACCCATCTGCTGATCAAAGCCTCCTCCTTTGCATCCACCGATCATTTGCCGGGCTTGTCCCACCCCGCCTCTCATTTCCAGCTTCTTCCTTCCTGCTCCCATCAGTTTGAAGGGGCCGGACCTGAAACATTGCCTGTCCATTCCCACCACAGATGCTGCCTCCGTTCCTCCAGCTCTTTGTGTTTTGATCAAGATTCCTGGATCTGCAGTTTCTCAGGTCTATATACCTTTTCTTTTGCAAAGGCGACTATGGCTCAGCAAAGTCTTAAGCATGGATCGCATATGGAACAATTTAGAGTCTTCGTACATGCTCAATGAAGGCAAATAATTCCTCTTGCTTTCCTTTCAAAAATATTATGACCCGTCTCAATAAATTGACACAAAAAATGAACACCACACTCACACATTGTTGTTCATAAGTTATAGGAGCAGAATTGGTCCATTCAGCCAATCAAGTCTATTCCACCATTCAATCATGGCTAATCTATCTTTTCCTCTCAACATCATTCTTCCGCCTTCTCCCCATAGCCCCTGTACTAATCAAGAATCTATCAATCTCCGTCTTAAAAATATCCATTGGCCTCCACAGCCTTCTGTGGTCATGAATTTCACCTATTTACCACCCTCTGACTAATGAGATTCCTCCTCACCTTCTTTCTAATGGTACATCCTTTTATTCTGAGGTTACAGCCTCTGCTCCAAGACTCCCACTAGTGGAAACATCCTCTCCACATCCACTCTATCCAGGCCTTTCACTATTCGGTAAGTTTCAATGAGGCCTCCCCTCATTCTTCTAAACTGGTGTTTAAATTTTCATTAAATTGTCAGTTTATTGTTGAATATAATAATTTCCTTGTCCAAACTTCTCACATTAAAATGAGGATGTATATCTACTGAAATAAGGGTTTCAAGAAAAATGCTAATCCCCCCCCCCAGGGTAGACCTACGGCTCAAGAAAATACAACATTATGTAATTTCAAATAACTTTATGTTCATCATGTCACAAGATTATCAATAGAGCACCCTTCTTCTCTCAGTCCCATTTAAGAGTATGTGATGGTTCCTTTACCTTAGAGAGGAAATCATCGTGCACCACAGTGTTTGTTGTCAAAAGGACCAGGACTGTTTGAAGAAGCTTGAGTTCCTCCAGGCCATTTTCCATCAACTGCCACAGCATGTTAATGATATTCCCAGCTGCAGCCTATTGAACATACACCAACCAGATAGTGAGCAGTATATTCAGTCTTATGGCAAAGCACATCTAGCAGCTAAAATAGATATAGAATATTAAGGAATTTAAAAGTTTCATAGCATCTTCTCATTTGCAATTTTTATTTTTACCAAATTTTGTTGCAACTCAATACAGTTTCAAGAGATTATGTGAACATTGAGAGAATGTTGTCTGCAAAAGAAAGTTAAAACTGGAATAAAAACAAATACTAGAAATGTTTAACAGATCAAGTTACACCAGGAGGCTCTGTAATGCTGCAATTCAGGAGAGAGAGTGTAGACTATAACATCAGGTCTCATGTGAAAGGCTTCAGTCAGGGGATTTTTGCCTGTGCCAAAAGTGACTTGACAGGTCGTTAAAATAATAAATAGATCAAAAAGGTGGACACAGATGATGTTTGCAATTTGTGGAGACTGGGGCAGATTCATAAAAAAGGCCACGTGGCATGTGAAGGAGAAAGCAATGGAAAATAGCTGTGATAGATTGCGAAGGTAGACAAAAATGCTGGAGAAACTCAGCGGGCGAGGCAGCATCTATGGAGCGAAGGAACAGGTGACATTTCGGGTCGAGAACCTTCTTCAGAGTGATAGACAGATTCTACAACGTGAGAGAAAGCTAGCAAAGAGCATAAGTACAAGCAGACCAGATGCATTAACCATTTCATGCAATTTCTCAGTGAGGATTAAAGACTCCTGAAGACAACTAAGCATTTCTACTTTGTTTCATAATCAATTGATCGCAAGAAAATTCTGCCTTTAATAATTATAATTGTTTTGCATAACAGGGCTCCGCAAAGTCTTGTCATGAAATGCTTCTAGCTATTAAATGCAGCCAAACAAATTACTTTTTTGCAAGTATCTAATGATTTTTACAGTTGATTTTCAACATACCTCTGAAACTACCTCATGAGACATGAGCCTCTGAATTGCCGACAGACACAACTGAGCAATCTTGGGTTCCTTGGTTCCACATCCCATGAGCAGTGGCTGAACAACCTCGGAGCTACTTTCCTTAAGTGCTGGTAATGGAATTGTTCACAATGAATGTTACTTAATGTAATAAGCAATTTATTCAGATTTCTTGTTAGCATTCATTTAGAGCTAGACCAACAACACAGATCCTAATACATTAATCAGAAACGCAAAATTAAAGATGTCCAATAGAAACATGTAGTAAGCAGACCATTTTTATAGTTTTGTTGGAAATTCCACCAGAAATGCATACTATACTGAAGGGTGTGTAAAACAAAAGTGTATTCTCCAACCTTTCAGCGCGTTTTCCAGCATGTCAGAGTGGAGGTATGTATACAACAATGCTTCAACACTGTGAGACTATTTGGGGCATTAATTTTACATAAATTTACATTAATTTTGTGGTAATTCCATTCAGGTAAGTTCTTTCAGAGTTTAGTTGTGTTTGGAAAATTTGGCTACCTTCAATTATTAAAATAAAATTTCAGTCAAGACATGCATCAATGTTTAGCCTCTAAAGTGCAAGTAAACAGAAAGGTGTTGATGACGACACATGTATATTCAAACCCTTGCTTGTTAAGTCATCAGCAACACTCCACCGGCCAATGCATTTCAGAAGTAACTGAAGTGGTCGGGATCTGCATTTGTATTTTGAAACCTACGACTGACATTCTCAAAGCAAATGAAATAATAAATTCTGCACGGGTGCCATATTTTGCTGGCGTGGGCGTTTGATCAGTTGAAAACAACATTTTTCCAAGGAGAAGATCTTCACGGGTGGTATTCTTTCATGTTTTAATGGTCAAAAACATGTTTAAAATACAGTGCAATTTGGCAAAAGGGGCACGACTATCCACATTTCATATCTGCATATTTCAAAGAGCAGAGTGCTTTTAATGCAGACTTTGTGGATTTTATTAAGAGTTTTGACACAGTACAACATAGCAGGCTGCTCAAAGGAGTAAAAACAAATACTAAATTGGATTCAAAATTGGCAGGAAGTAAAGGGGAATGGCTTTACAACTAGAGGCTTGTTACCAGTAGGATCCCACATAACTCCACACTTGGTAGACTCTAGTTTAAGTGCAGCATGTAATTCTGGTGGACACAAAATGCTGGAGTAACTCAGCGGGACAGGAAGCATTGCTGGAGAAAATGAATTGGTGGCTTTTCGGGTCGAGTCCCTGCTTCAGACTGAGAGTCAGGGTAAAGGTAAACGAGAGATATCGACAGCGATATAGAACAAATAAATGAAAGATATGCAAAAAAAGGATCGATGATCAAGGAAATGGTCCATTGTTAGGTGTGGGATAGGTGAAAACGAGTTATACAATGAAACTCAACAGACGGCAGTGAAACTAGTACAATGACTAGAGTGGGGGAGGGATGGAGAGAGAGGGATGCAAGGGTTACTTGAAGTTAGAGAAATCATAATTCATATCGCTGTTGCTGTTCCTCCAATTTGCATTTGGAGGAACAATTTGCGCAAATTGGAGGAACAGCAAGGATGGGAAAGTGTGATTGTGATTGTGTACTTGGAAGGAGGGTGAAAGTCAGGTCGCATTTATTGACAGAATAGCCTGTGCCCTCCAGTACAACCCATATGGTTCTGGGTGGAAATGATCTCTATTTTCTAAAACAATGGTTCAATATTAAATCTACGTTGAATTATTTTATGGGAGGTTATCAAATGTTCTAAAACCTGTGGTGCACTTGATGATATTCACTTTTAATCCAGTTGGCCTTATTGAGAAATTATAATGAAATTTAAGGCTGAAGCTAATACCTCTATGTTCAAAGCTCTGCACATTACCTGTTACAAAATGACATCCGATGTTAAGTCATCATTTTATTAAACTAAATATGCTTTCCAAAATTCACACCTACCTGCCAAAATATCTGTATTTCGAGCTGCTATGGTTTTAACCTTCACGATTCCCGATTCAGCAGCCTGGTAAAAACAGATAGAACAGAAACTTAAATAAATAGGTAGGTAATAATATAACCATTTCAGACATTCCATGTATTGTGTGTTGCATTATTCCTGTCAGTAGTTTTGACAGGATGCTAATCATCAGGAACGGACATTTAAGGCCTCCAAAATCACAAGGGCCGAGAAGGGTAATGCTCGAGGGATGAGGAAAGCTGTATTTGGCTCATCCCAAGGTTTACCTCACATATCCAAATATTTGTTGTAGCTTCGCTATTATACATTTATTTTGTTGGTGAAAAGAGATCAAAAAATCATTTGATGACCATTTCATAGGCCTATCAAAATTTGCAACTGTGTTTCAAAGACTCTGGTACCTGCCTCTCAACAGTAATACAGTTAAGTCAAGTCAAGACAAATCAAGAGTTTATTGTCATGTGTCCCAGATAGGACAATGAAATTCTTGCTAGCTGCAGCACAACAGAATATTGTAGGCATTAATACAGATCAGGTCAGTGCGTCCATATACCATTGAAAAAATAAATAAATATATATATATATATATATATATATATATATATATATATATATATATATATATATATATATATATATATATACACATACACACACACACATAAATAAACAGATAAAGTGCAATAGGTTGTTATATTTCAGAGTTTGTTTGAAGTTGTGTTTAATAGTCTGATGGCTGTGGGAAGAAGCTGTTCCTGAACCTGGATGTTGCAGATTTCAGGCTCCTGTACCTTCTACCTGTTGGCAGCAGAGAGATGACTGTGTGCCCAGAATGGTGTAGGTCTTTGATGATGCTGGCCGGCTTTTTGAGGCAGCGACTGCAATAGATCCCCCAGGTGGTAGGGAGGTCAGAACCGATGATGGACTGGACAGTGTTTACAACTTTTTGCAGCCTTTTCCGCTCCTGGACGCTCAGGTTGCCGTACCAAGCCACGATGCAACCGGTCAGCATGCTCCCTACTGTGCACCTGTAGAGGTTCGAGAGAGGGTACACAAAAGGCTGGAGAAACTCAGCGGGTGCAGCAGCATCTAAGGAGTGAAGGAGATAGGCAACGTTTTGTGTCGAGACCCTTCTTCAGTCCTCCTTGACATACCAACTCTCCGTAATCTTCTCAGGAAGTAGAGGTGCTGATGAGCTTTCTTTATGATTGCATCAGTGTTCCGGGACCAGGAGAGATCTTTGGAAATATGCGCGCCCAGGAATTTGAAGCTCTTGACCCTTTCCACCATCGACCTGTTGATATAAACAGGACTGTGGATCCCCATCCTACCCCTTCCGAAGTCCACAATCAGTTTCTTGGTTTTGCTGGTGTTGGGAACCAGGTTATTGTGCTGGCACCATTTGGTCAGTCGGTCGATCTCACTTCTATACTCTGACTCGTCCCCATCAGTGATACGTCCCACAACAGTGGTGTCGTCGGCGAACTTAATGATGGAGTTCGCATTATGTCCAGCCAAGCAGTCATGAGTATAGAGTGAGTACAGCACTGGGCTGAGCACGCAGCCTTGAGGTACTCCCATGCTGATTGTTATCGAGGATGACACATTTCCACCAATACGGACAGACTGTGGTCTGTGAATGAGGAAGTCGAGGATCCAATTGCAGAGGGATGCGCAGAGACCCAGATCTGAGAGCTTAGTAACCATCTTGGAGGGAATGATGATATTAAATGCCGAGTTGTAGTCAATGAATAATAGCCTGACATATGAGTTTTTGTTGTCCAAGTGATCCAGAGCAGAGTCGAGAGCCAGTGAGATCGCATCTGTTGTGGCGGTAAGCAAACTGCAGTGGGTCCAAGTTTTTGTCGAGGTAGGATTTGTGCCATGATCAACCTCTCAACTGTTCTCACCTCTGGGTCTAGAGCCTTTTGGCAGACGATTCCCTAACCAATTGTATATCCATGTTATAATAGATAGATCGCTGCAACAATAATCCTAGCTCAGGCGTTTATCCAGTGGGATTTAAGATCAGATTCCAAGCTGGGTATGTTGGGTTGGGAATCCGCTGGTCATTGTCACCAGATATTGAAGGTTGAATCTCATGGCCTAGCATAACAATAAATAATTTCACCCAACTCTGCTTTATATGTTGCAGCCAATTAACAATCTGCACCTTACTGCCTCCAATCATTAATTAATGCATTAGCCTCTGAAATGGTACCTTGACAAATGCCTTTTCCATCCAAATACACAACTAAATCTAAACACACAGATTCCCCTTCATTAATGCAACCTCAAAGAATGAGCAAAGAAAAACATATTGACTGAGCTGAATTAGATTTAGCTTTATTGATGCTGGAGAAACTCAGCAGGTCAGGCAACATCTGTAGAGGAAACGGACAAGCGACATTGACTCAAAATGTTTTCTGCCCATTCTCTCTACTGATGTTGCCTGACCCACTGAGTTCTTTTAGAACTGTGTTTTGCTCAGCTTACCTAAATAATTGGTTATTTCCTCTTTTTTATTTTCTTGCCATCAATAGATGCAAACTAATTGCCTTGTAGTTTCGTCTTCAGTCGTTCTCCCTTGTTGAACAAGGGAGCCACAATGGTCATTATTCAATCTTCTGGAACTGAGCAAACTTTGAAATATTTCGGCATGCCCACATACTCTGCATTATAGCACAAACTAAACATTCCATACTTTTGAATCTCAAGAAGAGTCCAGGCCCGAAACGTTACCTATCTTTTTCCTCCAGAGATGATGAATTATTCTAGCACTGTATCTCGTCCATGCTCTTTATTACTTTCATTGTCACTCGGATGTGAAGAACACTTTCTCTGTACCAGACGCTACGTTGCAGTGTTAATAATTAGTAAATATGGCAAATTTGTAGAAAGGTTTCTTTTATATCTCTATCATCAACTAGATTTAACTGGATTAACTCCAGAAAATTTTATCTTCGAATGCAAAGATGATGATCAATACCTTTATTTCAGCAGCTTTCACTTTCTGAAAGCAATAATCAACTTTGAAGATCAAAGCCTCAAATAAAACGAGAAGCTAAATTTCTACTAGCAGTGATAACCAACTTCCTGTGTGCTTCCGAGACAGACGACTTAAAACACAGGCTTCTCAAAGCAGTGGAAAATACCAATAACATTCTGCAGAGCCTTCCAAATCCACTATCACGATAAGCCATTCAATTGGTCTATGCTCAACAGGGAAATTGTGGGCTGAAGGGTCTGTTCCTGTGGTGTACTGCTCTATGGTGTGTCAATGGTGTTCAATGGTGTATCAATGGTGTTCAATGTCTCTCCCTGCTATCACCCACTTCTCTAATTACATTGAAAAATACTTTCTGATGGGCAATTTATGCCTGATACCAGACTCCCACAACAAAAGTATTCTACTCCAAACTCCTTTAGCTCCCCGAGAGCCAAAGGAAAACCTTATGTTATTCTCAAAGCTCATGAAAAAATAAGCAACATCCTCGCCAACTCATGGCAACTCCCAGCCCACGACTTGGCAAATTGGATAAAGACTATTTCAGGTGACACAAAGAATTTCACATCTGCATTGATAGCATGTGGAAGACCATATAAAAGTTTTGTTCATCTTATTTATTGACACGTATACCGAGGTACAGTCAAGCCCCTAACCCTAACCCTAATTTTAGATATGATGTTCTAATGGTGCTGATTAAAAATGGACAGTACTTGGGTGTTCCAACCAGTTGTATACCTCAGTTGGAATTCATACGTTTATCTCCAGGTCAGAAAAGCTTTAACTAACAGCAGCTTTAGCGAACCACAGGTGTGGTGATGGGACACATGTTTACACATAAATTCTATTTTTAGTAGAAAACATCTTAAAGATAAATGAAAGTGTTGAATATGCTTACTTAAACATTAAGCATACTTGCACCATTCAGTAGCCGAGGAAGAATTCAACTTTGAAAACGCCCTTTCAATCTGCTGTTCGATCTATTTTACCCACATACTTTGCAACACACTATATCTGAATTCAGATTGTCGTTCAGCTGTCTGATCCGGATTCACTTTCTAATCAACAGATGCAGAAGTTCAGCTAAGCAGTAGAAATTATAGACACTTGATATACACCGCACTGATGAATTTTCTGTTCCTTGTCCTGACAGGACCAAACAAATGATACAGGGCTCGAAATTAGCGGTAGCCCGGGTGCCATTGACCACAGAAAGTGCCGCCGGGCAACCTAAACGCCCACTCATTTTGCCCGGCTTGGCACCCAAATACTGGTTTATACCGGTAGACCCAAAAAACTGGAGTAACTCCGCGGGTCAGGAAGCATCTCTGGTGAATAGGAACTGACGTTTTGTGTCGGCGGCTGTATTCCTCTAGTATCTTTGATTGCGGGGCAAAGATACTAGAAGCTGGGTGACGAAGGGTCGGAGCGAATGACGGGCCCGGAACAGTGGCAACATCGGCTCCTCCTCCCTCACCCCGCCCGGCAGAAGGAGACCTCCCTCTCCCTCCCTCCCTCCCTCCCTCCTCCCGGCCTTGCCGTGCGAGAGAGGTTGTTTTGAAAGCGCCTTTTGCGGATTTGCCATCAGCGGCTGCTATATCCCTGATAACGGTCGCTGCTTACAAATCCACGCTTTCAAAACAACCCCTCTCGCACGCCGAGGCCGGGATAAGGGAGGGAGGGAGAGGGAGGGAGAGGGAGGGAGAGAGAGGGAGCGAGGGAGAGGGAGCGAGGGAGAGAGGAGGGGGAGGGGAGGGAGAGGGAGGGAGGGAGAGGGAGGGAGAGGAGAGGGAGAGGGAGAGGGAGGGAGGGAGGGAGAGGGAGGGAGGGGAGAGGGAGGGGAGAGGGGGAGGGAGGGAGAGGGAGCGAGGGAGGGAGCGAGGGAGAGGGAGCGAGGGAGAGGGAGCGAGGGAGAGGGAGCGAGGGAGAGGGAGCGAGGGAGAGGGAGCGAGGGAGAGGGAGCGAGGGAGAGGGAGCGAGGGAGAGGGAGCGAGGGAGAGGGAGCGGGAGCGAGGGAGAGGGAGCGAGGGAGAGGGAGCGAGGGAGAGGGAGCGAGGGAGAGGGAGCGAGGGAGAGGGAGCGAGGGAGAGGGAGCGAGGGAGAGGGAGCGAGGAGCGAGGGAGAGGGAGCGAGGGAGAGGGAGCGAGGGAGAGGGAGCGAGGGAGATGGAAGTTATATCTGGACTTTCAGAAGGCTTTCGACAAGGTCCCACATAAAAGATTAGCATTCAAACTTAAACCACACGGTATTGAGGGTTCCGTGTTGATGTGGATAGAGAACTGGCTAGCAGACAGGAAGCAAAGAGTAGGAGTAAACGGGTCATTTTCAGAATGGCAGGCAGTGACTAGTGGGGTACCGCAAGGCTCAGTGCTGGGACCCCAGCTATTTACAATTTATATTAATGATCTGGATGAGGGAATTGAATGCAACATCTCCAAGTTTGCGGATGACACGAAGCTGGGGGGCAGTGTTAGGTGTGAGGAGGATGCTAGGAGGCTGCAAGGTGACTTGGATAGGTTGGGTGAGTGGGCAAATGCATGGCAGATGCAGTATAATGTGGATAAATGTGAGGTTATCCACTTTGGCGGCAAAAACAGGAGGGTAGACTATTATCTGAACGGTGGCCGATTAGGAAAAGGGGAGATGCAACGAGACCTGGGTGTCATGGTACACCAGTCATTGAAAGTAGGCATGCAGGTGCAGCAACTGTGAAGAAAGCGAATGGTATGTTGGCATTCATAGCAAAAGGGTTTGAGTACAAGAGCAGGGAGGTTCTACTGCAGTTGTACAGGGTCTTGGTGAGGCCACACCTGGAGTATTGCGTACAGTTTTGGTCTCCTAATCTGAGGAAAGACATTCTTGCCGTAGAGGGAATACAGAGAAGGTTCACCAGACTGATTCCTGGGATGGCAGGACTTCCATATGAAGAAAGACTGGATAGACTCGGCTTGTACTCGCTGGAATTTGGGAGATGGGGGGGGGATCTTATAGAGACTTACAAAATTCTTAAGGGGTTGGACAGGCCAGATGCAGGAAGATTGTTCCCGATGTTGGGGAACTCCAGAACAAGGGGTCACAGTTTAAGGATAAGGGGGAAGTCGTTTAGGACCGAGATGAGAAGATCATTTTTCACACACAGTGGTGAGTCTGTGGAATTATCTGCCACAGATGGTAGTTGAGGCCAGTTCATTGGCTATATTTAAGAGGGAGTTGGATGTGGCCCTTTTGGCTAAAGGGATCAGGGGGTATGGAGAGAAGGCAGGTACAGGATACTGAGTTGGATGATCAGCCATGATCACATTGAATGACGGTGCAGACTCGAAGGGCCGAATGGCCTCCTCCTGCACCTATTTTCTATGATTCTATGATTGTGCTTCATGGTCTTCAGAGCGAATATTGATTATGTTTGCTAACGGAATGCAATCAAATGTGTTTTAATTCCCAATGTTATTATTTGTTTTGACACCTTTAAACATATTACCAAAAGAACATTTGCTGCAGTTATATCCTTTGGCCATCTCTTGTCAGTTGGTGTAATGTTTAACCTGTCAGATGGGTATAGTCGGGTTTAACAGCTATTATAATGAAAAGCCTTTAGAAATGTCCTTGCAACCTGTATATTTTGTTTTGGATAAATTATGTGGGAAGCCACATTTCTGTGCCAATAGCAATAACGACCCATGCTATGGCCATGTCATGGTAATTTTCGGTCCTTCACAGAAAACATGCTAGCATCAATCTGTAGTGTGTATGGTCCAGGATTCATTGACACAGGTTGATCATATGCTGAATAATCCAACCACATTTTTGTTTGGAAGTGGAAAGAACTAATAGAAATTGAATTAATTGCAATGTGTGAAAAGAGTTGAGATATTGTATTATAATTTTGCTGCATGTCATTGTGGTATATGTCATGTCTTGATTGGTGAATACATTTAGTTTGTGAGTTATTTGAAGCGGAAATAATATGTGAATGTAGACAAAAGTGCTGGAGAAACTCAGTGAAGGAAATAGGCAATGTTTCGGGCCGAAACCCTTCTTCAGACTGATGGGTTTCAGCCTGAAACGTTGCCTATTTCCTTCGCTCCATAGATGCTGCTGCACCCGCTGAGTTTCTCCAGCCCTTTTGTCTAACTTCGATTTTCCAGCATCTGCAGTTCCTCCTTGAACATAATATGTGAATGCTTCATTGAGCATAATTCCGACTGGTAACTACGCACTTCGTCCGAGCACATTATCGCACGCGTCATGCAAACAGTCTTCAATGACCACCTAAACTGTCATTTGGCAACCTAAAAAGTTGTCAAGGTTGTCCGGCTGGCAACAGGGAAAAAAAGTTAAGCGAGAGCCCTGTGATAGGGTGGCAACTAAAACAAGGTTATTGGACAACAACTGGGAAGATTCCTCACCTCCAGTGCAAGGTCTATCCTGTTGTATTCCACAAGTGAGCCAGTCCACCAGGGGCATGGTCAACTGGGTTGTGCATCATCTAGATCAGGCAGCTGAATGCCAATTTCCTCACAAAGAGCCGAATGAGCTCGAAACTTGAATCAGTAGAAGTACCAACATCAGTAATTTAAATCCCCCCCCCCCCTTTAACCTCTTCCCACTAAAGGTGATGGACAGTGTTGACTACCGACAAGTGCCAATTGGAAATTTCCCATGGAAAATACCAGGTAGACACTATCCCTAAAACAAAACAACTACATAAGGGGAGCATCATGGTGCAACAGTAGAGTTTTTGCCTTCCAGCACCAGAGATCCAGGTTCGATTCTGACCTATGATAAGGTGAAAGGTACGGCTTCTCCTTAAAAGAAAAACAAAGAGAATGCCACCTTTATATTGTTGATTTTGTCTTTACTTTGTAAAAGTGTAGAGGAAATATCCCTTGTGCCTTGGCCAATATTTTCCCCTCTGTCAATTTCACTAAAACAGATTATCAAGGGATTAGCCTGCTGCTGTTTGCGAGATTATTGTGCAAAGACTGGCTACCATGTCTCACATTACAATTACATTTGAAAGGTAGCTCAATGGTTCTCAAATGCACCAAAATGACATGACACCATGGAAGCCATAGACGTCCGAGTTTGCATTTTTTCTGCTTGGTATGCAAATTTAAGAACAGATAATTTTCATTTACATTTTAAAAGTTTTCTATTGATGTGCAATTCTTCTCTACTTAAAATAGCCACGGCCAATTTATGTAGAGAAGACTAAGGAGAATCCAGAGGGATTTTACATTAAATGAAATTGAGTAACCGGGGAGAAAATTGAGTGCCTCAAAGATCAAAGTGGACATCTAAGTGTGGAGCCACAAGAGTTATTTGATGAATATTGATGAATGTGAGAGTTCCTTGATGAATATTTCACCTGTTTTTACTATGTAGAAAGATATGAAGACTAGGAAAGTTAATGGGAATGTCTTGGAATGTATTATAGTTGAGGAATTGCTAGGCATTTTAAGATTTTAAAGGTAGATAAATCTCTGGGACCTGATCAAGTGCCAGAGGACTGAATAATGGCTAACAATGTGCCTTTATTTAAGAAGGGGGGCAAAGAAAAACCTGGCAACTGAAGACCAATGAGCCTAACATCGTTGAAGTTACTGGTGGAAATTCTGAGGGATAGGATAAACATATACTTGGAAAGAAGGGTTAATTAGGAGTAAATCCACATGGCTTTGTGCATGGGAGACCATGTCTCAAAAATGTGATTGGATTTTTGAGGAAGTGACTGAGAAGGTCAATTAGGCAGAGGGGAGGGTGGACATGGTCTTTATGGACCGCAGCAAGGTTTTTGATACGGTTCAACCTGGCACGTTGTGCTGGAAGGTTAGATTGCATAGGTACAGGACAAACTAAATAATATGTTGCATAATTAGCTTGATGGTAGGAAGCATGGAAGGATGGAGGAAGATTGTTTTGCAGAGTGAAAGCCTGTAACAAGTGGTGTGCCTCAGGGGTTGGTCCTGGACCTGTTGTTGCTCTTCATCCATCAATGATTTGGATGAGAATGTACAAGCCAGTAAGTTTATAGATGACACTAAAATAGGTGGTATTGTAGTAAAATTGGTTATTGAGAATTCCAGCAGAATTTTGAACGGCTGGGTAAGTGGGTCGAGGAATGGCAGACGGAGTTTTACACAGATCAATGAGAAATGTTGCATCTTGGGACTTCGTCAAGGTATGACTTTCATATCAATGGCAGCACCTTGGGGAGTGTTGTAGCGCAATGAGACATATGAGTACAGATACATAATTCCCTGAAAATGAGGTAGACACAATGCAGAACATATCTGGCACGCTGGCCTTCTTCAGTCAGGTCATTGAGTACGGGAATTGGGACATGATATTGGAGATAGTATAAGATGCTGAAAAAGCTGCAGTTGGAGTATTGTGTACTGCTTTGGTTACCCCTGTTTTAGGAAAGTTGTCATTAAGATGGAAAGAATGCAAAATAAAATTATGAGAATGTTGCCAGGACTCAAGAGCCCGAGTTATAGGAGCAAGTTGGGACTTGTTCTCTGGTGGATAGGAAACTGCAGTGCCTTGCAGAGGTGTATAAAATCACAAATGACTTGGGTAAGGTGAATGCACACAATCTTTTTCCCAGGTTTATGGGAATCATGAATTAGAGGGCATAGGTTTAAAATGAGAGGGGAAAGATTTAATAGGAACCTGCGGGCCACCAAATATGGAACAAGCGGTCAGAGGAAGTGGTTTAGAGAAGTTCAATGACAACATTTAAAATACATTTGGACAGATTTGTGGATACAAAAGGCTTTGAGGGATATTGGTCAAACAGGGAAAATAGGACTAATTTGGGTGGGATCAATGAAGGGGTTGGGCTTGTATACCTCATGCACATACTAAAAACTAATTTCACACAATTGGCTTTAAACAGAAGCGCATGCGCTTGACTAGAATTCATGCAACAAATGCAAGGTAGTTGATATCACAAAGCAAACTTTCTGGCTTCCAAATGACAAGCCTTTCTGCTGCACCCTTATAAACTACAAACAATTACCTGGAATAGTGTGTCAGTTTTGGTCTCCTAATTTAAGGACATTCTTGCTATTGAGGGAGTGCAGCATGGGCTCACCAGTTTAATTCCCGGGATGGCGGAACTGACATATGATGAAAGAATGGATCGTCTGGGAATTTAGAAGGATGAGAGGGGATCTTTTAGAAACATATAAAATTCTTAAGAGATTGGACATGCTAGACGCAGGGAAAATATTTCCGATGTTGGTGGAGTCCAGAACCAGGGGTCACAGTTTAAGAATGAGTAGGCCATTTAGGACTGAGATGAAGAAAACCTTTTTCACCCAGAGAGTTGTGGATTTGTGGAATTCGCTGCGATTTTTCGAATCGAAAAAATAAATAAAGAGTGTCGAAATAGATAGACAAGCGAGTAGAAACAGATAGCGAAATAAATAAAGAGCAGAGATGAAAAACTAAAAAGATTGAGAGAAAAAGAGAAAGTAAAGAGAAATTAGGAGAGATCAACCCATTTCGTATTTTTGCCCATCCGTAACCGGTTCTGAACCATTTAATTTCTAAGGTTGTGTTATGTGGAACCATATGATTGTAAAAAGTTGATAAAAGGAGACCAAGTCTTTAAGAATTGGTTTACTTTGCCTAGCAGGAGGAATCTCATTTCTTGTGTAATCTTATTCAAACATAAAAGTTAGAAAAATAAAAGTTATAAAAGTTATTCCTTGCTATTTGTTTTACTGGCTTTATCATTCATGGCTTGTTACCAGACTCAATGTTGTCTGTTTTGTTAGTGCCGGTCATCAAGGACAAAGCTGGTAAAGTGGGCAGCCTAAAACAGGCCCATGGCTTTAGCCAGCATACTGTCAAAAGTCTTAGAACGAGTTCTGCTGGATAAAGTAAATGAGTTAATTAACTCCACAGACAACCAGTTTGGTTTTAAAGCTAAACATGGCACTGACTTGTGCATATATGCCCTAAAGGAAATTGTAAACAAATATAGAGGCAAATATTCTTAAATTCTTATGTGCCTTATTGATACTTCCAAAGCCTTTAATCGTGTTAATCACAGAAAGCTGTTTGTTAAAATGAGTCAAAGAGGGGTGACTAAATACATTGTGAGAATTCTGGCTTACTGGCATGCCCACTAGACTATGCAAATAAAATGGGCCAATAGGGTCTCAGCCCCATTTGGGGTCTTCAGCAGCTCTTTACTATGTTCTGTATATGGTGTGGAACATGATATTAAATATAATACTTCCAAGAGTGCTGTTATGATATGTAGAGCCAAAGAGAATAAATGTCTAAAATACAGACTTTGTGTCTGTAATAAGATAAAAATATCTTGGGCATTTTATTACAAAACAAATGACAGATGATGAGGATATTTATAGGCAATGGCGTATGCTGTATGTACAGGCAAATATTATCTTGCGTAAGTTTGGTGCATGTACAGATGTGGAGAAGATATCGCTGTTTAGAGCATATTGCACACCACTCTATACTGCGCACCTGTGATCGAATTACGGAAAGACAAGTTTTCAGAGACTAAAGGTGGCCCATAACGATGCCATGACAACACTGCTAAGGAAACCTAGATGGTGTAGTGCTAGTAACATGTTTGTGGCTGCAGGAGTCAGTACTTTAGAAGCTATCCTAAGAAATCACATGTATTAATTCATTTGCAGGATAAATGACTCTAAAAATGTAATTGTGGCCTTGTCAAACATAAGGTTTAGCACTCCACGCTACGAATCTCAGTTGTGGAGACACTGGTATCGCTGTCTCGTGGTAGGACACTGATCATTTTTTTTAATTCTGGATTTTAAATCATGTATTTTTTCTTAAATATATAATTTATGATGCTTTTATAAGTGATACTAGACTAAGTGGGACCCGTTGGGTCCCATGTTCACATGGGAGTGCTGGTTCACAACGCAATATTCCACCTCTCCATCAATTCCAATATTGGTGGCCAGTGGGGAGGAGGGGCTTTCTGGAGTGCTAGTATGGGTGTTGTGGGCTGAAGGGACTGGTTTCCAGAGGGCTAGTATGGACTTGTGGGCCGAATGGATTCTTGGGCTGGCAGCTCAGTCACTCAAGCCTGGTGGGCTGGCAGTTAACTCACGGCTATTCCTTAAAATTCCATTTCAAGCAGGGTGCAACGCCACTACATTCAAATGCAGTTTCCTACCATTTCAAGCAGGGTGCAAGGCCACCAAATTCAAGTGCAGTTTCATGCCACTTTAGCAGGGTGCAAGGCCACCAAATTCAAGTGCAGTTTCATGCCAATTCAAGCAAGGTGCAAGGCCACCAAACTCAAGTGCAGTTTCATGCCACTTCAAGCACAGTGCAAGGCCACCAAATTCAAGTGCAGTTTCATGTCACTTCAAGCGAGGTGCAAGGCCACCAAATTCAAGTGCAGTTTCATGCCACTTCAAGCAGGGTGCAAGGCCACCAAATTCAAGTGCAGTTTCAGACCATTGCAAGCAGGGTGCAAGGCCACCAAATTCAAATGCAGTTTCATACCATTTAAAGCAGGGTGCAAGGCTACCAAATTCAAGTGCAGTTTCATACCATTGCAAGCAGGGTGCAAGGCCACCAAATTCAAATGTAGTTTCATACCATTTCATGCTGGGTGCAAGGCTACCAAATTCAAGTGCAGTTTTATAGCATTTCATGCAGGGTGAAACCACCATAAAACACCACAAAACCCACATAAAACCACACTCACAGTTCAGTAGACATTCAGTGTGTTCAGATGATTCACAGCTCAGACAGAGTCGTGACCTCTCCCTCCCCCATCTTGCAGAGCCATGCCCACACTTCGGGTTTTATAGTCCCTCCCCCTCCCACCGGAATGGACGTTGCCTTCATGACGTGATTGACGAGAGAATCTCGACATTTCTTAAACAGTGATAACTCTTTTATTTTTCATCGATGGGAAAAATCCTTTGCACCTGATGAGCGGAGGGGGACGCCGAGTAAGATGGCCAATAATTACAGCTGTAAGTGGTAGCGTTTTATTTACAATCAATATACGGTGCAAACAGGAAATGGTCAAGTTTAGACTTTTAATTATATAGATGCTAAGATTTTATATGTATTTTATGATGTTTCTATATGCAATGTATTTGTTATGTAATGTTGTCCCTTGTCTGGACATGGAGTCTGAAATAAAGTTTATTATTATTATTATAAGAAATTCTGGATTTTGGTTAGTGCAACATGATGCAAACACTTCAGACATTTGTGTATGCAAGATAATTGCTTCCATGAAATATGCCTTACAATGGGCAGGGTTCTAAAGTATGCTAGGCAATTCACGCCATGATTACTATCTATTTAATAGATAATGACAAACTAGAATCCTTTCTCTGTGATGATCTATCCTTCGATGGACACAAAGTGGAATAACTCGGTGGGTCAGGTAGCATCTCTGGGGAAAAAGGATGGGTAACGTTTCGTGTCAGTACCCTTCTTCAGACCCCTTAGCCTGAAGGATGCCGACCTGAAACGTCACACATCCTTTTTCTCCAGAGATGCTGCTTGACCCACCGAGTTACTCCAGCACTGTGTGTCTATCTTTGGTATAAACTAGCAACTTAAGTTCCCTTCTACACATGATCTATCCTTAGTTGAGTTGAGAGATTACAATCATTTTAAGCAATAGATGCAACGATGAACACTGAAATCATCAATTATGAACTTATTCCCATCACTCCATCTCCCGCACATTTGCAAATCCTATTATCAGGTCTCCCGAGTACATGAAACCAACTTGCTTATTTGTCCATCACATTTTTTTGTTCACTCTCAATAGATCACAGATTTACAATCAAATCACACCTCATGAAATATAGCTGCTGACTTTACATGTCTTTCAGCATACAGGTTTTGCTACTTTCTCACCCCGCATTCATCCTGTTGAATGGAAGCCGATGAGTCGGTCAGTATAGGGAGCCAGTCGGTTGTCCTTAACATGCCATTTTGTCTGAAGTTTCACCACTGACGTGCAGAGATTTTTGATGGGAGAGGATTTGGATTTAATCATTATTTTTAAGGCTGATGAATGGGTTTCATTCATCGAAAGACTTTGGGGAAATAATCCAGCCTTGGTGAGGCCAAGGTTACTACTATTCAAATCTTTTCAGGATTTTCAGTCCACATCCTGTTCTTAAAAAGTTCTCTGAAGAGCCCCCCGATTCTCACAACAAGTTGAGATCTTAAATGTGGCCAAATTATACATATGAAGGCCATAAAATGAGCTTTACAGTAGAATATCCTGACTCCTTTACTATATGTTTGATTAAATATATCCTTGCTGTCAATTTAGCAACATATACATGGCAAATGAATTTTGTTGATACCCAGAATGAAGAATGACAAGCATAGTTGAGGTACTGTTACATTGACATTTATGGTATATAAAATATCAGCTCTACCTGGTAGCTTTGTAGAGCTGAGCAAAGGTGCCTCAATCACTAAGCTTCCTCTTGTCAATGTTTTTCTGGGATCCCCGTTTTAAATGAGTCACTTATGGTCTCATCCCACGCGTGGGATTAGAAGTGATGCTAGAATATCTGAACCCAGAACCATATTTAGACATGGAGATTAAGCAAAAGATGGTAATGAGAAAAAATAATTGAGGGGAAGAGACCCATGATTCACCAAAGCCAGCAAAAGTCAAATGATACTGTCAATATACATTCTTTGGGTCTGGCTATGGTTGGGGTACAAAATAAGGAGAAACAAAACAAATTGGGATTTGAAAACTGTTGTCTGCACCTACTTATTCTTCAGTACACTGTAAAATGTTTTGTAAATGAAATGTTATTATGGTACAGACCCTTTTTGTGCAACAGTGGGACATATGCTTGTGTTTATTTTCCTGATGTTTCCCCAGGGCCACCCAAATGGCTGTTTTTTTCTCAATGGCCACCCCCAATTGCTGGAGGAAAGTATTGCAAAATTGATGACAGATGGGGTAAGAATGTGAAGAAACAGATCGAACAAATTCACAATAGCTCTAAAATTGTTACAGCACCTTACTCATAATTGTCAAGTGGTGGTTTGTGTCAGGTTTTGTTCAGATTTATGTTATGTTTCACAAGTTATTGACATTTAAAACTTTACAAAACCCCACTTTGAGAATAAGTGCTGAGGCAGATCATGGCAGATTGCAACTATGACGTCACAATGGGATCTCATTTACATAAACTGCCGTGAAGAGTGCTCCACCCGACAATTATATCACAATGGGATCTCATTTACATAAGCCGCCAATCAACAGTGTTCCACCCAGTGCAATGAGATATGTTACATTGTTACCCATATCAGCCATCTGAGGTATGGTTTTACCAAATTATATTCCCTTCCTTTTTACTGCCAGCAGGGCTAACAGGGGAATATTTTCTTATATTCCCCTTTCTAGCCAACCCCTATGGAGTTTACCTGTTTAAACAGCGGGGAATATAACCTTATATTCCCCTGGTCTCACATCCGGGAACGTGACGCTGCGTGACGGCAACGTCACGCTGCGTGGAAAATTTATTCTCAAAAAAAAAAAATGGCTGCCGGTTGCGAGAAAAGGTTCCCGTTTTAAAACTTCGACCTTCACATTGTCACATAAATGAATGACATAAATTACATAAATGAAACATAAATGTTACATTGTTTTAGTACCCTTATTTACAATGTTGCAATGGTTTTAGTACCCTTCTTTACAATGTTGCAATGCATATTGCAAAATGTATAGATACATTCATATCATATGAGATGTTCAGATTTTCCTCTAGATGTCTGATAATGGGTAATAATAACAATATTGACTGTCCTCTTTCGGGAGATACGACATATATTGCCCTCACTAGATCCATATTGCCCTCGTCTTCGACTCGGGCAATATGAATCTACTTCAGGCAATATATGTCGTATCCCCCTCAAGGCCAGTCAATATTCTATTATTGTTGTAAGAGAAGAAATGTTATTTAAACATTGTGTTTAGTGGGGGAGTGCGATAGGGGAGAGGTGAGGGAAGGAGTGACTGAGGGTAGGGAAAAGGAGAGGGAGGGATTGGTGAGGGAGGGAGGGAGTGGAGGAGGGGAGATGGAGAGGAGGAGAGGGGAGAGAAGAGGGAGGGTGAAGAGGAGAGGGAGGGAGTGTTGGGGACGAGGGGAAATGAACCACTGAACCAACCTGTGCAGATGGGGGCTATGGGTGAGTGGTGGAATATTGTGTTGGGGGAACGGATTACTTTGGGGGAACGGGTGAGTGGTGGACGCGGGTTGCGTTGGGGGAACGGGTGAGTGGTGGAATATTGTGTTGGGGAACGGGTATACACACACACACACTTTCTCTCATCTTGTTTGTTTTTATTTATCTAAGTGAGCCGTTCCCCCAATGTAATATTCCACCACTCACCCATAGCCCCCAACTGTGTAGGTCAGCTCATTTTTAACGCAATTATCGACCACTCACCCGGAGCCCCCACAGGAGGCCTGGTCCTCCATCGCAACCCATTCCCCAACATAAGATTCCACCACTCACCCGTTTTCCAAACGCAACCCGTTCCCGTGGAAGCTTATGTAACATGAGATCCCATTGCGATGTCATAAAAAGAAAATTTGCACCACCTTAATCACAATTGTCCTGTGGTGGTTTGCGTCAAGTTATTAACAATTTTAGTTTTACAAAATCACACTTTGAGAAAGAATGACTTGAACACTGCAGTGCCAGATGGCAGTTTGAAGCTATGACCACGCAATGGGATCTCATTTTACATAAGCTGCCAATCAAAGCTACAATGTTGTAATCCCAGGACACAGAGTCCTTCAGGGGAAGAATCTGCCAGCCTAACCCAGCACATATGCGATTGCAAAGCCACAGCAAAGTTTAATGGCCTTGTCGGTGGCACCTACATCACATCAATTGCATTTTTTAAAAGTTTTAAATGAGGGAGGGTGAAAAAATGAGCCGACCTGCACAGTTGGGGGCTATGGGTGAGTGGTGAAATATTACACTGGGGGAACGGGTTGCGTTGGGAGAATGGGTGAGTGGTGGAATATTATGTTGGGGAACGGGTTGTGTTGGAGGACCAGGCCTCCCGTGGGGGCTCCGGGTGAGTGGTCGATAATTGCATTAAAAATGAGCCGACCTGCACAGTTGGGGGCTATGGGTGAGTGGTAGAATATTACATTGGGGGAACGGGTTGCATTGCGGGAACAGGTGAGTGGAGCAATCTAACATTGGGGAACAGGTTGTGTTGGGGGACCAGGCCTCCTGTGGGGGCTATAGGTGAGCAGTCGAATATTGCGTTGGGGGAACGGGTTGCGTTGGGGGACCAGGCCTCCCAGGTAACAGGGACCCAACAGGTCCCGTTTGTTTGTTTGTTTGTTTGTTTGTTTGTATCTATCTATCTATCTATCTATCTATCTATCTATCTATCTATCTATCTATGCGTATGTGATCCCGGAACTATGCCAACACGGTACACAACAACGCTAAGATTTTTGCACCACCTTACTCACAATTGTCCTGTCGTGGTTTGTGTCAAGTTTCGTTCAGATTGATGTTATATTTCACAAGTTATTTCACATTTTTTAATTGAAAAAATCCAAATTTGAGAAACAAAATCTTCCCTCTGCAGCTATGACTTCACAATGGGATTGTAACCCTACTGGCTACAAGTTTAAAATGAGGGTGGGTGAATAAGGCGAAAAGAGCAGCCCCTGTGCAGATGGGGGCTATGGGTGAGTGGTGGAATATTGCGTTAGGGGAACGGGTTGCGTTGGGGAAACGAGTGAGTGGTGGAATATTGCCTTAGGGAACGGGTTGCTTTGGGGGACCAGGCCTCCTGTGGGAGCTGTGGGTGAGTGGTGGAATATTACGTTTGGGGAACGGGTAGCGTTGGGGGACCAGGCCTCCCGTGTGACAGGGACCCAATGGGTCTCATTTGGTCTAGTACCCAATAAGGTTTATGACAGGATTGGGAGCAATGTACAATGAAATGTTACTTTTTAGAGCAAATTGAACAATAAATAAAGGGAAATAAAAGACTATGGTGTCTATTTTCCCTTAGTCCTGGTCTGACCTGAGGCATGTATTTCTATATATTATATATATATTATATACATATATACTATACAACGTGGTAGCGCGTTACAATAATACATTATATCATTTAGTATACACACATATCTACAGATATACATTGCACAAATATATACACATACACACATCAGGGCTCGAAGTTAACGGTTTCCCGGGTGTCAATGGCCACCTAAAGTCCCGCTGGGCAACCTAAAAGCCGTGTCATTTTGCCCAGCTTGGCAAGCAGCCGGGACACCTATTTATCTGTTTATTTATTGTGAACATATATGGTCTATGGTATATAGACACACTGAACTTTTATCTCCTGTTCTTATGTTTACATATTCTGTTGTGCTGCAGCAAGCAAGAATTTAATTGTCCTATCTGGGACACATAAAACTCTCTTGACGCTTGACTTGGACTTAAGCAAAAAAGGGTTATTGGGAAAAAAGAGCTACCTTAAATTTAGTTGCGTCTGGTTGGGTAACTATGGTAGGGTAGCTATGGGAGGGTGAAGACTATTCCATGCTTTAATTGTGCGTGGGAACTCCATGGAGCAGCCAGCATCCCTGGACAGAAGAAGTTGGGTGACGTTTCGGGTAGAGACCCTTCTTTAGATTCCCTCTGGTATTAGTGTCTTTAGTTTAATTTAAAGAAACCGCGTGGAAACAGGCTCTTCGGCCCACCGAGTCCACGCCGACCACTGACCACCCGTACACTAGTTCTATCCCACACATTAGCGACGTAAGTCAAGAGTCAAGAGTGTTTTATTGTCTCACATCCCAGTTAGAACAATGAAATGTTCAAGATTGGAACTGCAGATGCTGGAAAATTGAACGCAGACAAAAGTACTAGAGAAACTCAGCAGGTGAGGCAGCATCTATGGAGTGAAGGAAATAGGCAACGTTTCGGGCCAAAACCCTTCTTCAGACTGAGACTGAGACTGATGTAGGGTGGGGGGGCAGGCGGGATGAAGAAAGGACGAGGAAGAGCCAGAGGGCTGAGGGAGAGCTGAGAAGGGGAGGAGATAGCAAGGACTACCGGAAATTGGAGAATTCAATGTTCAAGCCGACTGCCCAAGCGGAATATGAGGTGCTGCTCCTCCAATTTCCAGTGGTGCTCACTCTGGCCATGGAGGAGGCCCAGGACAAAAAGGTTGGATTCGGAATGGGAGGGGGAGATGAAGTGCTGAGCCACCGGGAGATCAGGTTGGTTATTGTGAACTGAGCGGAGGTGTTGTGCGAAGCAATCGCCAAGCCTGCGCTTGGTCTCACCGAGGTTGATCATACGCTGAATAATCTAACCACATTTTTGTTTGGAAGTGGAAAGAAATAATAGAAATTGCATTTATTGCAACATGTAAAATGAGTTGAGATACTGTATTATAATTTTGCTGCATGTCATTGTGGTGTATATATGTCTTGATTGGTGAATATTTCTAGTCTGTGACTTTTTCTGAAGCAGAAATAATATGTGAATGTTTCTTTGAGCATAATTCCGACGTAACTACGTACTTCATCCGAGCACATTATCGCATGCTTCATGCAAGCAGTCTTAAATGACCACCTAAACTGTCATTTGGCAACCTAAAAAAGCTGCCTAGGTTGCCCGGCTGGAAACAGAGAACAAAAATTAAGTGAGAGCCCTGCACATACATAAACACACACACATTATGTATACATATATACACGCACACATATTTCCCATTCTGTTTTAATGCCAAGCATGCAAATCAGGAGCAGCATCAACTGCCAATTATATCAGCACCCTTTAAGGTAGTAAAACATCAAGCTATTTCCCAGGAGGATAATCAAACAAAATTTAATACAGAATCTGTATTTAATACAGAAGATACAGAATCTTGGTCACAGGTCGGCTTTGAGTACAAATTTAATGGAGGAAAGAATGAAATGGAAGAGAATTTGAGTTCTAGGTAGATGGCCATATTTACATTGGCACCCCAAGCTCTGGGCACTTTAGTGGAAGGCAGGGCAGCATATTGACTAATGATAAAAAATATTGACTGCGTAGAAGGAATTGGAGGGCAGCTGAAATTTCAGAAGACTGTGCGGCTGAAGGCAGCTGCAAACGAGAATGAGGTCATACAAAATTTCAAAACAGGTCTCAGGATAGGTAATACGTTTCACTACAGCCTGCCACACTATGGTTTTAATCATCCCCCCCCCCCACCACTTCCCTCAGAGGTGTATCCTTGCTTCATTTCCACCCAAAGCAAATTTCTACCCAAATTCAGCACTGATAATCCATTAGAATTTGATTGAGGGGCAGTCCAATTAATTTCAGAAAGAACTGGGAAATCCACCTCAAAAGACATTTGGCAATCTAAATTCAATATAGGTTTCAATGGCAATACATGCATTAATCTAGAAAATTCATTTTATCGAGAAAAATCTGCAACATGCCAGCAAATCTTTGGACAGTTAAAATTGTCAGATCAGATTTGTTTCTTATCATAGTCACTAGAATGCAAAGAACAGGTCGCAGGATAGGTAACAAGGGTGTCAGGGGTTATGGGGAGAAGGCAGGAGAATGGGGTTAGGAGGGAGAGCTAAATTAGCTGTGATATGAATGGTGGAGTTAACTTGATGGGCCGAATGGCCAAATTCTGCCCCTATTACTTATGACCTTATAAATTCATTGTTTACATGAATTACATCCCAAGCCCCAGGCTCGGATCTCACTCCAGCTCGAGCACCAGGCTCGGCTCCAGCTAGGGCCTGCGGCGCCACCCTTGCCAGAATGTGTGAAAATGCATGTGGCCTTGTATTTGGAAAGAAAATAGGAATTAACCAGATTGTGCCCAGATGACTGAGAGAGAGAGACACACACAATGAGAGAGAGAAAGAGAGAGAGAGAGAGACACACACGCGCGCGAGAAGAGTTTTAGTAATATAGATTCAGAATCTCATTTAAAATGTTCAATCATGCCCTATCACACACTGGAATTCTTTTGAGTAAAACAGCAACTAAAGACATCAAATTCACAAAACTTGGCAAAAATAATTTTATTTAAGAGACAAATTAAAACCTTTCAGAATGTATGCATTTCACCATTTTCTAAGGAGAAATTAGTCTCAGGCAGTTTGATGGTGTAACAGTAAAAATATGGATATTGATTTCCCTAAAGTAACCCTTGCGTCCCCTCTCTCCATTCCTCCTCTACCATAGTCGTACTAGCTTCAAAGTCATCTTGTTGATTCTCATTGCCTGTAGCCCGTTTTTACCTAGCACACAGCTAACAATGGCCCGTTTCCTTTATCATCATTACTTTTTTGTATACCTTTCATTCATTTGTTCTATATCTCTCTCTCTCTATATTACCATCTATATCTCGTTTCCCTTTCTCAACTCTCAGTCTGAAAAAGGGTCTCGACCCGAAATGTCATCTATTCCTTTTCTCCAGAGATGCTGTCTGACCCACAGTTACTCCTGCTTTTTGTGTCTATCTTCTGTCTAAGAGTTTAATGGCTTTTAAATATCTCTGACATTTGCATGAATGTAATGGTTTCCTTTGGAACTGCCAGGGAACAGTGAGCATAACTCAGCTATTTATTTTATCAAATTTACCTGCGTTTATTTATTTAAAGCAACCATGGTACAAAGCTGTTTGTTTTGCAATTAAAATATAGTTGAAATTCCGATGTTGTGTTTCTGAAGAAATCCCAAATTATTTAATCCAGAACACAAAAACTGCTAAAAGTGAAGCATTGCAGAATTACAAAATACCCATCACATAATGGCAGATATTGGATTCAATGTACTAGTTTTCGTCTTTAATGCGTGGTGACTAGCAATGTATAGTAAGCAGTGAAATCGGACAACACTCCCAGTCATCACAAGAGCATACATTTTCACTTTGTTGTGTGTAAATTCATTGCATGAACAGTTCCGCTGTTATTCCAATGTTGTGGGATCAGTAAATGACTGCATTTATAGAATAAAGGTCAAACAAGCTCAACAGCAGTTTAGTTTTTTAAAAAGCCAATTGTCCAGAAGCAGCTCGACAATGCCTGTGGGCTTTCGCATCCAGCAATAAAGCATGTTAGAATCTTGTAATTATAATCTTCATCTCGACTAACAGCTTTCCTTCCATCCATCATTATTACTACGGTGTAAACCACTGCACAGATTAAACGTAAAATATTCCAATTATGTCCTTTTTTACCCAAAAATATTGATCAATGATTTTAGCAACGTGGACGCTGTAACGGGTTCGGTTAGTTTTTCTTTAGAAATAGGTTACACAACCACAAGTTATTTAAAACAGAGCCAGTGATTGAGACAGCTTACGCAATCTTGCCCCAACCTCACTTATTTGGATCATAGCCGATTTGAACTGTGACGCGTATTAAACTTTTGAGGCCCTATTCAGAAAGTTGAGTCCCATGGTACAAGCTCGAGCACAAAAATTGAGGCTGGAACTTTGAGCACAATCACTCACAACCAAAGAACAAAAAATGGGTTTTAGTTTATAGGTGACTGACATCAGTGGAAATGTAGAAAGAGGGAATTGTTCTGAAGGGAGAGGCTTCACTTCAATTGGGCTGTAGATAAAGCATTAAACTAAGTCATGTGTCTACATGCATGTACATTGGTAATCAGGGTGCAAGAAAATCATAGGATGGTAAAGGGAAGGGACAGGTCGGGGCAAAGTGTAGTAAAATGAAGGCAAGATATTGCAGATGCAAGAATGTTGAGCAAATATCAAAGTGCTGGACAAACTCAGCATGTTTAAGAAGGAACTGCAGATGCTAGAAAATCAAAGGTAGACAAAAATGCTGGAGAAGCTCAGCGGGTGAGGCAGCATCTATGGAGCGAAGGAAATAGGCAACGTTTCGGGTCGAGACCCTTCTTCAGACTCGACAAAATGTTTAAGGAGGACTCAGCAGGTCAGGCAGCATCTGTCAAGGTTAGAGACAGACGATGTTTCAGGTTAGTCATTGTGCTATAAGAAAAATGTCATTGAACTGGAAAGAGGGCAAAAATTTACACGAATGTTGCCGGGACTCAAGAGCCTGAGTTATAGGGAGAGTTTGGTCAGATGTGGACTTTATTCCTTGGAGGGTAAAAGACTGAGGGGTGACCTTATAAAGATGCATACAATCATGAGGAATATAGATGAGGTGAAAGCATACAATATTTTTTCCAGGGAAGTGGAATAAAAAACTACTGGGGCATAGGTTTAAGAAGTGAGGAGAGAGATTTAAAATAAATCTGAGGGACAACACCTTTACATGAAGGGCGGCGTATATATTGAGCTGCCAGAGGATGTAGTTGAGGCAGGTACAATAACAACATTTGGACAGGTACACGGATGGGAAAGGTTGAGGGATACGAGCCAAACGCAGTTTGGACGGGGCATTTTGATCTGCATGGACAAGGGCGAAGGGGTCCATTTCCATGCTATATGACCCTCTATATTTAAAGGAATAAATAAGTAGAGGTTGACGTGGGCTCCTTACAGACTAGGACAGCAGAAATAATGGGGAATAATGGCAGTATGAGTCAGGAGTGTTTAATTATTATATGCACCAGGAAAGAAACAATGAAATTCTTTCACGCTGCAGCTTTATAGGTACATTAATAGGAATAAATAGGAATAGTACATTTATAGGAATAAATGTACTATAAATAATAAATATACTATCAATATACTAGGTAATCAAGCAATAATACTGCAAGCCCAAAAACATAGTACAACATTACGCCAAGTCCATAACAGCTCAGTGCTGACCAAAGGTTGTCAGAATGGTTCAAAGGCCTGAAGTTAAGGATTCAAAGTCGGAAGAAGGGTCCCAACCCGAAATGTCACCTATCCATGTTCTCCACAGATGCTGCCTGACTTGCTGAGTTATTCCAGAACGTTGTATCCTTTAGGGTATCTGCAGTTATTTGTTTCTATGTTTCCCATCCACTCTCCCAGATTCTACCAGAAGGGGCAATTTGCAATGGCTATTTAATCTTCCAATATGGTATAATTACCACATGCACCTGTGTCTTTTTTTGGTTCAAGGGCCCGTTGGCTGATGGGAATAAGCTGTTCTTGAACCTGGAGGGAACTGTTCTCAGGTTCCTGCATCTCACAGACTGCACCCGAAGTTTGGCCATGACTTTGGGTGCAGTCGGTGTGTAGTTTGCATGTTCTTCCTGTAACCACGTATGTGTCTTTCCTTCGGGTGCTCCAGTTTCCTCCCACATCCCAAAGACATGTGGATTTGTAGGTTAAATTGCTGCTATAAATTGTCCTGGGTTCGCAGCAAAGATCCTATAGGATCTTTGGTCCGCAGTGAGTGAACATGAAAGTTGGATCACGTAGAGCTAGTATGAATGGGTGATCGATGGTCAGCGTGCTCTCGGTGTCTTCCACGCTGTATCATATTAGTCCCGCATGATGCCCAATCGAGAAAACAATTCCATGGAGATGTTGGATGAGGGGATCAAAATAAAATATCCAACGTCGTTGATGAGACAATGGTAGCTGATAGTCTTGGCCGCAAGGAGGATGCAGAGGCACTTCAGGGGGTTAAAGAGCAGTTAAGTGAATAGCCAAGGACATGGCAGATGGAAAATAATGAGGAAAACATTAGGTTATGTTGATAAAAAATAGAAAGGCAGTCCTTTTTGAAAAATATAAGATTGAAAGGTGTTGCTGTGGAAAAGGGACTGGGGTGTTTATGAATATCAATCACTGAAAATTACCAACCATTAAAACAATAGGAATGACAGAGGTATGCTGGCTTTTATGACAAGTTAATTTGAATTTGAGAAACCTCCATCCTATTACGAGGGTGTGGTGAGATTCGATCTGGAATATTGATTTGGTCTCCTAAACCCATCAGATTGATTCCTGAGACCGAGAGATTGTCATATGAGGAGAAATTAAGCTCACAATGCCTGTACCGAGTTGGAAGAATGAGAGATAGGAATAGGAATAGGATTACTTTATTGTCACATGTGACTAAGCACAGTGCGATTATTTGCTTGCACACACAATGTATACAAATAGCATCCACCTATGGCGCTGACAGAGTTTAACCCCTGTCTCACAGTGCGAGTTGGCCCACGAGTGACCCTGAGTTTTCACTCGTGGTGGTCACGTACGATGAACGTAGTGGCAACGTCGGAACTCGCGCGTTCAACTTGTCCACTCGTGGCGCTAACGGCAGGTACTCGGGAAACTTGTTAACTCGTGAAAAAAATCAAACATGTTTGATTTTTTCCACGAGTCAAATTAACTGTTCAAGTTAAAAATGGAAACATTTAAACTCGTTGCAGTAACGTAATGGCCCGTGCGTTTACCTTAGTGTCTCGTGAGTCTATCGTGGGAACTTTTTTATAATCTGAAAGGGACTGAACCAAAGTAGTATAATATGTATATACATATTATATATATTATATATATTTCAATTCCAACCCCGAAGCAATTGAGAGGCGATTTCTTGGGGCCATGTAATTTAACGTGTGTCTTTGCTTTTAAAAGTGAAGCTGTTTAATTGTTTACGCTGCGCTGTGTTTCGTGTTGGGGAGAGTGCTGTTTTTACAATGCTTTCGATTCTATACTGCCCTCCCCCTTCCACAGAAAAATGCCTAAATTTTTCTTTGTGCCCGCTCTCCTGGGAGCAATCCAAACCAGGGGAACAATTAACCCTCAGAGGCTTCGCGTTCCTTGCTCCTATATATGGACCTCGCTCGCTCGCAACTGTATGAGCGCTCGATCAACCAGGCATCGGCCAAACACGGAGGCTCTGATTACTGAAAACAAAGTCAACTTGTACCAGACCTCATCATCTTCCTTCCGACCACCCGTAACCACGGCGCCACACTTTCAACAGAAAACTTAATATTTAAAGAATATATCATGGGACATTGGATTGTCTGAAGAACGGTCCCGAGCAGAAACGCCACATATGTGTGTGTCTGTTGTGTGTGAACAATAATTGGGAATGTGTGTGTGTGTGTGAAATGTGTCTGTGACTTGTCCTTATGGATGTTGTCTGGTGTCTGGTGTGACTGTGTGAATGTGTGTGAGTGTGTGTGTGTGTGTGTGTGTGTCTTAAATTTGTGTGTG
The DNA here is from genome assembly GCA_035221665.1 of Okamejei kenojei. Taxonomy (NCBI): domain Eukaryota; kingdom Metazoa; phylum Chordata; class Chondrichthyes; order Rajiformes; family Rajidae; genus Okamejei; species Okamejei kenojei. Next base: position 21,943,196 of record CM069149.1, on the reverse strand, counting down.
TGTCTGTGTGTGTGTGTGTGTGTGTGTGTGTGTGTGTGTGTGTGTGTGTGTGTGTGTGTGTGTGTGAAGAACGGTGCCACATATGTGTGTGTGTGTGTGTGTGTGTGTGTGTGTGTGTGTGTGTGTGTGTGTGTGTGTGTGTGTGTGTGTGTGTGTGTGTGTGTGTGTGTGTGTGTGTGTGTGTGTGTGTGTGTGTGTCTGCTGTCGGGTCCCGGCGGCCGCTCAATGTCCAGTCACCCGAGCTGCTTCCTTCCTCGGAAGTGGCGGCCAGTTCTGCTGTCCGTGCCCGGAGCGCTGCGGCAGCCACCCAAGCAAATTCACTCCCCGGCCACAATAAAACCATATAGCAATGACAGCACACGGAAACAGGCCATCACTGCCCTTTTACTCCGTGCTGAACACTACTCACCTAGTCCCATCTACCTGCACTCAGACCGGAGCGTGGCAAGTGGGTTACTGACCCCAATCCCCTCCTTCACAACGCCAGACTCCCCAAATACTATGAACTGAGCTCTCCCCCCACCCCGGGAAAGACAGTATTTAAAAACATAAAACAACAAGAAATGCACTTACCACGTTATTGGTTACTGGAGGATGCGCATTTTCCCTTTGTAGGTCATATCAATAGATGCTGCCGCGCTGAAATAACTCAAAGCCACAGGATGGAGATGTATTTTAACATTGTTGCTTTATTAAAACATACCTTCATTCACGGTTGGCTCAAGAGTAACGGGAGAGGAACTTGGTAACTCGGGAGAGGAAGTTGGAGCATCGCAGCAATGACATACCCGTGGGAACTCGGTTAAACACTTGATCATAAACTTGAAGTCCCGTACACAGCCACGAGTCTGTCACTCGGGGTACCTCGTGGGTCAACTCGCACCGTGAGACAGGGCCATTACAAAGTACGCCGGCTCCCGCTTTTGTCCCCTCTCCCCCCCCCACGCCGGGTCCCCATTGCCCTTTGTCCTCGCCCCCCCCCCCCCCATTGTCCGTCCCCTCTCCCCTCACGGCAGTCCCCCCCACACCGGGACCTCCATTGTTCTTCCACTCCCCACTAATGGTGATTCTTCGCGCTCTCATCGACCATGGGGGCTGCATCCGTCAACGCCCCACTTCACGCCTCTGTGGTGCCGCGGGCTCCGTCGGCCGCTTCGCTCGACCCAGGCTTCCACCCACGAGGCCCCGACCCGGGCTTCTACGCAGGCCTCTGGCTGAATTCCCAGTCCACAGCCGTGGTCCGTCGTGAAGCTTTCTGGCCACGTGGTCCGTCATTGAAACGTACAACATGTTTTAAAGAGCTCCAGGATAGACACAAAAAGTTGGAATAACTCAGCTGGGACAGACAGAGCTGTGTCTTCCTGGGTATATATTAGTCACGCACCAAACATCTGCCAATCGCACCACCCTCACCTGCATCCAACTATCACTCGCCAGGCTCTCTCTTTTCCAGCTTTCTACCCCACCACTGCCATCAATCCGAAGGGTCCAAACCCGTTGCCTCTCCGTTCCCTCCACAAATGCTGCCTGACCCGTTGAGTTACTCCAGCACTGTGTTTTGCGCCACACATAGGGCAGTGCAGTAGTGCAGCTGGTGGAGCCGCAACCTCACAGCGCCAGAAAATTTGGTTCCATCCTGACGTTGGGTGCTGTCTGTGTGGAGTTTGCTCATTCTCCCTGTGACCACGTGAGTTTCCTCAGGGTGCTCCGGTTTCTGCTCACATCTCAAAGACGTGCAGGCTGTAGGTTAATCTGCCTTTGTAAATTGCCCCGACAGCGCAGGGAGTGGATGCAAAAGTGGGATAACATAGATCTAGTGTGAACAGGTGATCGATGGTCAGCATAGACTTAGTGGGCCAAAGGGCCTGTTACCATGCTGTATATTTCAATCAATTTAGGGATCAATGTTTAAACATTAAGCTGCAAAGAGTCATTCTCACCTTTTCCTCGCAAGGGCTTAAAAATAATGTAAGTGACCATAATCAGAGAAGCCTCCTTAAACTCCAGGAATTTATCTACGAAGTTTCAGTGTCAATAGAAAGAAATTAAAACCCACCCCTGTGTTATCCTTAGACTTCAGAGATACAGTGTGGAAACAGGTCCTTCGGCCCATTGTGTCCACACCAACCAGCGATCACCCTATACACTAGTACCATCCCACACACTAGGGGTAATTTACAGAAGCCAATTAACCTACAAAGCTATACATCTTTGGAATGTGGGTGGAAACTGGGCCCCATGTTGTCACAGGGGGAACATGCAAAGCCAGCACCCATAGTCAGGATTGAACCCGTGCCCTGGCACTTTGAGGCATCAACTCTACTTCTGCGCCACCCTGAACTAGGCCAGTAAGCAAATATTTTTATCAGTAGCAAGTTCAGTCATTTCTTGCCATATCCAAATCTTGCTTAGAGTCATAGAGTGATACAGTGTGGAACCAGGCCCTTCAGCCCAACTTGCCACACCAGCCAACATGTCCAAGCTACATTAGTCCCACCTGCCTGTGTTTGGTCCATATCCCTCCAAACTGGTCATATCCATGTACCTGTCTTTCAAAACATGGAGAAAAACGTTTGTTCAGCCACTCAGGGATCGAGGACTGCACTTTAACTTGGGATCTGCGTGTTTTGTGTTCTGATGGATGGTTTCAATGTGGGAACTGCAGATTGTCATGGGTGAGGCAGGGTGTGCCTGGCCTGGGCAATGTATGATGTGGGGTGCTCCCTCTGCCATTTACACTGGACTGCCCTGTGCTTCCAACACATGCACTCGTGGATTATCTTAAATGCTCTTCCTTGATTTTACGCAATGTTGGGTCAGGGATTCCCCAGAGTCATGGGGACGTTGCGATTTTTTCCCCCAAAGACGGTTTAAATGCATTCTTGAAACTTTTCCTCTCTCCTCTTGATAACCTTTTCCCGAGTGCCAACTTCAAGAGCTTGGTGCAAGGTCAAGAGTTAATTTTTTATTGTCATATGTCCCAGACATATGCAGCAGCATAACAGAAAATGTTGAACGGAATAGGTACATGATCAACTAAGTCAGTCCAATGGAACAAACTTCAGTGCTCGAGATGTTATGAGATAACACAGCCCTTGGTTCAATTATTTTTCAAGTGGTTTGAGAGAATTTTGCAGAGGCATCTATGGTGGTGTCACTTCATGAGTCTTCTATGAGTAGACCAGATCTCAAGTATATGACAGGGATCATTGCTGCCTGGCAAATTGCAAGTTTTGTACGAACTTTCCTTCATTCCACCAAGGCCCATCCATGTGTATGGGAGTTAATGAATTCTGCTTCGCCCATGTTGTGGTATACAAATGGCCACTGAAATTGTGCCAGACAATTCTACCTACTTTCCCAAGCAGCGTAGCTGTTTGCCTTATTGCTGAAGACAAAAGAGTTAGGATTTGGGAATTTAAATACCTCTGGAGAAAGAAGGGCATGTTAAATTGGGACTTACTCAAGAGAGAAATCTGAAACCAATGCATTTTCACTGGGCACCATGGGGCTCCAAGCAGACATCTAGCTCAGCTGTTGTTTGCATAGGGTTCAAAGGTTCGGGCTCCCTGCCCATGTAAAGATCACATATCAAAAGCAGGTTAACTGGCATTAAAGACATTTTCTGCATCTCAAAAGGGGTTCAACAAGAATACTGAAGACACAAAGTGCTGGAGTAACTCAGTGGGTCAGGCAGCATCTCTGGAGAAATAGGATAAGTGACTTTTCGGGTCGAGACCCTTCTTCAGTCTGAAGTGTTCCCTCCTGAAACGTCACCTATCCTTTTTGTCCAGAGATGCTGCCTGAGTTATCTTGTGTCTACCTTGTGTCTATCTTCGGTATAAACCAGCATTTGCAGTTACTTGTTTCTACTTTCTCAGAAGAATATTGGATCTTTTTAAATCTTGATCAACGGATATAAAGCAGAAATAGGCTTAACTTCATCAATAATAAATTGGTAGTCAACTCCACTTCCCCTTTGAAGCCACAGATGGTCAAGCAACTTTGAAGCTTGATGGAAGGATTTTTCCAGATCTTTAACTGGAAGATAATATCCTCTCAGACCCGACAGCTATTTCAACAAACTTATTCAGTAATATGGAGTCATGGGTTCAGTTAACATGCCCTTCCTGAAAATAGTCGAGTACAAACAATTGGGGACTGGGACTAGAAGTACTACCACATTATGTAAGACCTGAAGATAATCCTCACCATCAGTTCCTAATTACAGGATACTATGTAAAAGTCAGGGAGGTAGTAAATATTGTCGAGAACTGCGAGTGGCTATATTTTGTTAGGAAAAATTGAGATAATGTTAAAAAAAGGAATAGTTCTTGAAAAGTAGAGGGACCTGGGATTAAGGGTGGGCAAATCGCTGAAACTGGTAAAGCTGGTTGAAAAGTCATTTAATTGGACATACACAATTCTGGGATATGTCGATAGAGGCTTCAAGTATAAAAGTAGGAAGTCATACGGAACCTTTGTAAAACATGCCACTCAATTCTCGCCACCTTACGAAAGGGAGGATACAAAGGCTCTGGAGAAGGTCCACAGATTATGAGAATGGTCCCTTTGACGAGGAGCTACAGTTACGTGGATTGGAGAGCCTTGGACTGCTTTGTATGGGATAAAGGAGAGATCTGACTGAAGAGCATAAAATGATGAGGGAGTCTGGATGGAAAAGATAGTGGGGGCCAATTTTCTCTGCTGGAAGGTCGAGGACTAGAGATTATAGCTACGAAACAAGGGAATTAATAGGGACATGAGGAAAAACTATTTCATGCAGCATGTGACTGAAATCATGCATTGTATGCAGATGTGATGGAGGCAGGTTCCAGTATTGCCTTTAAGAGGGAGTTGAATATACAGTAAGAAAACATTTGCAAGGTTACGGTGAAAGGGCAGAGGAGTGGAAGTAGTGAGTTGATTTGGTAAAGAGCTGGCAAGGGCACAATGAGCTAATAGGGCTCTTTCTTTTCAATTGATAATTTAAAAAATAAATTTTCAAGTAATGGGCAATCTTTCACTTACATCAAGCCTTTCAAACTTGGTCACATTTACCAGCCAAAGTAGTACTTGTTGAATGGTAGTAATGCAGAAAACAGCAACCAAACCTTTCACAGTATGATCACATTTTAGATTTTGAAAGATGTTTGTGATAATGGCTGAAGGACAACTATTAAAACTTACTTTATTTTCTTTATATAGCATACTAAGTCGTATTAAATCTTAAAAATATCTAAATATATTTTAACTACTTTTCAACAGCCGCAAGATCAAAGTAATACAAAATGTTTTATACAAATTCACATTTTTACAAGTCATAATAGAGTCTGCAATTCTGGGACACACAAGTACATATTTCATTCTCAACATTACCTGTTCTGAGCTGAAATAGAATGCTCAAGGCCATACTGAAGTCTATTGCAGGATTTAAACCAGAGACCTCTCTATCTTTGGATAAATCCAACCAGAGGTGAAAAATGCAACCTTTCTCAGGAAAGCCACAACAATAACACAATGATCACGAACTTTCACAGCGAGAGGAATCACTAATGTCAGAACTTACATTTATATTCAGAAAATTGAATAACTCAGTGGGTCAGGCAACACCTAAGAAGGATAGTCGACATTTCGGGTTGGGACCCTTTGGCAAACATCACATCCAGATATTCTGCCTGCCCCGCCGAGTTACTCCACAGCTTCTGCAGTTTCTAGTGTCTCCATTTTACTGACAATACTGTAAACATTGGAAATCAGAATTAAAAACAAAAAGTTGAGTAAATATTCAGCAACTCGGCGACATTTAGGGAGAGAAAAGGAGTCATTGTTTCAGAACGATAATGCTGCCTGACTTGTCGAGTAATTTTCATACTTTCAGTTTTTACTTGTTCAGGAAAGAAAATCGCCCTCTGAACTCAATCTGGAGTCTGTGACACGAGACCCACAGTGTAGCTGGCTCCTTGATGTCCTCTGACCATACAAGCCACTTATTAAGGATAGGCAAAAGCCACTAGTATTGCGTCTCAATAAGTGAACAAGTTTTTAAAAAAGTACAACATTTTTATAGTCTGCTTCATGACCTCTAGTCACAACTCAAAGTTCTCAAAGCAAAATACCAGATTAAAACAAGCACTGCGAGATCAGGGGAAGTACTAAAATCACAATGCAAAGTGTCAACATTTCAGTCATTGATTTCTTACTTTTGATTGTTATTTCATGATTCAAAATTTGTCAATGAAAACGTGGCAGTCTTATTGTATAAACCAGACTACTGCAGAGATGGAGTCAGTTGCGCATTTACATCTTATTTATAGTATCTCCACCCGAATCATTAGTTGCTGCAGGAAAGATAGATCTTATCAATCTCTGGAAGAACAATCTACCTTCACAGCAGCGTAATCAAATGAAACATTGACAATACTGTGTGAGATACAAAGTGCTGGGGTAACTCAGTGGGTTAGGCAGTGCCTCAGGAGCACAATGATTATGCATTGTTTCAGGTTGGGACCCTTCTTTAAAAGGAATGTCCTTCAGAGATTTTGCCCGACCTGCCAAGTTACTCCAACATTTGCAGTTCCTTGGGTGTCTATTTTACCAACAATACTGTCATCATTTCAACTGGAACAATGAAAACATCACTGCTTAATTGCCAAAGTCATGGGAACAGAATTAGGCCATTCGGCCCATCGAGTCTATTTTGCCATTCAATCATGGCTGATCTATCTTTCCTTCTCAACCCCATTCTCCTGTACAAATTGCCTTGCATAAATCCCATGTATTGGGGAGTTGCAGACATTTTAAGAACAGTCCTTGCATGTTATTAATAATGAAGAAAACATGAAATATTCTGTTCTGCAGCCTGCAATGTGCTAATATCAATTACTCTGGCACTAAATATTAATAAAGTGAAACTTCAGCTGTAATTCTCCCCACACTCCCCCCTCAAGAGTACAGCACAGCCCATCAAATAAAGAGTGTCTGTATTTGCTCAAATGAATGTCTTCAAGATAATAAATTATTCTATTCAAATCAAATGTCATTTCAGTCTCTTTGAACAGAATCAAGCAATCATGCAATTGGCATGTTATTGGCTGGCTGCATGCTAGATGGCTAGAGAGGGAAGCTGAATAAGCAACTTGAATCGTGTACAACCTCCTGGAAATGCAGATTGTAATGCATTTGAGAATGTGCAGATTAGAGGGTGTTTTCCAGCTCGAACACATTCACACTGAAAGCAGTGGTTTTCGGTGGTGGTACAATTGTTTAAACTTTATACTGCTTTCACACAAGCTTGGAATAAAGGCAACAAGAGCCTCCTTGAGATGTGGGGGATTACTTCAGTCTGGGGCTACAATGAAACTTCAAGTACTATGCAGAAACTATCATGTGCCTTTGATATCTAGAGATCAAGAAACTACAGATGTTGGAATATGCAACAAAAAAACTGCTGGAGAAAGATTGGATCGAGATCCATTCAAGGCACATTAAAAATGATCTTAGATCTATCTTCCAGCGGGCTATGGATACAATAGAGCAGTGTGCAGCCACTCCACCCCTTTTTCATGCCAAACCATGGAAGGTTTACAATTTATCCTGAAATGTCAATATTCTTGTTGCCTCCGCCAATGCTGCTCAACCCGATGAGTTCCCACATCACTTTGTTTGTTGCTCCAGATCCAAGCATTTGCAGACGTGTGTTTAAGATCTACAAGACTAGTCGACTCTGTTGGCAAAGTGGTGACAGGACTTCTCCCTCGCTGCCTCAAAAAGGCTGCCGACATCATCAAGGACCCACACCATTCTGGCCACACACTCATCTCTCCGCTGCCATCAGGTAGAAGGTACAGGAGCCTGAAATCTGCAACATCTAGGTTCAGGAACAGCCTCTTCCCCACAGCCATCAGACTATTAAACACAACTTCAAACAACCTCTGAACTATAACACCCTATTGCACTTTATCTGTTTATTTATGTGTATATATATATATATATATATATATATATATATATACATATATACATACACACACACATTCTATGGTATATGGATGGGGTGGAAGATTGCAACCTTCACGTGGTCCGCCCTGTTTCGACAAATGCAATCAACTCGACGATCAAACAGAAGATCAAATAGAACAAGTTGTCCTACAACTTTGGGCTGTGCACGCCACACGAAAGAAGTATATGGACACACTGATCTGATCTGTATTTATACCTACAATAGTCTGTTGTGCTGCAGCAAGCAAGAATTTCATTGTCCTATCTGGGACACATGACAATAAACTCACTTGACTTGACTTGACGTGAATCAGATTGCCCACCCTTCCCTTCTCCCTCCCTCTCCTCAACCCTCTGCCTCCTCTTCCCTTCTCCCTCGTCCTCCCTCTCCACTCCTCTCCCTCCACCACTCTTTGCCTTCCCTCGTTCCCCCTCTCTCCACTCCTCCTTCCCCTTCTCTCCTGTCAGTGTAAAGACGTCCCTTCCAATCTGCTGCTCCCTGAAGCATCCGTGGCCGCAGCCGCCAGCCTCCTCACCTCCTTGACAGGGGGGAATTTCTTCCTGCACTCCAGCGACAGGCTCCTCAGGTCGCTCTGCATGTTGTCCAGCAACTTCTTCACGGCCTCGGGTGAGGAGGTGGCCATGGTAGCCGTGTGTCCCGGCTCTCTCTCCCCCAGAGTGCGGCGCTCGGCTCCCGGGCAAGACACAGGCCTCCGCCCTCACTCCCACAACCCCCCGCGCCGCAGACACGTCACCCGCGCTTCCGTAAACACTGCCTGAGGGGATGTGACGTCGTGGCCGCCCACCCTCCCCTCCACGGCCACACGTCATCACGTCACCCTAGGAGCGTGTTGGCGCCGGCGGGCGGGCGGTTGGACGAGCCACCTGCAGCGCCCTCTGTTGCACCGGAGGCCACGGGGCGCCTCGCCGAGCTCGGAGTTCCCGGCAGCGCCTCCTCTCGCCGCGGAGGTCGCCCTGCAGCCACCAGCCCCCTACCGGCCCTGCTGGTTAGAACACGCAGTCTTGGTGACACCCAAAGATTCTAGCTCCTCGAGTATCTTTGGTGACACCACCGATTTTCCGGCATCAGCGGCTCCAGAGCCTGATTATCCGTTTTGCCGGACCAACAGAGGTCACTGCCTATGAGAGGAATCCAACAGTACCGGAAAGATCCGCCAAGGAGCCTAGATACCGGCCCGCAAAGCTGGCTATGGGAATGAATCTGTTACCATCACAGGAGACACACTATTGACTGACATCTACTACAAACCTACTGACTCCCACAGCAATCTTGACTACACTTCTTCCCACCCTGCTTCCTGTAAAGACTCTATCCCCCTACTTCCAATTCCTATGTCTACACCGCAACTGCGCCAAGGATACGGTTTTCCATTCTAGAGCATCGGAGCTGTCCTAATTCTTTAGGGAACAGGGGTTCCCCTCTTCCATTATAGATGAGGCTCTCACCAGGGTCTCCTCTATATCCCGCAGCTCCGCTCTTACTCCCCCTATTCGTAACAAGGACAGTCCCCCTAGCCCTCACCTTCCACTCCATCAGCAGTCACATACATCATATAATCATTTGACATTTTCGCCACCTTCAACGGGATCCCACTACTGGCCACATCTTCCCATATCCACCGCTTTCTGCAAAGACCGTTCCCTCCTTAACTCCCTGGTCAATTCGTCCCTTCCCACCCAAACCACCCCCTCCCCGGGTACTTTCCCTTGCAACCGCAGGAAATGCTACACCTGTCCCTTTACCTCCCCCCTCGACTCCATCCAAGGACCCAATCAGGCTTTCCAGGTGAGGCAGAGGTTCACTTACACCTCCTCCAACTTCATCTACTGTATCCACTATTCCAGGTGTCAACTTCTCTACATCGGCAAGACCAAGCGCTGGCTCAGCGATCATTTCGCTGAACACGTCCTCTCAGTCCATCGTGACCTACCTGACTCCCGGTTGCTCAGCACTTCAAAGCCCACTCCCAAACTGACCATTCTGTCTTGGGCTTCCTCCATTGTCAGAGTGAGGCCCAGCGCAAATTGGCGGAACAGCACCTCATATTTCGCATGGGTAGTTTACACCCCAGCGGTATGAACGTTGACTTCTCCAATTTCTCTAAGTTAGATGTGGACACCGTTTAATAGGATACTGCCCCTCACGTTTGATTACACTATTTGTACGAGGGTTATTACTATAAGCTCCATCAAATCTTTGGGACTAATTTCCCAAGATCTCAAGAGGCACAAGCAGAACTGATACCTAGCCACAATGAATATGTACAAAATAGCTTGAGCAATGTGGTGTGTTTTTAGTTTTGGTTTTAGAGATACAGCGTGGAAATAGGCCCTTTGACCAACTGAGCCCACTGCGACCAGGAATCACCCATACACTAGTTCTATCCTACACAGTAGGGACAAATAGCAGAAGCCAATTAACCTACAAACTGCATGTCTTTAGAATGTGGGAGGAAACCGGAGCAAACCCATGGGAGTAAACAGGGAGAATTTGAAAACTTTGTACAAACAGCACCTGTAATCAGGATCGAACCCTTGAGCAATGTGGTGTGTTTTAAGGAAAACCAAAGGATTTTTTAAAGCAGGGGAAATATGGACGGAATATAAACCTGAAATTCCAGAGCATGGGATTATATGGCATTCATAAAACAGTAATCCTTTGTATATCCAAACACATCTTTATTGTAAACGCAGGTACACAGCAGCTATTTATGTAATTGATTTACATTGAGTACATTGCTTTATCATATTTACTCATGAACCTCAAACAATTAAGAATCTGAGGACATTTTTGAGTTTCTTGGTAAAGTTCATTTGCCTAGGTATATACTGAAATTAAATCATTCACATTTATTGGACTGTGCATTAATACGTAGAACATTCTACATGAGCAGAAAGACATTTAAAAAAAACAAAGAAACAAATGTGAAAAGGACGAAAAGGTGGAAAATTTGTTTTGAGATTATTATAATTGCACCAACAGAGTGTAAGGGGGGGGGGGGGGGTGTGGTTATTTTCTGGTACGAGGCAAATCAACATCTACCTTTGCAGTGAGATAACCATTCGTCCCATATTGAAAGAATGTTTTCCAATAGCCAAATGACAAGACAGATTTGTTAATCAAGTGATCATGATATATGTCTATAATTTTTAATTAAGACATGAACAGATTTGCAGCAAGCTCAAGCTATTTATAAAGCTACATTTCATTCAGGCAGCTGTCAAGTTTGCCTACAGCTGGGAGGCAAAATGGAAACCAGGGGATTGATTCACAAAAAAAAACTATGATCAACCCATGTTTACAACCCTGACTTTCCATTTACTTTTAGTTTAGTTTAGAGATACAGCGCGGATACAAGCTCTTGGGCCCACTGAATCCGCACCGACCAGCGATCCCCGTACACTAGCACTATCCTATACACTAGAGGCAATTCATAATTTTTACCAAAGTCAATTAATCTCCATACCTGTACGTTTTCGTGGTGTGTGGGAGGAAACGGGAGCACCTGCGAAAAACCCACACGATCACAGGGAGAACCTACAAACTCCGTACAAACAGCACCTGTAGTAAGGATCAAACCCGGGCCTCTGGCGCTGCGCCAACGTTACTTTCCAACCTCTTGCCTCCTGCTTCTACCATGAAAGTCTGTTTATGCAAGCTCTAGGAACAGCACCTGCTTCCTCATTAGGCACTTTGCTGCCTACCAGCCTCAACACCAATTCGAACACATTTAGAGACACAAGGATCTGCAGATGCTGGAACCTTGAGGCAAACACTCAGTGCTGGTGGAACTCAGCGGGCCAGGCAGCCTCCGTTGAGGGAATGGACAGGTCGGGACACTTGACGGATTGGTCTGAAGAAGGGTCCCAACACCAAACAACCTCTGTCAATTTTCTCCACAGATGCTGCCTGACCTGCCGAGTTCCTCCAGCACTTTGTGTTTTTCAATTTTAAGACTTGATCGCTGCATTCATTTTCTCCAATAAAGGTATGATACAGCAGAGGCATCATGGGGAGGGGGGGGGGTCTAGGCTGATACTGAGGGTAGAACATTTTGGAATGACCAGCAAGGTGGCCTGCATCTTTAACTCAAGCTGCCTTTCCACACACCAGACCAAGCTTCCTTAACATCCATCCTTTCTTTGCAGATTTTTCTGACTTCCTTCGGTCTATACTATTCATGTTTAATTATCTGCAGCTTCCGCACTAGGCCTTGTGCCTCTGCTTTTCTTTCCCTCCTCTATATTTGTTAATCATGGTGTAACATTAACCCAAGTCCTCGGACTTTAATATTGAGACACAAGAGAATATATATGCTGGAATGGTTGAGCAATAATAAAAAAAAGAAACTGCTTGAGAAACTCAGCAGAGAAGGCAGCAGCTGTGGATGGAAATGGACAGATGACATTTCGGGTCAGGACCCTTCTTCAAGACACAATAAAGGGCCCCAACCCAAGATGTAGTCTGTCCATTCAGCTGTCTGACCCGCTGAGTTCCTCCAGCATTTTGTTTGTGGGTTCAGTGTTAATGCTGTTTCTCCCCTCAGTGAAGCTGCTGGTGTTTCTACCCATTCTTTCCCAGCTGATAAGATTCCAGTATTTGTTTCTATACTTCTCTGAACAGCCAAGTAGCAAACCATTGAACAAAATATTTTCAAAATGCAATCTATTGCCTAGTGTGCTTTCAGAATCACCACAATAATATCAGAAAACATTGTTCAGGGTATTGGGTGCTAATGGGAAAGCTCTTCCAGAGAGCTGGCATATTAGTATGTATGGCCGAATGGCCTCCTTGAACATAGGAAATTTTGATCAAATATTTTAAATAGATTTAAACACTTATTTTTATACTGGCTTGCTTTAAGTGCAATAATTGAGGTACAAACTGCTATGTTATTGCTAACGTGTGTGAGACCCACAACACCAGATCTCCAACTTCAAGTAGCTCTTGCTTTCCCTCTCTCTCCATCCCCTGCCCCTTCCCAGTTCTCCTACCTGTCTTACTGTCTCTGACTACGTTCTTTCTCCGTCCCACCAACTCCCCTGACATCAGTCTGAAGAAGGGTCTCGACCCGAAACGTCATCCATTCCTTCTCTCCAGAGATGCTGCCTGTCCCGCTGCATTTCTCCAGCATTTTGTGTCTACCACCAGATCTGAAACATTTCTGATCCAGAGTACTTGATACACTACTTTGGATGCATGATTTGCAAGGCCAGGCAGCAGATTACTACAGGAGCTTGCAAGCATGTAGACTTATTGTAATGCACCGTGCAGTTGGTGGTCTAGAATACACTGCTTGAAAAGGACGGAGAAGGCAGATTCTACAGCAACTTGGGAAAGACAATTCCAGAATGCAGGAACAACTGGATATTTATGTCAAATGGCAGCACAGAGAGAAGGACATAAAATGCTGGAGTAACTCAGCGGGTCAGGCAGTATCTCCAGAGGACATGGACAGGCAACGTTTCTGGTCGGGACTTTTCTTCAGACTGATTGTGGTCGGAAGAGGGGGGTAGGGAAAAACATTTTGGAGAAGGATGGGCAGAACAAAGTGTGGACACAGGTGAAAGTTTTTTTTGATAGACAGATGTTTGGAACAAAGATCAGATATTAAAACAGAAGGTGTGGCGGAAGAATTGGAAAGCACAGAGAAGCAGGATGGACTACCTGCTTCTGAGCCATGCAGCCAATTTTATTGTGTAAGAAGGAAATTGCAGTTGCTGGTTTACATTTTTTTAACTGATTTTATTCCCAACCTTAGAACACAAAAACCTGGATTAACTCCCCTAAAAGGCTGCAAGAAAAAAATGAATTGTCACTGCATACTCCTAATCAATGGTTTGGGATAGGATGCTTCTGCAGAAAAACACCATGGAATCATATCTACATGAAGTGCCCTCAATAATGTTTGTGACAAAGACCCACCATTTATTTATTTGCCTCTGTACTCCACAATTTGAGATTTGTAATTAAAAGAAAATCACATGTGGTTAAAGTGCACATTGTCAGATGTTATTAAAGGCCATTTTTATATATTTTGGTTTCACCATGTAGAAATTACAGCTATGTTTATACATAGTACTCCATTTCAGGGCACCATGTTTGGGATACATGGCTTTGTAATTGCTCAGGTGTGTTTAATTGCCTCCTTAATGGAGGTATAAGAAAGCTCTCAGCACCTAGTCTTTCCATCACCTTTGGAAACTTTTATTGCTGTTTATCAACACGAGGACCAAAGTTGTGCCAATGAAAGTCAAAGAAGCCATTATGAGACTGAGAAACAAGAATAAAACTGTTAGAGATTCTATTACAAATCTCAAATTGTGGATTTGATAAATAAATTATGGGTCTTTGTCCCAAATATTATGGAGGGCTCTGTAGTTGATCAACACCAGTAGTTTTGCTGACAGAAATACATTCACACACTCCCATTGATGTTTTTTGGCAGTGGAGAGAACAGAAAAGCCCGACTCCTTGTAAATAGATTAGCTGGGATCTATGGTGGGAATATGAAAGGCTCCATGTACCTGCTGGCCACTCCCTAGTTTCGAACCAACAATCTCACACCCACACATCCTAACTCAGTTCCATCCATCTGCATCAATTCTTTCAGCCAGTATTTTCAGTTACTTTCCATCTGCAAATGGACACAGCTGGAACATATACGTATTTGCTGTCCTGTCCTGACGTAAGAAACCAACCAGTGGAGAGTCGGTGAATGGCGAAAGATGAGGAGGAATTTCTTTAGGCAAAGGGTGATAAATCTGTGGAATCCATTACCACAGATGGCCGTGGAGGCCAAGGCATGAGGTACTTTTAAAGCGGAGATTGACAGGTTCTTGATTAGGGAGGGTGTCAAAGATTGTGAGGAGAAGGCAGGAGAATGGGGTTGATAATAGATCAGCCATGACTCGGTGGTCTGAATGGCCGAATTCTGCTCCTGTGCCTTATGGTCTTATGAACAGCTGAGCGAAAGCAAACATCTTCCTTTTGGTGAAGCAGACATTCTCAGAGTCTACAGCTGGTCTGCTAATCAGGGCCACACATGACAACATAGAGCTACATTCCCTACTCTGAAGTCGAGACTGAACAGCGTTCAGCTCCATTGCATTTTCCCATTGTTCCTTTTGCCCAACAGAACAACTGAAAAATGCACTGTGCATCTCCCTATGCCGTCAATAAGCTCAAGTGGAAGGTAGCATTTTTTATAGTCTTAAAATTTATCCCTGGGCAGAGAATGATGCAATTTCTACTGAAATAAACTTTCATCCTCTCCAGTCAGACGTCACACACCGCATACATATGAACCCAGCATAGGTCAAACAGGTCATTTAGAGAGGACTCACACATTACCAAGACCTCAGCACTATTCATCAAACAGCTTTATCTTCCAGCACATTATTCTAAATAGGTTGTTTCTATTTTATTGATATGTAAAGATTACTATCATTGCATATGCAAGAGTTATGCAGTTTTATTTCAAAGTTCCCACAAATATTTCTTATTAATATATTGCCCATTGAGGACACATGAATTGAGCAAATTGTTTTAACGCTAGATTTTTGATACTTTGTAAACTTTCATTGAAAATCATTCCACATGACCACACTATACCTGGCCACACAGCAGTGCAGTTTATCTCCCCACCTTCCTGCAAAGTACCAGTGACTGAGTTAGGCAACCTCTTTACACAGCCATCTGTACAGAGCGTTGTGAAAAAGGCTCAGTATAACTTCATTGTAGATTTATATAAATAAACATGCAAGTCTCAAATATAAAATTAAATGAAACTAAGTGCAGTCAAAATGTTTACCTCGAACATGCTGGAGGTTTGTGACTTTTATTTTACAAAAAAGAGAAGAAAAAAAATCAAAAAGGCAAAGATACTGACTGTAAAACATCAAGAGAAATATCAGCACTATTATCCAGCAAAGCCATTCTTGACATACGCAACTCATTCTGACCTATAGTGTTTCTATGTCTTTTTAGCTATAACATTTCAATAATAACTTACCAAGTGTACACTCACAGAGTGAACTTATTTATACACTACAACATTCAAATCCATTTTTAAAGTGTTTTTGTTGCCTTTTAAAAGTGATGAAGACCATCATTTTGTTTATGGTAATAGGACACAATAGCAAATGACTCAGGTTGAGGAGCAAATCTTTAGCATTATATAGCATCTGCCACTGGCAGTAACAAACCAAGAAGAAAATAATAATTTGAATTACGTTGAATGAAAAGCAGCAATTCACAAAAAAAATTGAAAATCCTCATTCTAGCTGTTGGCATCCTGGCCCCTTGAATGCAGCCCTCGTAAATAAAATGCAATGTACCTTGTAATATATACACACACTCACACACATACCCAAACTTGGTAACTGCAACATGCAAATACATAATTTAATATGCAGATATGCAGTAAGGCTATGGTGAATTCCGAACAGGAATTAAAATAAAATCAACCCACTTGCTCACATTCTATCAAATTTTATATAATTTATACCTCTATTATTAAAGTTGTGTAGTTTTAATACACCATCTTCGACACAAAGATAGTTTGATTACCCCCTTGCCCCCCCCCCCCCCACAGGTTGTACAATATAATGAAAGTATGCAAACTTTCAGTTTGCTGAACAAATGAAAAACCATCCAGCACATCAATTTAATTGTTGTGACATTCTATTTTTAACCCTGAGTACTGCAAGTTCTTTGCAGTTTAAAAAAAAAGTTTTCTGTCACAGAACACCTGCCAAAACGATTTTCTAATGCTGCACCTCACAGCTATTCAGAGAGAGAGTGGAGCTCGAGAAATTTAGTGGGACCGCGGTTGATACTTTGAACGAATGCAGCCGTGATTTTGTGGTTCGGTGCAGAAATGCCAGTGCAGTCCTCAAAGGGTTAAAGTAGAGTTCAGAAACATCCACAGGCAGCGCGTGTTTCGAAAGCTCAATCCGGGTCAGCGGCTCGTAATGGAAGCTAACTGCTTAATGGGAAGTTTGAAGTCACTGCACATCACTTTCAAGTGGCAGCTCTGTCACTCGTGCTTAATCTTCTATGGCCCTTTGCGATGATTGTTTAACCCATGTCAGACAGCAAACTTTGTCACAGAATGAGTGAAGCAGCCGTCCTCTCAGTTTAAGTGCTTACATTCTCTGTCGCTGAAGCAGGGCACATACATTGCACACTTTTAGCTCACAGACACAAAACTTTTTTTAAAAAATGGCAATTTCTGGGGTGAAAACATTAGCCAGTAAGTATATCGTCAAAAACTATAGAGTGAAGATGGGAATCACTTAAATATTTCTGCATATATTGAGTGTAAAGAACCTGCATACATCAGTAAGACAAATAGATTTCATGGATCATATACTGCAGTTAGCATCTAATCGCATTTCTAACACATTTCAGCTTCAAGTAATTCACTTAAGTCTATTTTGACACAAAGTCCAAAATGGCTTCTCGCTCAGACTGATGCAGCACCTCCTTTCCAGATGATCTCACGCTCCTAGTTTGTGGTTTGCTTCCAGCTTTTCAGTGTCTGTGCAGGAGTCTGCATTGGAGAGTTTTCACATGGCACTGTACAGCTCAGTTTGTGTGCATGCAGTTTTCATTCTCTGCATCGTTCTCATTGCAGTCCTCATCACTGTCCCGAGCAGCGCCTAAAGCAGCAGAAGTTTCCTCCTTGGCACTGTGATCATGTGCAAAATAGCCCGTGCCACTGACTGTGTCTTGTCTCTGGTAGAAGAGTACGTAAGCAGCTTTGGACTGTTGAAAGAGGGTGATTTATTAATAGGCTGTCTATTCACACCAAGTCAGTGACCACAACTTCATGGCTGTTCACAAGCACCAGTGCTAACGGTGTGAACGTTACACTATCCAATTTTATGTACATAAAACTACATAACCTCTCTCCTCCCGTGTCCCACTGGCACTTGCACCTATTTCTCTCCTCCACCTCCCCTTCCACAACTTATTCTTATCTCTAGCTTTTTCATCGCTGGCCTTTGTTCAACCATCTGCCTATCAGAAATTCCTCTCAGCTGGACCAACCTATTACCTGCCAAGCTGTGTCCTGCCCATCCTATTTCCAGCTTTCTTTCTTCCCCCTACAATAAATCTGAAGAAGGGTCCCAAACTAAAATGTCACAATCATGGTCTCCAGAGTTGCTCCCTGATCCGCTGAGGTACTCCAGCACTTTGTGTCTTCTTTTATAAACCAGCATTTGCAGTTCCTTGTTTCTATAATGTATTTTGACTCTTTAAGGCATGGTGGCGCCAGAGACCTGGATTTGATCCTGACTACGGGTGCTATCTGTACAGAGTTTGTACGTTCTTTCCGTGACTGCGTGGGATTCCTCTGGGTGCTCCGGTTTCCGCCCACACTCCAAAGACGTGCAGGTTTGTCGGTTAATTGGCTTTGTAAATTGTCCCCATTGTGCAGGAGAGTTCTAGAAGGGATCTCAAGGTATCTAACATTCCTTTCATGTTATGGACAAGCCAATCACAAACTTATTAACTGGACAATAAAGGGATACTAGGAGCAAAGAACAGGAACATTTGGCTAAAAATTACAAAGGGATGCAAATGCAGATGGCAGTTCACGAGGTGCAAAATTGAGTTTAGTTTTACAGGTACATCATGAAAACAGGTCCAATGTGTAGGAAGGAACTGCAGATGCTGGTTTACACTGAAGATAGACACAAATCGCTAGAGTAACTCAGCGGTTCAGGCAGCATCTCTGGAGAAAATGAATCCTTTTCGCCAGAGATGCTGCCTGACCCGCTGAGGTACTTCAGCATTTTGTGTCAATCTTTGATAGAAACAGGCCCTTCAGCCCACGGCAACTGTCGATCACCCATTCATACTAGTCTTATGGGGATCATGAATGAAACCTCCTCGTGGTGATCCCCGGAAACGATGACACGATGTACTCTGTGACACATCAGGCGACCAATTCTCTCAATATGTTGGACGACGATAGAAGCCAACAGCGAGCTATACGTCATCTGCCACACAAGCGAACTAACTAGTCTTATATGATCCCACTTTTTCATCCATTCCCTACACATCAGGGGCAATTTTACAGAGGCCAATTAGCCTGCATACCAGCAAGTCTTTGGGGTAGGATTCCAGAGTACTCGAAGGAAACACACGCCGTTAGAAACTCCATACAGACAGCAACCGAGGTCTGGATTGAACCCAGGTCTTTGGCACTGTGAGGCCGGGGCTCTACCAGTTGCGTCACCGTGCCACTCTTATAATTTGATGATGATGAAACACTGGCGATTAAATTACCACTCAAAAACAGGGGTGATTTTTACCAGTGCTGATTTACCATTAGTAGCGATGGTACTTTAACTTGAGTGGTAAGGGTCACAAGCTCAACACCATCCCTGACAACTGCGTATTAAGTCTAGCCAACACCTCAATAATAACGGATAGCCCTGCTGTTGGACCTGCCATATTTTCAATGAAATGTTAAAACCACAGCGAATGTGTGAATTCCACATGTTGAGGAGCATGCAGGGATATCATACAGGTGTCCTAGGACAATAAATCCCAGGTATCCTGCCGTGTAGAAACGGATGCTGTCTATATAGGCCTGATCAGCCTTTTCCTTCTTAACAAGATCCAGTTCACTTGAGTACTGACAATGCTGTGGGCCGAGCATCAAAAATGTGCCTAGAAATCAACTTTAAATATTGCACAGATTTAGATAAAATACAATTGAGAAGGAAGACATGACTCGTCAGTGCCAAAAGTTGCACATTATTTAATTAAACTAATTAGAAAATGAGATTTAAAAAAAGGAAGCGCCATCTAGTGTCTAATGCCCATATTACACCATGGGGAGCCTATTTCCGTGTTGCAGTCTGTTTAAAAAATATATAATTATACTATATATATGACTTGGGAATATGACTGTAATCATATATAATTATGTATAATTATATTATATAAAAATAATATAATGAATATAATTGTGAGTATATATTTTGAATGAGACTGCCGCAGAGGTCCGGTTCCTGAACCAGCCTAATTAATGGGTGAGGGCAGTTCCTGTGGGTTCTCCCGTTTACTGAACCCCACTGACTGCCAGTGTGCAGAGTTGGTGTCACGGCCATAGTGGGACTGGGGTAGAGCCAGGCTGGGGGAAGGCTAAGGCATCTTCCACTGACAGGAAAATGCCTAACCCTAACTCGCCCCCCTTCCGGAGCTGCTCACAGCTGGAGCTGGAGCCGCTTTGGGACCGGCTGTGGGCTCCATACGTGTGGCCTCGCAGCGCGTCCACCTCGGGCTGCATGCCCTTCTCAATCATCGTGATGATGATGGTGTGGAGCAGCACTGCCCTGCATGCCGCCCGGGCCGCCTTCAGCACCACCACAGCGCCAGCTCCGTCAGACCGCCTGCTCGCTCACTGCAACACCGGCCCACCGGCAGCCCGACCGACCCCTCGCAACACCCACCGGCGGCCCGGCCACTCTCACCACCCACTGGTGGCCCGGCTACTCTCACTCTCACCACCCACTGGCGGCCCAACGGCCCGACCGATCCTCCACAGCATCCATCGGCCTATCGACATGCCCGACCGACAGACTGACCCTAATCCTAGCTCTACATTTGTTATTTATGATTTGTAATTAACAGTTCACATCATAACTTTACCAAGATAAATCAATTGAAAAACAAAATTATCAACAAGGTGAGCATTACCTTTATTCCTTCGAAACCTTGCTATTGCTATTTATGTAATTAGGAGGCAGCCATGATCCCAGGGTTCTCGCTGCCAAGCAACCATAAAACAAAGCGCGGAATTGGTCAATTTGCGTCCGACGTCAATGTCTAACGTGAATTGATTGGACAATTACTACTTGCAAATTGAACGTTTTTCTCATATTTAAACAAAATGTGCAGATTTTGGTCTTGACGAGTTTCAGGTATGATTTATATAATATTTTTACACAATATGTTAAAAATTCAGGTAGTTCCGTGAGTTGGGTCACGAACTTGAACGAAAAAGCTCCTCGGCCCACAGAGGTATAGAAGTGTGAAAATGCACCCTCAGGGAGAGTTTCTTCCCAGCTGTCATCAGGCAACTGAACCATCCTATCACCAACTAGAGAGCAATCCTGAGCTACCATTTACCTCATTGGAGACCCTCGGACTATCTTTGATTAGAGTTTACTGGACTTAATTATTCCCTTTATCCTATATTTGTACATGGCTGGATTGTAATCCTGTATCATCTTTCCACTGACTGGATAGCACGCAACAAAAAGCTTTTCATTGTACCTCGGTACACCTGACAATAAACAAAACTAAATACACTTCCATATTATTTATTTGAGAATACTATAAGTTTTCACAAAGACATTGCTATGCAAACTTTATTTCTTTTAAGTCCTTTTAAATAGAAATTTCAAAATGATGTGCATTGCTGGACTGAAAGTAAAAATAAACTTTTGCAAACATTCCAATATTCTCATCCTTGCATTAAAAAAAACAGTGGGTTCTTAATTGTGTGAGGGGTTAACTACATTGAAGATACTTGCCACTATTTGGTCTTCTGTTGCAGATGAAACGCTGGTATCATCAAAATAGTACCACTTGTTGTCATCTTTGTTCTTGGCAAAGGCTGTATCTACAAGATAAGAAGTGAGCACAATGACAGAAAATGTAGGCTGGATAGAATCTAATAGAAACATATAAAATTATAAAAGGATTGGACAAGCTAGATGCAGGAAAAAATGTTCTCAATGTTGGTCGAGTCCAGAACCAGGGGCCACAGTCTTAGAATAAAGGGGAAGCCATTTAAGACTGAGGTGAGAAAAAAAGTTTTCACCCAGAGAATTGTGAATTTGTGGAATTCCCTGCCACAGAGGGCAGTGGAGGCCAAGAGAGTTAGATAGAGCTCTTGGGGCCAGTGGAATCAAGAGATATGGGGAGAAGGCAGGGATATAGGGAGAAGACAGAGACTTTTAAACAAATCCCCAGAATATCGAGTGTCGGAGTCATAGAGTCATGCAGGACAGAAGAATGGATAACGGCCCAACTTATCCATACCAACCAAGTTGCCTAACTGAGCTAATTCCACTTGCCTGCTGCTGCACATATCCTTCCAAACCATTCCGATCCATGCATCTGTCCAAGTGTCTTTTAAATGTTGTTAATATACCCACTTTTACCACTGCCTCTGACACCTTGTACTACACACGGACCACCCTGTATGAACAAGTTGCCCCTCGGGTTCCTATTAAATCTTTCCCCTCTCACAGCTATGTCCTCTAGTTTTGGGCTTCCTTACTGTGGGAAAAGACTGGGACTATTGACCTTATCTCTGCCCCTCATGATATCATGCCCCTATGAGAGCACCCTTTAGCGGGAAATAAGACTTAGTCTATCCAGTCTCTCCTTGGAACTAAAACCTAATAACCTCAAATCTTTTTTGCGCCATTTCCAGTTGAATGACATTCTTCCTATAGCTGGGCAACCAGAACTGTACACAGTCCTCAAAATATACCTTTTGCAGCTGTAACTTGTTGGCCCAATCTCTGCAGGAAATACACCGACTCATGAATGCAATTGTGAGTCAAACACCAAGTTTGCTGTGTATATAGTCATAGAGCATGGAAACAGGACGTTTGGCCAAACTTTCCCATGCCAACCAACATGTCCCATCTATGCTAATCCCACCTGCCTGATTTTGGCTCACATCCCTCTAAACCTACCCTATCCATGTACCTGTCTAGAAGTTTCTTCAACATTGTTATAGAACATGCCTCAACTACCTCCTCCGACAGCTCTTTCCATACACCCACCACGCTTTGTGTAAAAAAATTACCCCACAGGTTCCCGTTATGTCATTCCTTAAACCCATGTCCTTTGGTTCTCGATATCTTTTTGCTTTTATTTAATTTGGGAAAGTCAATAAGGGTAAATGCATGAATATTTTTTGCAATTGAAGTATAAACTATTTGTAACTTGGTGCCCATGAACTTGGATGTTTTGAGTGGTTTTCATCTCATGTTTTTACTTAAAATATTTTAAAATGTTTTCCAAAGCAGGGAACTTGTAAAACAGAAGAGTGAATGTAAGAGAAACACAGCTTTGAAGTACTGTTTAATGTCACAATTCTTGTAAGCAGTTCTTGTTTAAAATGAGAAAAAGGTTATCGAGAATTTGGAGCTGCCAAAGAACACAATACTATTTAAAGCAGCATCTGCAGTTCCTTCCTAAACACAATAGTACAGTTCTTTAGTAGCCAAACGTAGAGGCCAAATTATAAAGACTCAGTGGAGGGGAAAAAATGTATTCACTATGCCAAATAAGCATGGTCACTTTTGGTAGGTGGTGGTGTTTGAACAAGATTATGGATTACATGCAGAGAACCCCCAACATATAAACTGTTTAGTCTGCAATAATGGACTAGACAGATGATTATTATATTGGGCAGTAAAGAAGGCCATAAAAAGAGACTCATTCTGGCTGGTTGAATTGTGAGCAGCAGTTTCTCAGCATGCCTGCTTCAGTCAATTCTTTCCAAAAGTCTCAAAATTTACAGCAATAAGATACCCAAGCAGAGATTCAACAGGCAGTTACTCTTATAACTTCACTGGGTTACTGTGGATGAGACTTCAGAGTTTCCTCCCTCCACTTACCCCTTCCAAGCTGGTTACCAAGCTCATGGAACTGGGCCTCTGCGCATCCCTCTGCAATTGGATCCGTGACTTCCTCATCCACAGACCACAGTCTGTTCGAATTGGAGGAACCACTTCATCCTCAGTAACAATTAGTATGGGAGCACCTCAGGCTGCATGCTCAGCCCCCTGCTTTACTCACTCTATACCCATGACTGCGCAGCTGGTCATAGTGCAAACTCCCTCATCAAGTTCGCCGATGACACCACTGTGGTTGGACGAATCACAGATGGGGACGAGTCAAGAGTATAGAAGTGAGATCGACCGACTGACCAAATGGTGCCAGCACAACAACCTGGCTCTCAACATCAGTAAGACCAAGGAACTGATTGTGGACTTTAGTAGTGGAAGGATAAGGACCCACAATCCTGTTTATATCAACGGGACGATGGTGAAGAGGGTCAATAACTTCAAATTCCTAGGCGTGCATATATCAGAAGATCTTTCCTGGACCCAGCACACCGATGCAATTGTAAAGAAGGCACATCAGCGACTCTACTTCCAGAGAAGATTACGGAGATTCGGCATGTCGAAGAGGATTCTCCTAAACTTCTACAGGTGCACGGTAGAGAGCATTCTGACTGGTTGCATCGTGGCTTGGTTTGGCAACTTGAACGTCCAGGGGCGAAAAAGACTACAAAAAGTTGTCATCACCGGCTTTGACCTCCCCACCATCGAAGGGATCTATCGTAGTCGCTGCCTCAAAAAGGCAGCCAAAATCATCGACCCACACCATCCTGGCCACACACCTATCTCACCACTGCCATCAGGAAGAAGGTACAGGAGCCTGAAGACTGTAACATCCAGGTTCAGGAACAGCTTCTTCCCCACAGCCATCAGGCTATTAAACACAACGAATAAGCTATGAGCTCTGAACTGCAAAAGACTATATTATTATTTGTTATTTGCACTATATTTGTTATTTACTGAACTTTTTCATTTTTTTCCCGTTTTATACAATGTTTACATATTCACATAGTCTGTTGTGCTGCAGCAAGTAAGAATTTCATTGTCCCATCCGGGACATACGACAATAAAACACTCTTGACTTGACTTGACTCTTGGCTTGAATTAAACACATTCAGCATAGGAACCAGACATAACAGGAAATTGCGCATAGTTGATTTACGAGTTTTGTGAATGAAATTGGATTTAAAGGGTTAAAAAAAATTAAATCACCATCACAATTGATTGGGAATACTTACAATGCCCTCCACCCATTCCACCATAGTGATTAGACACGGCAATCAAATTATATTCACAGCGGCCAGCATTTGGATTGATAAGAAATTCTGACATATCTAAAGCACTGATGAAAACAGAGAAAATTAAAATTACGAACTTACTTGTACGCATGCTAAAAATATTTCTTTATATCAAGCCAAACAAATCTTTTAACATTAGAAGTAACAATCCTGGAATTGAATACTCCATCGGACCTGTTCTGTCACTGGTTTATCTCCTTCATAGAGGAAACAGTGATTTAAAAGTGATGTTCCTAGAATGGAGGAATACTTTGAGAAGTCTTGGGATTGTATGCCATCTATCCATCAGATATATTAAATCTTTATGAATCTGAGAATCATATCTATCGATGAACATAATTTAATTATGTCACAAGATATGAGAACCGTGAGCAAAACACAGTGCTGGAGGAACTCAACTGGTCAGGCAACATCTGTGGAGGGAAGATAGATACAAACAGCTGGAGTGACTCAGCCGATCAGGCAGCATCTCTGGAGAAAAGGAATAGGTGACGTTCGGGTCGAGACAAGTCTTCAGTCTGAAGTAGGTTCTCGAACTGAAACATCATCCATTCCTTTTCTCCATAGATGCTGCCTAATCCGCTGAGTTATTCCAGCTTTTTGTGTCTATCTTCCGTTTAACCAGCATCTGCAGTTCCTTCCTAACATCTGTGGAGGGAATGTACAGGTGACGTTTTCAGTCTAAACCCAAAATGTTACCTGTCCATTTCTTTCACTGATGCCTCCTGATCTGCTGATCTTTGTCCATTGATCATTAAATGCTGTCTGGTTTTCATCACTGGAATAGAACAATTTAGCCCTAAAATCATCAGCAGCAGGCAGACTGTCTAAACTGATTTGCCTCTCTTCCCCACAAACATCCACGTGCTTTGTTCATACCCTGCCAGAGCCTAGGACCATGGTGACATGTATTTTCCAATTGGTTAAACTAATATCCATATTATATGAAAACTCTGGAACTTGGAAAAGCAGTTTGTCTAATGTGGGACTCAAATGAGTTTACGAAGGCTTGCACTTGAAGCAGAGATTATTAACGTTATTAATATTAT
Source organism: Okamejei kenojei (assembly GCA_035221665.1). Classification (NCBI taxonomy): domain Eukaryota; kingdom Metazoa; phylum Chordata; class Chondrichthyes; order Rajiformes; family Rajidae; genus Okamejei; species Okamejei kenojei. Next base: position 21,917,155 of record CM069149.1, on the reverse strand, counting down.
CAACATTATTCTCTCCACAAATTAGTTTGCTTGGAAGCAGGCCCTTCAGCCCACTGAGTCCGCACCGTCCAGTGATCACCCATACACCAGTTCTATCCTATCCTACACACAAGGGACAATTTTTACGGAAGCCAATTAACCAACAAACCTGCATGTCTTGGGGATGTTTGAGGAAACTGGAGCACCCAGAGAAAACCCACATAGTCACGGGGAGAATGTGCAAACATCGTACAGACAGCACCCGTTGACAGGATCAAACCTGGGTCTCTGACGCTGTAAGGCAACAACTCTACCACTGCTCCACTGTGCTGCCCAAAATCAGAGACAATCTGGTACAGAGTCAATGGCCAAGTTTGCCATTCTAGGACATACCTAATTGGAAAATCAACCAGTGTGTCCAGCTTATCTCGCCAGTATCGACTATAGGAAAACCGCTTCAAGTGGACCACTAAGACAGGGGGCAGTGACCACAGATCTAACTTTTTGGTGGCTTGCTGATGTTGCTTGCAGTTGGGACAATACCTGAAGAAAAACACATCAAAAGGCTTAAAATACTTGCTATTATTTCCATTTCATTTTATTTGTCAAACAGCAATCCCAGCCAAAGATCTCGAGAAAGAAATGTATAGAGTCATAGAGTCAAACAGGCCCATTGGCCCAACTTGCCCATGCCGACCAACGTGCCCCATCTGCCTGCGTTTAGCCCTTATCCTTCTAAACCTAAATTTAGCATTAGGTGACGGTGCTAAACATGTGCGAGATTCTGCTGTGATGTCCACATCCAAATGGTTTTGAGGATGTAATGTTAAATCTATCCAGTGGAGGGCGCTCTTATAAGGATTTAGGGAACAAAGAGAGTAGGTGAGAGCAACTTGCCCAAAACTGACCTGCAATTGTACTTCTGGTGATGCAAACTTTTTTTTGAGCAAAGTATTCTGAATAGAGAACAGTTTGCTTGCCTAAATAGAGCGCCCTCCATTATGTTTTGGACAAAGACCCATCATTTATTTATTTGCATCTGTACTCCACAATTTGAGATTTGTAATAGAAAAAAATCACATGTGGTTAAAGTGCACATTGTCAGATTTTAATAAAGGCCATGTTTATACATTTTAGTTTCACTATGTAGAAATTACAGTAGTGTTTATACATAGTCCCCCTGTTTCAGGGCACCCTAATGTTTGGGGCACAGCAATGTCATGTAAATGAAAGTAGTCATGTTTAGTATCTTGTTGCATATCCTTTGCATGCAATGACTGCTTGAAGTCCGCGATTCATGGACATCACCAGTTGCTGGGTGTCTTCTCTGGCGATGCTCTGTCAGGCCTGTATTGCAGCCACCTTTAGCTTATGCTTGTACTGGGGGCTAGTCCCCTTCAGTTTTCTCTTCAGCATATAAAAGCCATGCTCAATTGGATTCAGATCAGGTGATTGACAGCCACTCAAGAATTGACAATTTTTTAGCTTTGAAAAACTCCTTTGTTGTTTTATCAATAAGTTTGGGATCATTGTCTTGCTGTAGAATGAACTGCCGGACAATGAGTTTTGAGGCATTTGTTTGAACTTGAGCACATAGGATGTGTCTATACACTTCAGAATTCATTATGCTACTACCATCAGCAGTTGTATCATCAATGAAGATAACTTAGCCAGTACGTTCAGCAGCCATACATGTCCAGGCCATAACACCCCCACCACCGTGTTTCACAAATGAGGTGGTATGTTTTGGATCTTGGGCAGTTCCTTTTCTCCTCCATGCTTTGCTGTGGAGGTCTTCCTTGGCCTGCCAGTCCCTTTGCGATTAGTAAGCTCACCAGTGCTCTCTTTCTTCTTAATGATGTTCCAAACAGTTGGGTTTGGTAAGCCTAAGGTTTGGTTGATGTCTCTAAGTTTTATTCTCGCTTCGCAGCCTCACAAAGGCTTCTTTGACTTTCACTGGCTCAACTTTGGTCCTCATGTTGATAAACAGCAATAAAAGTTTCCAAACGTGATGGAAAGACTGGAGGGAAGTATAGGTGCTGAAAGCTCTAGTATTCCTCCATGAAGGAGGCAATTAAACACACCTGAGCAATTACGAACACCTGTGAAGCCATGTAATGTGAAACCACACATTATGGTGCCCTGAAATGGGGAGACTAAGTATAAACACAGCTGTAATTTCTACATGGTGAAACCAGAATGTATAAAAATACCCCGAATAAAACCACATGTGATTTTTTTCTATTACAAATCTCAAATTGTGGAGTAGAAAGGCAAATAAATAAATGATGGGTCTTTGTCCCAAACATTATGGAGGGCACTGTATTACCTACAGCAGCTTGTTCCATTTCACCATCAATAAGCCTGTAGCGAGATCAGGTAAATAGAAAAAATGGTTTAAAATAGTAAAGCATTATTCTTCACAAAGAGAAAATGACACTGAAGCTCAAATAGCAGCTTGTTGATCTACCATATTTACTGTCATAATTAGACACACTACAAAGCTCTATTCTGATTTTCTTTTGTAGTGGTTCCAATTAACAATACACTTTATGATGAAGTAAAACATTTATATCACATCTTCATTGTCTCTTACATTACATCCTAGAGCATTTCGGAAGTGTGGTCATAATTGTAATCTTGGAAAACCAACTAACTTTGTAATAACCAAGCTTAGCAGTTTACATAACAACGCGACATAAGAATATGCTCCATCTATTAACTGCAAACTTTTAATTCTATCCAGAATAACTCACCAGGGGTCCTCTGCACCAAGTTTTTCTTTCGTTGTAAAAAGTTCAATGCAGTCTTTTAATTTTACGAACATTTTTTTCTGAGGCCTATATTCCATACTTTCATGTTTCTCAAAATCCTGAATTAAAACAAATGAACATTTCAACTGAGTTTGTAAAATTATAATGAAAAACTACTTAGTCCACTGCATGTTTTTAAAGGATTGCCAAATTGAATGCATTGTTAAAAATACAATTAACCATCTCTAGGTCTTCCTTTACACTTAAAAAATAACATCACACATCACATTTTATCCTTCTGACATGGTGCTTTAAAATGATCAAGCAAAGACAGAATGCAGTCAATAAATTGAGATGTATGACCGCAAAAAAATTGTTCTGCAGCAAGGATGGCACAGCGGTAGAGTTGTTGCCTTGCAGCGCCAGAGACCCAGGTTCGATCCTGATTACGGGGGTGTCTGTACGGAGTTTGTACGTTCTCCCTGTAACCACATGGGTTTTCTCCAAGATCTTCGGTTTCCTCCATCACTCCAAAGATGTACAGGTTTGTAGGTTAATTGACAGTATATGTGTAAATTGTCCCTAGTGTGTGTAGGATAGTGTTAATGTGAGGGGATCACGGACTTGTTGGGCCGAAGGGCTTGTTTCCGCTCTGTATCTACAAAATTAAAACTAAACATGGCAGTGTGAGACAACTAGATTTATACATGTAGTTGTATAGAAAAAGAACTTTCAGAACAAGTTCTAACTTACTCCAAGCTTTAGAAGTCTATTATGTAAAAGAAGCTGCTTTGGACATTATTTGTGCATTGTATTCCCTCGTCACAACACTAAAAGTTGTGTTTTTACAATATGGTTTGTATCTACTTTGTGAATCCTTAAGTATTTAAACAACTGTACACGCATTTTTTAATGTTTTGCCCTGTTGAATTTTTGTTTTACACTATACCATCAAGCACCATTACAGCCATTTATTCTTAGTACAGACTTGGCACGCATTTACCTCTGCTGCATTGTCATCAAACCATCGCTTTTTTACTTCAGGATCCCAGTCCAATGCCAGATATGTTCGCTCTGAGGATAAAAGCAGGTAGAGTCAATTCTAAAAATGAACTTCTGTACAAAAAACGTAGAATGTCACTGACAGTGATTTCTTAAATGAATCAGTTAAGGTGGCATAACAAAGTTGCAAACCATTAGAAAACAATGACTCGCTCGGTAAAAAAATCTGGCTAAATGGAGATCAGAAGTTCTCTCGATAGACACAAAGAGCTGGAGTAACTCAGTGGGTCAGGCAACAGATGACCAAGGGAGGGTGGAGCCCATAATGGCCTGTTGTTCGCTGGGGAAGAGGTGATAATGAAGGGATACAGGGATGCAAACAGTGGACCTGGCAGGATGACATGGGGGCGGGGAGGGGCGATAGTGGGAATGCAGAGGTTACTTGAAATTAGATAAATCATTGTTCATACAGCTGGGTTGTAAGCTACTCTTGTGAAATATGAGGTGCTGTTCCTCCAATTTGCATTTCGCCTCACTCTGACAGTGGAGGAGGCCCAGGACAGAAAGGTCAGTGTGGGAATGGGAAGTGGAATTAAAATGTTTGGTAACCGGGAGATCGCGGCTCTCGAGTTGGAATCCCAGGTTAAGGTTACTAATCTGGTCAACTTTGCTGTGTAGGTACAGAACTCCATTTCTTAAAATGAGGTATAATCCATTCAAGGTTTCCACATCCTGAGCTAATCTGTTGACCCATTCCAGAATAAGTGTTTGAAGTGGCGAGTTTTGAAGTGGCGAGTTTTGCAGGTTTGGGGTCGGCTGTGATCATCAATAGTTCAACAGACTGACCACATGACGGCTGAGGTATGGCATATCAGAAGCTTTCTGTCATCTTATTGAAGAGAATTTTAAAACACACAAGGGTTGGGTAAGGCAATCAAGGCTACACTTCAGTTAAGAGCATCAAATACAACGGCCGCTGGGAACAGTAAAACCGAGATTCATGTGATCTTTTATGTCACTTTTTGGTGTTTATTTACACCATTAACTGTAACAGAGTTCACACAGGCACTCCAGCATTCCTCTTCCTCAGAATGTTTCAACAACAGCTATAAATCATATATCTCCAGACAGACAAAGCTCAAGCTTTCTTCTAAATCAACCCCCTTGGCAGCTAAATAGATGTCCCATTACCTTTTGACCTAATTCTTCCATCCTTTTACGATTTTAATTATTTCACACATCCAGGAGCAATAGAGCCCTGAAGCAACATATGGGAGAAAAGTGGAGGCACAAACAAAGAACAAGCAGCTAAATTCAATCTGCAAGAAAGGAGTGAAAATTAATATCGGCAAGATGAGAAATCCCTTCCACATGGTGCCCAGCAGACGTGTGCAGGGGCGTGCGTGTTGGTGCCATATCCATGAAGCAAAGTCCGGTGGTCAATTGTCTTCAACCCCATTGCAACTGTACCGTGACCTGGCTCTGAAAAGCCTGGGTGATAGTCGGTCGGCAACACAGACCCCATGTTAACAATAGTCACACACATGGGCAACTTCCAGTCCTCAATATGAAGTTCAGTACCTGGAATATCAGGACCACTTGCAATGACAGAGCATAGAACATTTGCCACTATCAAAGCCAGGGACACAAACTGCCCTGAGTGAATTAATGGGCAGGAGATGGTCAGCTTAAAGAAAAAGTATGTCTTGTTCTGGAATGATGCCATACTTCAGCCGTGATGTGTCAGTCTGTTGAACTATTGATGATCACAGCCGACCCCAAACCTGCAAAACTCGCCACTTCAAACACTTATTCTGGAATGGGTCAACAGATAGCTGTCAGGATGTGGAAACCTCATCATCCATATTCTGGTGCTATAATAAGCAAGTTACAGGCACGGCCTGTGTTAAGTTTGCTGATTTCCAGGATATGTCATTGACACGTCTCAAAAAGGAAGCCAGCATCATCGTGGACCCACACCACCCTAGCCACACTCTCATTTCACTCTTGCCATTGGGAAGAAGGTATAGGAATCTGAAATCTGTAACGTCCCAGTTCAGGAACAGCTTCTTCTCAACATCCAACAGGCTATTGAACAATACGAACTCCAACTAAACTCCGTACTACAAAATGCCTTGCTTGCACTAGGAACTTTGACCTTTTCTTTTGTACTACACTGGGCTTTGTTATATATTGAACTGTTGATTATATTACCTATTGAGTAGTGTTTACAACCCCGTTGTGCTGCTGCAAGTTAGAATTTAATTCTGTTTTGATACATTTGACAATAAAACACTCTTTATCTTCCCTTGACTCTTGAGAGTCTCTTGACTAAGAAACTAAATGTGACGATTCAACATATTAACAGAATGTAATGAAACCTCTATAGAAACTGGCTGTGATGCCATTTGTAGTTTCACACAGATACCAAAATATTAAAAACAGATATTCGTCCAAGAACACTGGAAAACTAAAGTACGGGTAGAATTACAAGTGTCCTTGACAATTTCAATAGGGAGGAAATATGAAAAAATATTTAAATAAGGACTGTCTAAACACAAATAATGTAAACATAAGGGCAGCACAGTGACAGATCTGCTGCCTTACCGCGCCAAAGACCAGAGTTTGATCCTGACTATGGGTTCTATCTGTATGGAGTTTGTACATTCTCCCTGTGACAGCGTGGGTTTTCTCTGGGTGCTCTGATTTCCTCACATACTCCAAAGACATACAGGTTTTAAGGTTAATTAGCTTAGGTAAAATTGTAAATTGTCCCTAGTGTGTAGGATAGTGTTAGTGTATGGTCGACGAGGACTCGGTGGGTCGAAGGGTCTGTTTCCACGCTGTATCTCTAAAGTCTAAATCTGCCTGCAAAGTATACTGTGTTACAAATCCTGTTACAAACATAGTGCCTATGCCAGAACAGGACTCACTAATGGAATGGAAGAGAAGGTTGAGATGCTCCCTGACCCACGGCGCACCAACCACTGGCAAAGAGTGTCTTTTTAAACAATAGACTGATGAGCAAAAGTATTTTGGTCGCCGTTCAGGATTGAAGTCATCTTCTGGGAGACAATATGCATGTGACCTGCTGGTTCAATGGTATTTTATTGTCACATGTAATTTGCATACAGTTACTGAACAGTGGCCTGACACTTCTGACCTGCATCACATACCATCGAGCCGGATTTGCCTGCTTTCTTCAAATCGTATTTGCCTATCATCCTTGACATAATTGATGTCCGGATTCCCCAAATTATTGAACTGGAATGTAAAGAGCTGTTTCTTTTGTCCATGGCATAGCTGCCCTTTACAAGGATCATCAGTGCCGATGCCGTTTTCAGAGTCCTCGTTGTCTCCCCCAACAGACTCTTCCGACTGGCTGTTCTCATTTTCAGACGGAAGTTCTTGATCTTGACTTGACTCATCATCTTGTTCATCCGTCTCCATTTCACCTGCTCAGAGAAAGAATCCACAGGAAAAATAAAAATCACTACAGTCACAACGCCACTGATGCTTTGGAGGTGCATGCCTTGCCACCTCTCACTGTAAATGAGTTTAGACTTATTGCACAGACTTTAGACTTTTAGTGAGAAACAGGCACTTCGGCCCACAAAGTCGGCGCTGACTAGCAATCACCCCGTACACTAGCACAATCCTATACACTAGCAGAATCTTATACACTAGGGACAATTTACAAATTTTACTGAAGCCAATTAACCAATAAACATGTGTAGGAAAGAACTGCAGATGTTGGTTTAGACCATAGATAGACAAGTGCTTGAGTAACTCAATGGGTCAGGCAGCATCACTGGAGAAAAAGGATGTCTGACAATTCGGGTCAGAATTCTTCTTCAATAGTCTGAAGAAGGATTCCGACCTAAAACGTCACCCATCCTTTTTCTCCAGAGATGCTGCCTGACCCACTGAGTTACTCTAGCACTTTGTGTCTAACTTACAAACCTATACGTCTTTGGAGTGTAGGAAGAAACTGGAACACCAGGAGAAAACCCACGTGGTCACAGGATGAACTCCGTACAGATACCACCTATAGTCAGGATTGAACACAGGCCACTGGCGATGTAAGGCAGCAACTCTACCACTAAGCCGCTGTGTGCCCTGTTTATGCTGATGACAGAGTTCTTAACCAATTTTAGAAAGAAAGAAAGGACCATATTTTGCACAGTAAGAATTTTAAAATACTTGAGATAAAATTCTGTAAAATCTATATATATCATAGGGAATGGAACGAGGATGGTAAAAATGTATAGTCCGCTAAGAATTCAGAAGCAGCACCTCACTTGGCCGGCTGGAACATGCCACACTATTCCAATTAACGTCCATTTTCTTGCTTCACAGTTAACTCCACGAAAGCTTATCCTTAATTTAATTACGCCCGATCAGACTAAATTACTTTGCTAATTGCCCTTAGTCATACAAGGTTACCGATGCCAACATAATCCCCCAAAGGCAAATCATATACATTCATCTCGCAATGAGGACAAAATTACTCTGACAAAAATAAATGTTCTGCACTCGGCTGGAAACAACTGAGTAAATGCAATTGACTTAAGTGGTACCAAAGAAATCTGCAGAAGGTAGATGAAAAATCCATTGTTCATTGGGATTTTGTTTGTCCAGACTAAAAAAATAATAATTTCAGATACAAAAATAAGTGCTCTGTTTAAAACTCTTAAAATGAAAGACAAACATAATTTTTCAATATACAAATATATTAATTATTGGATGTTGAAGACAAGAGGGAGAGATGTCTTATAAATGTTACCAAGTCAACTTGTGTAGGACGTTGAAGTAACTACAATGTGAAAAGTATGAACATCGTACGTTTGGTCTACTACTTTTATTACTCTATATGCAATTAACTTTGGCAGCATTGAGATTCTGCATTAGTAAAGGTGTCAGGCGTTATGGGAGAAGGCTGGAGAATGTTGTGAGGGAAAGATAGATCAGTCATGATTAAAATGGACTTGATGGACTGAATGGCCTAATTCTGCTTATGAACATGAGCATGAAAACATTTTGATCATCCACTATTTAACGCAGGTGAAACGTTGGTTTAAAAGCTAATAGAGGTCGATCAACAAAATGAAATTTCATGTTCATCCCCTAAAATGCCGGCTTCCCAGAAGAGCAAAATAGATTACCCAGTTTCACATAGTTAAGGAAACCAAGCTAGCGCTTGAACATAATCTTTACCTTCACTCCCTCATCTATGCCACAGAAACCCTGAAGGTAAGGAGGTAACAGAAGTATAACAAAATTCAATTAAACGGATACAGTGAACAACATAAAGGAGAAAGGAATAAATTTCACTAAACTATAGCGATTTGGACCTTAGTAGATCAGTCTAGTCCTCATCCATAACACCATACTCTCATTTATGTAAGGAAAAATGGACAAAAAAATTGAACTAAAAGTAAAATCATACAGCACATTTGATTTAAAACATAGTAGAAATCTGATTATTGACAATAAATCATGCAACTCTTTCCTCCAGCGTATCCACTCTGTGATCCAGGCACCCAATTCTACTTCAAATACCCCAATAATTTTCTTTGCCATGGCCATCTTGGCAAATTGTTATTTGATTAACATTTCATTCTTTCAATGGGGAATTTGACACCTTCACAAAAGATTACCTCTGTCTGATTTATATTCCTGCTGTCCTCCTGAATCTTAACAATGCTTGTGTGAACTTTGCCTCCAATTAGGTCCCAACATTTGTACATCCTTACTTGAAATTCATTTGTGGGGCAGCACGGTGGCGCAGCGTTGCTGACTTACAGCATCAGAGACCCGGATTTGATCCTGACTATGGGTGCTGTCCGTACGGAGTTTGTATGTTCTCCGTGACTGCGTGGGTTTTCTCCGGGTGCTTCGGCTTCCCCCCCACACTTCAAAGACGTACAGGTTTGTAGGTTAATTGGCTTTGGTAAAATTGTAAATTGTCCCTAGCGTGGAGGATAGTGCTAGCGTACGGGGTGATCAATGGTTGGTACGGACTCAGTGGGCCGTAGGGCCTGTTTCCGTGCTGTATCTGTGTCTCTAAAGGAAACAGCCAAATATGGGAACCCAGGTTTAATTTTCTTATGCACAAACCAGGAGAGATAGTACTGCCCTTAACACAGCCTTGGCTAAGATCATGTAGCTCAGTGCAACTCGATTATGAAACTTGGGTCCCTTTAACTCGTATGTATATCTTTTGTGGTGGAATTCCTAAAACAGTATTGTTTGGTCAATGCATTAAAAAAATCTTAATGAAGCTCTGTAGCTTGTCTTTGTACCGTATTTGTTCATTTATAAATTGCTTCTCCAAATTATGCAAATAAGATTAATCTACAGTTTCCCACAGATTATAGCCTACCTACAACAGCTATCATTAGTAATAACATTTAATTTGCAGTCTGCATAAGTAGCTGATTCGTTATATCATATTTCTGCAAAATGAGTGCAGCTGCTATACAATATTAAAAAGGTACAACGGAAATATTAGTTTTGTTGAATTTTGAATACTCTTTTTCAACAAGTAGCTATTTTAGTATCAAAATCTAATTATCCCATGAAAAGATGCTAAACCCAGTCATTTATATTCATTAAAAAGCAGAAAAAACAATATTGATTTTTCAGTGTTTCCACACAGCCCTCCCTTGTCAAACTTCTTCCAAACTCATAGAATGAATAATCATTAAAAAGGGGCCTATTATTCCTGTGCCAGCTCATTGCAAGAGCTATCCAATTAGTTCCACTCTCCTGTTCTTTCGCAGTAGAGAGAGAAAAAAATTGTCATTTGATGTTTTCACCCATTTAAAATTAAGAACTTCATGCGAAGGGAGAATTTGAAAGAAGTTAGATTTTCTTTTGTAAAACATAGGTTGTTAGGACAGAATGCTCTAATCAAACAGAATGCCAACATTGTCCAAAATTGAAATAAATAAGTGAACAAAGGAATCTACAGAGAAAGGGTAGTATTTGCAATCTTGAGAGCCAATATGAACTTTGCACTGAAGTGTTTGTAATTCAAAGATGCAAAGAATTAACATCTTTATTCATTGAAGGAAAAAGAGTGAAATAGATTTGCATCTGAAAAAAACTAATGTAATAAGACTGTGTAGGCACAACTCTATAATGATGAAAAATTGGATGATGATGCTCTACAGTTTCAGTATAAACTTTAGTAGTGTCAACTCAGCTTACCTACAACTATGAAAATGACAAAGCTATCTGTTTAAAACGTGTTCGGGAATGTCAATTATTTATGTTTCTGAGTTTCACTGTGCCTTCTATAATGTTTGGGACAAAGACCCATCATTTATTTATTTGCCTCTGTACTCCACAATTTGAGATTTGTAATAGAAAAAAATCACATGTGGTTAAAGTGCACATTGTCAGATTTTATACATTTTGGTTTCACCATGTAGAAATTACAGCAGCGTTTATACATGGTCCCCCCATTTCAGGGCACCATAATGTTTGGGACACAACAATGTCATGTAAATGAAAGAATATGTTTTGGCGTAACCATGTAGAAATTACAGCAGTGTTTATACATGGTCTCTCTCCCCCCCCCCCATTTCAGGGCACCATAATGTTTGGGACACAGCAATGTCATGTGAATGAAAGTAGTCATGTTTATTATTTTACTTCGGAGTCACGTGAGTGACTTCGTGAATACCCCGCCAGCACACATGCGCGACATATCGTTGCTCGCATTTGCAGTCGACAGCTGGAGGGGGAGTGCGCTTCCCCAACGGCACCTTCAAAAGAGGCTTCAAGGTAAGTTTTAACCAACCTTGAGCTGGTTGTGCCTGTGAGAATATTATTACTTACGGGTACGATGGAGTCGAAAAAAGGAAAGGCGAAAGCCTCCAAGGGCCGCGGGACTTTGGAGGGAAGTCAGCGGTTGCTATCCTCGGAGCTGCCCGCAACATCGGCAGCACCCACTTCGCAGGCGGGGAAAAAGTCGCGGAAGTTGGGGAGCCCTGTGCCCGACTCTCAACCACAGCAGAGTAAGGAGCTGCATGTTGGTCGGAACACCGCGCAGGAGCAGGGTAGTGTAGACCCTGACATCCTGCCGCTATCGCCCAAACAACTAAGGGCTAGCGTCAAACAGGTGCGTGATATTGTGCCACGGACAGCGGCACGTTCTGTTTCCCCTGCGCTACAGGTCTCCAGAGGGTGGACCAGGGGGAAAGCCACATCCAGGTCGAGCCCCGCTGCAACGGCCGGCATCGACATGGCACCGGAGAAGTCTGTCAGATCGCAGACCGGTGATGGACCTGCTGGGAAGTCGGGGAGTCCCGCTGGAGCGGGAGGTGCCGGCTCAACACCGGGACAGGCTGCCAGAATGCAGGCCAGTGGCAGTGTATTTCGGTCGTGTGGCCCCGCTGAGGCGGCAGGCAGCGACCATGCGCCGTCTTCGACCCGTATAACCGGGTAAGCCCGTGCGGATGTCGGGAAGCTCCGCTGCGGCGGCCGGCACCGACTCATCTCCGCTACTGTCATACCAGACAGGCGGACCGCTACAGTCCGGAAGACGGCGGACTAGCGGCATGTCCGCGCGGGAGTCGCGTAGCCCCGCAGGAGCGGCAGGCAGCGACTACCTGCCAACGTAACCTCGACGAGGTGCGGTCCGTTGGCAGAACAGTTGCTCGAGCGGGACCTGGAACATCAAGAACGGGGGTCCCTATGATCTAGGAGCCATATTGCGGGTCCACCGAGTATTTCTCCCTCAACTGCCGGCAGCGCCAGGAGTCAGCGGTTAGCTGACTTTGAAGAGGGGTTGGCACAGGAACCAGCAGATCCAGAAATTCTGGAAGAAGAGCTACTGGAAGTAGTGTCCAAATTTGCCAAGCTAGGATATTCAGGGAAACCGCTACAAGCCAAACTTTTGGCGAGCATAAATCACCTCACAACTCACCAGCTGCAGGAACAGGTGTTGACGGAGGCCATGGAAAAATACAAAGCCCCAGGTAATTGTGTATCACTGAATGTCCCTACAGTCAACACGCCCATCTGGGGGAACATTAGTCCCGGAATCAGGGCCCAGGAGCTGAAAATTCAGAAGATCCCCAAGCTGTTGACATCAGGCATTACGGCATTTGCCAGAACCCTGGACGGGACAGATATGACAGAGGAGCAACAAGATGCTCTGGGTCTATTGTGTAATACACAATATGAGATTAACTGTTTCAGAAAGACTCCATCCGGCCCACACTTAACCCTAAATTTGCAGGACTGTGCAAAGCCTCTGCTACACCGCCGCCAAGACAGCTGTTCGGGGAGGACCTGCCTTAACAGGTCAAAGAATTGGATGAGGAGGCCAAAGCAGTTGGATTAATGAAACCTCCGTCATCAGCCAAGCCATAGGCGTATCGGAGGCACCATCCATACGCAAATACCAGGCCTCGGGGATAACCCGACAGGACACCAAGAGCATATCCAGCAACCACACCCTATCAGCAGAAGCCTTTTTTAGGGCAGGGCCAGCAGAGGCCAGCATGGAAGATGCGCCAACCCCCCACCCCAGCAACACAACGTCCACCAAAAGCCCAGAACTTCAAGCCCCGCCGGTAACCATGGAGGTAAGGGGGTCTGGTTCTCTTGAGAGTGCTGCATGCATCACCTCACAAGTAGGAGGGAGATAGTAGGAGAGAGATTGCATGCATTCTGGGATGCATGGGGTGCTGTAACTTCGGATGTCTTTATTTTACAAAGTATTCAGGGTTATGAGATTGAATTCATAAATGGGCATCTTCCCCCGACTCAACATGTACCTGACCGGAAATTTGCACTCTCTCAAAAAGAGAAGGAGGAAGGACATGTAGAAATATTAAGGCTATATGCCAAGGGGGTAATAGAGAAAACGACACATGAACCTCTTGAGTTTGTGTCTAACACCTTTACTAAAACCAAAAAAGATGGTGGATGTCGAATCATCATTGATCTAACCCATTTGAATACCTTTGTACAATATACCCATTTCAAAATGGAGACATTTGAAACGGCTAAACAGCTGATTTCACGAGTTTACTTTACGGCATGCATCGATTTAAAAGATGCATACTATTTAGTACCTATAAAGAAACATCACCGGAAATTCTTAAAATTTGTCTGGATGGGGCAACTGTGGCAATACAAAGCCCTACCCAATGGACTTACCACAGCCCCTAGATTATTTACAAAAATGTTAAAACCTATATTAGCATCCCTTAGACAACAAAATCACATAGTTATTGCGTATTTAGATGATATCTTAATTGTGGGGGAAACTCTTGAACTAACAGCAAAACATTATTCTAGAAACTAGGGTTTGTTATCCATCCAGACAAATCTAAGTTCAACCCATCTGTGGTTATGGACTATCTGGAATTCACTATTAACACCAATCATATGATTGTCACAATCCCAGCCAGCAAAGCAATAGATATAATAGAGACATGTAACAGCCTTGCTTGTGCCAGGGTAAATACTATCAGACACGCTGCTAAGGTAATTGGAAAACTTGTAGCTGCATTTCCAGCTGCGCAATTTGGACCATTACATTATCAAAACTTGCAAAGAACAAATATCTCAGCATTAAAAGGCAATGATGGACATTTTGACAGACCTATGCAGCTGCCGATCAAGGCAAAAATTGAGCTACAATGGTGGGTAAGCAATATTAGTGATTGTTTTAATCCCATCATTATATCCAACCCATCAGTCGTGTAACAAACCGACGCAAGCGCCCAAGGCTGGGGAGCTACCAACACCACTTCCAGTTGTGGCGGCAGATGGGATTTGCACGAATCTACCCTTCTTCAGTCACAAGGTATAAACTATTTGGAAATGCTGGGAGCATTTCATGGGCTGCGGGCTTACTGCACGAATTTACCTCATATGCATGTCCGTCTTCAAATAGATAATACCACTGTGGTGGCATATTTAAACCATATGGGTGGTATCAAGTCAATATCTTGTGATGAATTGGCAAATACAATTTGGCTCTTGTGTATTGAAAGAAATATTTGGATATCAGCTACATACCTTCCGGGTAAGCTCAATACAGTGGCGGACACCAGGTCATGAGTATTCAATGACAACATCGAGTGGATGTTGAACCCCCAAATATTTGCTAAAATTATAGCTAAATTTGGAACACCAGATATCGACCTTTTTGCATCCAGATTGAACCATCAGATACCAACATATGTATCTTGGGAACCAGATCCTGTGGCAGTAGCAATGGATGCATTCTCGCTCCATTGGGGGAAATGGTTTTTCAATACATTGAAAATTCAACCGGATTCCGCAACAGGCATTCTGATAATACCTGACTGGCCTACACAACCATGGTACCCGGTGGTCCTCAATATGTTAAAAAACCCATGGACACTAATCACCAAAAGCCCAAATTTGGTCACCAACCCCTGGGGAATGTCACTGGGGAATGTCATCCGTGCCATGGTCATCTGAACCTGTTGGCTTGCAGGTTCTGAAGAGGCCACTGCTGGAGTTCGGACTCTCATCCAGGGCCATGGACATCATATCGGCGTCGTGCACTAGGAAGCAGTACCTAACCCACATCAAGAAATGGGAAGCCTACTGCAGTCGGATGAAGACAACCTACGACTCTGCCACGATCCCTAACGTATTGGAATTCCTCGCGGGCCTTCATTTTGATGAGGGACTCAGCTACATTGCCATAAATAGTGCCAGGAGTGCGCTATCGCCCTACCTCAAGATAGGAGTGGGATCGCACCAGCCGGTGTCAACATTTATGAGGGGTATTTTCAATACTAACCCTCCTCGACCCAGATACAACATTACATGGGATGTAGGGGTGGTGTTGACCCTGCTCAGGAGCTGGTCACCCATGATGGGGTTACCGCGGGACGGACTCACCTACAAAGTGGTGATGTTGATGGCACTGACCACTGCACAACGGGTCCAGACTTTGCAAAAACTGAGATTGGACAGTATGGTCTCGACCCCTGAGAAAGTAACCTTCTTTATAGAGGAGTTGCTTAAGCAGCACAGACTGGGATCTACAGGGCTGCAACTGGAATTCCGAGCATACCACGCTGATGCTACACTCTGCATAGCCACCCATCTTCGGTACTATATCAAAGTCAAACGCACCATCAGGAAGATGGAGCAGGGACTGTTCATCAACCACAAGAACCCACATCACCGGGTGACAGTGCAGACAATCTCCAGGTGGCTCAGGGTGGTGTTGGGTGCAGCAGGTATCGATACTAACGTTTTAAAATCTCATTCTACCAGGGCTGCATCCACATCAGCGGCGAGGACCATGGAGGTTCCCATGGATCATGTCCTCGCTACCGCGGGCTGGGCCAGTGAGACAACCTTTCAACGGTTCTATAACAAGCCAGTGGCCGCTCCCGCAACGTTTGTGGAATCAGTATTAAGTACCGTTCCATAAAAGTTTATCCCCGAGTTAGGGGTTTATTGTTTGTATTTAATAAATACTTTATTATTTTTCAGCTTGTTCAAGTCTGAAATGCATTAACATACTTCCTCCATCAGTAATTGCGGCAGTGTGAGAGTATGGACGAGGTCCAGGGCATGGAATCACAGAGCTTTGAAATCTTCACAAAGTCACTCACGTGGCTCCGAAGTAAACTAGTAAGATTAAACGAGAACTTATCAGTTTGAAGTTTGGTCCTTATTTTATGAGGAGTTACACTGAGGGATTTCGTGCCCTCCGCTCCCAACCCTCTATCATAAGGTCAACTGGTATATTAGTGTCTCTTAATCTTACTATCTTCAGTCACTGTTGTTATCTGTGATTCCACACCGCTGCTTTGAAGAATGTCGCGCATGCGTGGTGGCGGGGTCTTCACGAAATCCCTCATCGTAACGCCTCATAAAATAAGAATCAAATTTCAAACTGGTAAGTTCTCATTTAATCTTACTATTTTGTTGCATATCCTTTGCATGCAATAACTGAAGTCTGTGATTCATGGACATCACCAGTTGCTGGGTGTCTTCTCTGGTGATGCTCTGCCCGGCCTGTATTGCAGCCATCTTTAGCTTATGCTTGTTTTGGGGGCTAGTCCCCTTCAGTTTTCTCTTCAGCATATAAAAGGCATGCTCAATTGGCTTCAGATCGTGTGATTGACTTGGCCACTCAAGAATTGACCATTTGTTAGCTTTGAAAAATTCCTTTGTTGCTTTAGCAGTATGTTTGGGATCATTGACTTGCTGTATAATGAACCACCGGATGAAGAATGTTTCTGATCAGTCTGATCAGTGTTTGGGGTATTTTCTTTATTATAGAGAAAATTCTTCTGTCATCAGCTGTGGTCTTCCTTCGCCTGCCAGTCCCTTTGCGACTAGTAAGCGCATCATTGTTCTCTTTCTTGTTAATGATGTTCCAAACAGTTGATTTTGGTAAGCCCAAGGTTTGGCTGATGTCTCTAAAACTGAAAGTTTTATTCTTGTTTCTCACTCATAATGGCTTATTTCATTCTTATTGGCACAACTTTGGCACAAATGTTGATAAACAGCAATAAAGGTTTCCTAAGGTGATGGAAAGGCTGGAGGAAAGACTAGGTGCTGAGAGCTCTCTTATACCTGCATTAAGGAGGCAATTAAACACACCTGAGCAATTACAAATGCCTGTGAAACCATGTGTGCCAAACATTATGGTGCCCTGAAATAGGGGAACTATATATAAACACAGGTGTAATTTCTACATGGTGAAACCAAAATGTAAAAAAATACCCGTTAATAAAATCTGACAATCTGCGCTTTAACCACATGTGATTTTTTAAAATTATAAATCTCAAATTGTGGAGTAGAGGCAAATAAATAAATGATGGGTCTTTGTCCCAAACATTATGGAGGACACTGCATGTGTTTCACTTGCCTCCAGATCTAATCAGTCTAAATAATCAGTCAAGTTACACTGCGTGACAGTTTGAATGGCACCTAGGTAGAAACAAAACAGCACTAAACATGGATATATACAATTTGTAGGAATTTTGAAATATACCAAGGCAGGGATTGTAAACTACTACCCATTAGATGTTTTGCCAGTGAAAGAGCTGCTGCCATATAACACCATAGAGCCTGGTTCGATCCCAACCTCGGGTGCTGTCTGTGTGGAGTTTGAACGTTCTCCCTGTGACCATATGGGTTTCCTCAGTGCGCTCCAGTTTCTTCCGCACCGCAAAGATGTGCATGTTTGCAGATTAATTGGCCTCTGTAAATTGCCCCTAGTTGTAGGGAGTGGATGCAAAATGAAATAACAGAACTCATTTGTATGGGTTATAGATGGTCAGCGTGGATTCGGTGGGTGAAGTGGCAGTTTCCATGCTGTATCTTTCAATCAATAAACAATTACTACTTAGGCATTAACATGCAACAAGCCCCTGTTGGTAGTGGCATGGAAAAATGTTAAAAGAACAGCCACAAATTCTTGTTAGGATTTATGGCATTACCAAGTTAGAAACACACGGGTCTTACTTGGAGATCCCTCCTCATGTACACCATTTTGTCCATTCCCATTGATACCAAGGTCTTTGACAAAATGAAGACTTCCTTCCTCATCTTCATTTTCATTGCAGGTTCTAACATATCGGCTAAAATGAAAAGGAATAGAAAAAGGAAAAATATCTCAGAAAATTAAATTTCCTAATGATTACATTGTGAGATGACAAAGGAAATGGCCAGAAGAAGAGCAGCCAGGTTGTGGGGAAATGAGGTGGCAAGAACCAGGATAAAAAGTATCAGTCATGTATACACTAAAATGGCTTACGGCAAAAGAGCGACACAGTGGTACAGCTGTTAGAGCCACTGCCTTACAGCCACAGAGACCCAGGTTCGATCCTGACCTCGAGTGCTGTCTGTGTGGAGTATGTATTCCCTGTGATCGTGTAGGTTTCCTGTGGGTGCTTCGGTTTCCTCCCGCATCTCAAAGACTTCTGGGTTTGTAGGTTAATTGGCATCTATAAAATCGCCCCTGATATATAGAGAGTGGATGAGAAAGCAGGTAACCTCGAAATAGCATGTGAACGGGTGATCAATGGTCCGTGGGCTGAAGGGACTATTTCCATGCTATATCTCCAAAACCTCAAGTGGCTTGGATTGTACGAAATGTGTAGGAAAGAACTGCAGATGCTAGATTAAATCGAAGGTAGACACAAAATGCTGGAGTAACTCAGTGGGACAAGCTGCATCTCTGGATAGAAGGAATGGATGACGTTTCGGGTCGAGACCCTTCCTCAGTCTGAAGTGTCGACCCGAAACGTCACCCATTCCTTCTCTCCAGAGATGCTGCTTGTCCCGCTGAGTTACTCCAGCATTTTGTGTCTACCGTTTTGAACTTATTTGGCTGTGGGAAGGGGGATGCAACACCACAGCAGCTGCCGCAACATAGATGGCAGTGCATATGTGCTGACTACAACCAAAATTAAGTGGATCTTTTATCAGGATGTAAGGCGGATTAGAACAAGTTTTTGGAAGGATGAGAATAAGGCAGCTACATACCACATTTTCATGAGCAATAGGTTGTAAAGCTTCTCCTCTGTTATGCTTCTCGGCACAGATATCATGAAGGGTTGGCCAAACAAGCAAGTGTTGCTGTGATGGCCATAGCTGGGCTGCCGATACTTCTCCCGCAGATACACTGGAATCACAACCATGTCCGTGTCTTCCGTCCTACTGCCCGTCACTTCAAAACTGCAACCACAAAATACTACATTTCACTACATTCTGCATTATCTTTTGACATAAATCAGTCGGCGCCTTGTTACATGAAAAATATTCATCTTCATGTGTGGGAGGGGTAAGAATGGATATGGCACACATACTCAATCAAGGCATAGGGCAAAACAGTTTGTTGCATGACACAGGGTACACCAAAGGCTGGAGAAACTCAGCGGGTGCAGCAGCATCTAAGGAGCGAAAGAGATAGGCGACGTTTCGGGTCGAGAAGAAGGGTCTCGACCTGAAACGCCGCCTATCTCCTTCGCTGAGTTTCTCCAGCCCTTTGTGTACCCACGATTCTCCAGCATCTGCAGTTCCTTCTTTAACATGTTGCATGACACAGCTGTGTAATTTTAAATTACTGACAAGGTCTCAGAACAATAAAGTGCTTAATTATTTAAGTGCTCTAAACATCCTAATACAGTTACTTGAAAGGTGAGAAATCATTACGGTAAATAGCTGCCCTTTCAACTTGAAAATTTTAATGAAGATGAACAAGAACCAATCTAATTAAGTCTCCACGGACCTATACATAATTTTTAATTTCATCATGATTTTTCTTAAAGTGCCCCAATATTATCCAATGGGATCGCACCACTAGCCACATTTTCCCTTTCTGCTTTCCGCAGAGACAGTTCCCTCCGTAATTCCTTGGTTAACCCGTCACTTCCCAACAAAGCACCCCCTCTCCAGGTATTTTCCCCTGCAACACCTGTCCATATACCTCCTCCCTTGAATCCGTCCAAGGACCCCGGCAGTTCTTTCAGGTGAGGCAGAGGTTCACTTGCACTTCCTGCAACCTCATCTACTGCATCCGCTGTTCCAGGCGCGGACTCCTACCTATTTGCGAGCCCCCCGATCATTTCGCTGAACAACTCCGCTCCCCCTCCCATATTGACCTTTCTGTCCTGGGCCTCCACCACTGTCAGAGTGAGGCCCAACGTAAATTGGAGGAACAGCATCTCAAATTTTTCGCCTGGGCAGCCTACAACCCAGCGGTAAGAATATGGATTTAAACTTTTCCCTTCTCACTTAATGGCCTCCAGGCCGTCACATTTCCTCCCTGAGAAAAAGGTTATCTGTCTATCTACCCTATCTATGCCTTCTCATAACTTTATACACTTCTATCAGGTCTCCCCTCAAACCCATTTTTTCCAGAGAAAACAATCCATGTCTGTCCAACCTCTCATTGTAACCAAATTAGACATAATTCTAGTAAACATCCTCCGTGCCTTTTCCAAAGCCTCCCAACAAATTATGTAATCCTTCATCCTCTTTAGTTTGGATCTAGTCGTGGTGCAATATCTAGTCATATGCAGTAGTTACTCAGTATTGTGGGTAAAGTGCCAAACAGACATTAAAGTATGCAATTATGGTTTGAATTTTTCCTTTCGTATTCTAGTTCTGTTCAGCGGTGTTTTTCTGTCAGCACTGAGCAAAATTGGCAATTAGAAACTTCAGGCAAACCTGATTTCTGAAATAAATTGCAAGCAAGCTGGTAACAGGTTGAAGGTGAGGGGGGAAAGTTTTAATTGAATCCAGAGGGCAATTGTTTTTTACACAAAGGATATATGGAACAATCTGCCGGAAGAGATAGTTGAGGCAGGTATTCTCACAATGTTTAAAAAACATGTGGACAAGTATATGGATGGGATAGGTTTGGAGGGATATGGGCCAAATGCATGCAGGTGCGACTGGTGCAGATCGGGCATGTTGGTCAGCTTGGGCTAGTAGGGCTGAAGGGCCTGTTTCCATGCTGTATGACTGACTATCATCTGCAGATTCAGAAATACCCACATTTTTACAAATTTGTCTTTGCTTGTAATCTACTCACTGTTAAGTCTATAAACAAATGCAATTATTCAGTAGTCAATGTACCATACAAGTATTCAATCTCAAAGGATTGAGTTCCTCAATATAATTTGATCAGTGCAATTTTAGGAAATAATACAAGGCTGGATAAAATATGTTCGTTTTTTGGAAAGATATAAATTTGACTTTATCTAGTTAAAACCCATGAGCAAATTGCTTTAGAAGCAGTTAATTAGTAAACTACACATGAACTTCTGAAGTCTTGCCAGAGTTCATTTGGTGGTGACAGACTCCTTGACGTCTCTCATCTCCTGAATTGACGATTCCAATGCACTCTTGGCTAATCTCCTTTGATAAATGCGAGGCCAACAAAACTCTCCAACTCAAGGCAAGCCCATGTCTCATATGTTTGATGACTTACACCCAGATAATTGAGGTAAAGTTTTCACTTAGAGTCTTGTGACTCTTTGTCGAACGATGGTCGAAGCAGAATCTGAATATTTTTTAGGCGTGGACAAAATCTTGATTAAAAAAGGGATTGAAGGTTCCATAGATGGAAATGTAAAGTTGCGGTTACAATCATTATCTTATGAAATGTTAGAGCAGGATTGTGACCCATTCCTAATCCTATTTCATATTTGTATTAAAATGAAAGTTATTGTGAATAGATGAGATTTAAATGCAATTGTTTTTGCCATTTTCCATTGTGCTACGGTGATAGCCCTTAGACAGGTGTCTTGTAAGTGCAGGGCAGTGCTAACTGTTCAACAAAGCATAACTGTTTTGCCACTGCTATTACATGTAAAACGGTGGAATGAGGGAATGATTGGAAAGATGCCTCCCATTGGGAGAGCGGCAAATAGTATTATTTCAGTAGATCATAGAGCTTTGGGGTGGTGCTGAGGGCTGAATTATTTACATCAA
The DNA here is from genome assembly GCA_035221665.1 of Okamejei kenojei. NCBI lineage: Eukaryota > Metazoa > Chordata > Chondrichthyes > Rajiformes > Rajidae > Okamejei > Okamejei kenojei. The sequence continues at coordinate 21,894,950 of CM069149.1, read as the reverse complement.
GTCAAAGGTACCAGAGAGATCCGCTTCTCAGCAGAAAAACAAAAACAGACATAGAAACATAGAAACATAGAAATTAGGTGCAGGAGTAGGCCATTCAGCCCTTCGAGCCTGCACCGCCATTCAATATGATCATGGCTGATCATCCAACTCAGTATCCCGTACCTGCCTTCTCTCCATACCCTTGATCCCTTAGCCACAAGGGCCACATCCAACTCACTCTTAAATATAGCAATGAACTGGCCTCAACTACCCTCTGTGGCAGAGAGTTCCAGAGACTCACCACTCTCTGTGTGAAAAAAGTCTTTCTCATCTCGGTCTTAAAGGATTTCCCCCTTATCCTTAAGCTGTGACCCCTTGTCCTGGACTTCCCCAACATCGGGAACAATCTTCCTGCATCTAGCCTGTCCAACCCCTTAAGAAATTTTGTAAGTTTCTATAAGATCCCCTCTCAATCTCCTTCAATCAATTAGAAAATCAGCTCATCCAAATCAATTTGGTAGCCCAATTATCAACTCATTCTCATATATTTACACTGTAAAGCAGTTTTATAACGTTGAATTTACCTCTACAAAGTGGCACAGCGATAGAGTTGTCGCCTTACAGTGGCTGAGATCTGGGTTCGATACTGACTACGGGTGCTGTTTGTACGGAGTTCTCCATGTGACTGTGGGTATTCTCTGGGTTCTCCGGTTTCCTCCAAGACTCCGAAGATGTGCAAGTTTGCGGGTTAATTGGCTTCGGTAAAATTGTAAATGGTCCCTTGTGTGTAGAATAGTGCTAGTGTACGGGGATCGCTAGTTGGTGCGGACTCTGTGGGCCGAACGGCCTATTTCTGAGCTGTATGCATAAAGTCTAAATGGAAAATATTGACCTGCTAATCCCTTTGTCTGATGTTTATATTCAATGATCATTAAATACTATAAAAATGCCAAGTTGTTCCACTACTCACACAAAAATGTCATCTCTTTCCATAATGCTACTCAGGTTTTCATCCATAGAAAAGATTCGATGAAACCGGTGATTGTATATATCGGTGACAACCATCTGAGTATGAAGCACAACATTGTTTCAATGGATATGCCAAAAGGCAAAAGAAAACCAATTATTCAGAATTGGAATAACTGCAACTCTTACCTTGTCTGCAGGGACATGTGAAAGAGTAGACAACGCTTCACACAGATCGGAAATTATGCCGATTTTGGGAACAACTATTTTATACTGGAATAAAACAGAAGGTTCAGTTCAACATTTGTTTTTCATCTTTCGGGAAAAATTATCTTTTGAAATTCTTACATGCAGATATTTTTGTGCCATCATTCTGTAAACCAAGTTTCATTCTTCCACAGAACATGTCTACCCTCAACTCAAATTGGAGCAAAATTTGTTGTTGACTGCTTTATCCATTATGGATGCACTCTTCCCTCTGCATGACCACTTCAGGCACCCCATAACACCTATTCATCTACTTCATTTATCTATGTTTTGCCTCTGAGCGAAGCCTTGTATGGTCATGGGATCATTCTACTATTTAGACACTGTGACGCAATCAAACTGTCTGCTCCACATCCATGGCAGTATGGACCTTTTCAAATATTAGACTTCAGAGATACAGCGTGGAAACAGGCTCTTTGGCCTACTGAATTTGCACCAACCAGCGATCACCTTGTCCTACTATCATCACTATCCTACACACCAGGGCCAAGTTACAATTTTACCTAATCCAATTAACCTATAAACCTGCGATGGGAGAAAACCCACACGATCACAGGGAAAACGCACAAACGCCGTACACACAGTCAAACTCGGGCTCTGCCGCTGGAAGGCAGCAGCTCTATGTGTGAGCCACTGTGCCACCCCAGGTCCATGATCACTACAACCTGGTCCAGTATCTTTGGCTTCTCATCTGTGTAACCCTTCCTCCAGCTGTGATAAAAGGCCATCTGTGTAACTTCCTCCAGCTGTGATAAAAGGCCATCATATCCAAATTATAACGGTTCCTCACTAGATATTCTGTTTGGCCATTGCATTTCAGAAAATGCTGGAAACACTCAAGCAACAGCTAAGGAATGAGAAACACAGTTAAAGTTTCAAGTTGGAGAAACTGTGTGAAAATTTTTAGTTGTTTCTCTTTCCATAAATGCTGTATTTCCTTATTCCAAAGAAGTTCCTTGCTACTCTATTATTCTCCTTATGACCTTCCCCTGTGCACTGGTTTAATCTCTCCAAAGCTGGAAATGCCTGATCCTGCAATTTTGCTACTTAACGCCACAGGCAGGGATAAACAATAAAACAAATTAAAACAATACAATCTATTTTGACATGAGAAAAGAAAGTTATCCTGTCCCATACGAATTGGTCACCAGCAGTATTTTTTTCACACTTTTGAGTTAGTGAAAGCCCCAACAGTTTTCTCTTTTATAACTAACTATTCTGGCACCCTTCTGTGCTCATCGGTCTTGCATCTAGTTTAGTAGCCAGAAAGTGGGATTAGATTTCTCCAAAATGATGAAATTTGAGGTGTCTTCTGATGGCTGAGACAAGTTGACAAATTAATTACAGTATGCGAGGAGCCGCGATATTAAAGGTAGCTCAGAATTATTGTAGCCGCCAATCTTTTCAGACGTTCCTTTGAGTGAACACATTATATTTAAAAATAGAACATTTAAACTGTCAAAAAAATTGAGATATTACAAATTGTATCACTCTCTAATTGGCATCATGGCATCTCTCCCCCCCCCCCCCCCCCCCCCCCCCCCCCCCCCCCCTGCAGCTTGCTTCAGTATCAGACCTCAGTACACAAACACCACCCCACCACACTGCAATCCCTATCACAATCATTTCACTTCCCGATTCCTCTCCCTTTACTTCAGCCTTTCTCACCAAGGATGAGTTTTTATTTCGGTTCTCCAAACTCAGTCACTTACTCTTGTATTTCCTACCCCAACGCTATTTCCCTTAGTCATTCTCCGACCAGGATGACTTGCTTCCGCTACAGTTCTGAGGTGGCTGATGAGGTCCATGTGAATCGGCAGATTCTGCCGCAGGTGGGGCAGGTGGTGCTTGAAGGGGGGCGTGGGAATGCTGTACGCCACTTGTGCTCTTTTCAATGGCTCTCTCATTCTTGACACTAGAGGTGTCAAAACGCCTTCCAAAACACTCTTCCGTTGCGTGAGTACAATCCAGGAATTGGAGTGGACGTTACAGTTTTGCAAAAAAACAAAATCATAGAGGCAGCACAGTGGCGCAGCGGTAGAGTTGCTGCCTGACTATGGGTGCCGTCTGTGTGAGGTTTTACGTTCTTCCTGTGACCGCCTGGTGTTCTCTGGGGTCTCCTGTTTCTTCCCACATTCCAAAATGTCTTTCTATTAGTAGCTCGGGGAAGGTTTTTTTTCTCTTTTTCTTCCTAATTTCTCTTGTTCTGGTATGGCTTGGTAAAAGGCTTCAGAAACTTAAAATAACTTTGTAAATGTAATAATCTATTGAATATATTACTCAGCTAGATGCCCATTGTTCTACGTATAAAATTGGCAATCAAACCATGGCTAAAGACGGCCAGAACTTGCATGTTTCAACTATTACATTAAACATTGCTTCACGTACCTGCATAGGTTTGGTGAGTGGATCATTTCCAACAAGGAAAACCTCCAAAGTGCGCTCTTTTTTCAAGGGTAAAGGAAGCGTTAAATAGCAAAATGGGTCAAATGTCACAGAAATCTTTGCACACTCGGGACAAACGAGTGTAGATTTAAAAAGACCGTGAAAAATATCAACAATGATTGAGTCATTTCGTTTCCTGTGGTTTTCCCAGGCCTCCTTAGCAACCACCTTGGAAAGGGGGAAAAAAAGATTGATATAGGTATCAGGGCACAAAGCAACAGATCCAATTAATCACCTATCAAATGCCTACTTTACAAGTTACCACTTCACTTTAAGAATAAGATTTGAACTAAAATGTTTATGCCTGAATTTAAAAAAAAAGTATTGTATTAAAAGCACACCAATAGGCTACTGGACAATCAGGTCCATGATAGTGCTTTCTCTTCTCACAAGCCTCCTCCCAAGCCATTTCATCCAAGCCTTGTTTGAATACTTTTACATCTTATGATGATATAGCTTCTTCTTCGGTTTTTTGTTCAGTGACATTTTCTTTAAATGACCCCACTGTGCTCTATGTTCCATATGCATCTGAACCATTATACAATTTCTATTCCCTACATTTCAGTGGTCATTGTCATTCAACAAATATAGTCATAAATACTGGACAGTGAGAAATTTTGCATCCTACTGGAATCATGATTACTACAATAATATACTAGGATATCGGAAATAAACACTGTTGTTACATGAGAATGCATGCAATTAACCTTTCGGCACTTGTGAATAGAAGCTGATGAACTACGCTAGTAGGATCATTCGGGGATGGAGGAGATTGAACAATTACCATATTTCCCATGATGTGGGATGAGGCTGTAAAAGGACAGGGCCGCTGGGTGGGGGGGGGGGGGGGGGGGGGGGGGAAAGAGTTCCTTTCACAGCGTGTGGGGAGTCTGGCCCGGGTCAGCGCAAATTGGCTGATCCGCCAGGGGTAGAGTTACGGGGAGGACAGGAGCGTTGATAAGGAAGGGGTCGGGGATCATGCCAGCAACTCATTCACTCACCGCTGCCGCGACGCTTCCGGCGCGGAGCCACCGCATTGTGGCAGGGGAGGGAAGAAGCTCGGGACCGGACAGCGGAACAATCCTCCACCTCAGCGCCTTCTGCCGGCCCGTCCGCCAGCCAGCCACAGTGTCCTTTGGCACATGCGCAACCGGTGGAGGTGGTGGTTGGTGGGTAGCTACTGGGTGGAAGGCTGGCTGCTGCTTCCCGGGCTCTCTCTCTCTCTCTCTCTCCACTAGTCCCGGGGCGGCCTGGGCGTTACAGCCAGTCCTGGGGCTCGCAGGCGACCTGAGAACTCCGCTCTTTGATCTTTGCTGGAATCTGCAGTTAGTCCCGGGGAAGCGAGGGATCTGGGAACTGAAGCCAGTCCCAGGGATGTGAGGGATCCGGGAACTGAAGCCAGTCTCCGGGCACGCAGGCGATGTTGTTGACCCCCGGACTAAACCAAACCCTTGATCCTGTCCCGCCATCCTTTTCTCAAAATTTAGCAACTTAAATTGGGGGTGTGTCTGCGACACGGGTGCGTCTTAATTGCTGGGAAATACGGTAATATCTATACTTTTATATTTTTCACAGTTTATTTAATCTCCTACCTGCGAGAAGGTAGAATTACATTGAGCTATAGCTGAATCTTGCCGGAAACTTACCATTTAGGGTCGCTTAGTCAATAGAGAGCCATTTTGCTGACATACGTTTTGAGTCTGTTGATGAAAAGCTCTCGCTGTGGGATCAGAGGCTAATGAGTTGGCTTTGATGTTCTAAGTCTGTGGAGCTCTGAGCACCAATTTTAGCAATGCAGCGAATGGGGAAAGGAGAACATTACATCTTGAAATTACTTAATCAAAACAGTTCCTTACTAAAATATGAATATGGATTTGTTTGTACCTCGTCAGGTCTTCCTTCTGCATCTTTCAGCTGAATATATGGCTTTTTTCTAATCCTATTCAAATCTTCATGTAAACCATCGAGGAGAAAGGCAAGCAATTCTTGAGAATCCTGTTGCTGGTAGCCCGAAAATTGAGGAGCAAAGCGACCCACTTGAGTCTACAGCATGAAATGGATAATAGACGTTATACAGTAAATTAATGGCTGAAGTGCAAAGAATGACACAAACATAATTTGCAAGCATTTGGCAGAAGACGGACATTGAAACAAAGCCTATGGGTTATAGTCTAAGTTTATAACTGCAGTACTTCACAGGTTTAGTTTAGTGATATATTGCTGAAACAGGCACCTATGGCCCACCGAGACAACGCCAACCAACGATCCCTGTGCACTAGCACTAACCTACAGGCTGTGGTCAATTTACATTTTTTGTTTTAATCAAAGCCAAATTAACCTACAAACCTGCACGTCTTTGCAGTGTGGGAGGAAACCTGAGCACCCGGGGAAAACCCACGTGGTCACGAGTAGAACATATAAATTCTGTACAGACATCACCCAGTCAGGGTTGAACCCTGGTCTCTGGTGCTGTGAGGCAGAAACTCTAATGCTGCTGCCCTAGAAAATTTACATAGGTCAGTTAATCTATTGCATCTGTGATAATTTGAGTAATTTTCTTTGTCTTTTATAAAACCCTTTCTATTATTTAGGCTATTGTATCTAAATGAAAAATAATTGACCAACAACCACGTGTTACCATTTTGTGTCCCAACAACTCAATACATGTACTGCAAAGCAAGACTAACCTGGTCTGATACCAACTTAGGCCCAGAATATGATACCAACTTAGGCTCAGATGCAACTGTTCACCCACAAATAAAAAAGGAGCTTCCCAGATGTTCAAGAAGTTTGAACAAGGAAATAAATGGTGGTTTTGGGTTAATCTGGTCACTATTGAGATTAGGAGAAATATTTCCAGAAATCTGCTTCCAGTAAAATACATATCCACGCAAACATACAGAAGTATGGGTGCAGACTGATTAAAGACAGAAATAAATATTTTTTGGAGACTCATCATGTCCTGAAGCAACTTGTGAACATTGCAGCTGACATGTGTCCGAATCTCCACAAGTACTTTCTGAACACTAAAGTTACCTGGTTAAAATCTCAGCCTGGTGTTTAAACATTTAATCCCACGATCCACATGAACAACTAAGCATGGATTTTTATGGGCCTGTCCCACTTAGGCGATTTTTCAGAGTCAGAGTGGAACACACACACACACACATCGCAAAGGCGCGGGCCCTGGCAAGCGGGGGGAGCGCTGTCTGAAATTCACACGGTGCAAAGCCAAGGTGATACAGACAGCGATGAACAGGAAGGTTGGAGCTGTAATTAAGATGGCTAAAGCGTACGGTAAGTCCTTTAAAAGGGGAGGGGGAAGAAGGAAGAAGAAGGATGGAGAAGGAGTGGAGACAACTGTTAAGAAGCCAGACAACATTTAAGAAGGCAGAGGATACACGGCTGTGAAGTTCGGCGGACATTTAACATTACCGGTCGGTTATCCTTGGTTCTGAAAACTACTGCTTAAGTTCTTTCCCCCCAATGAGCCAATGAAATTCACCGGTCAGCACCGGCTCCAACCTACGAGAACCTAAGAGATCCTTTGACCTCCTGGAAACCCTTCAGGACCTCCTTGCAACCCACCTATGACTCGTGAATTCTCGCTACTCTCCATGCCGGCTTCAATCTAGTCGGCGCTAATTTTTCAACATGTTGAAAAATTCTTGGCGACCATAATGAGGCCGCGACTAGTTCCCAGAATGTGGGAACTTCTCACGACCATGATGGCGACTCCCCAGCAACCACACACGAACATGTGGTGACTGCAAAGTCTCCAGCCGTCGCCTAAAAAGTCACCTGTGGGATAGGCCAATATGTGTCCACTTTTGGTGAATACCATGTTCCAACCTGGGTTAATTTTTAATGTCTGTCCCCTAATCTTACAACATTTAAGAATTTCTCACCCGTGAAAACATCTTGACACCTAACCCCATTATATACGTTAGGATTTACTGTATTTCGATAAGATCCTCCCTCATTCTTCTGAACTCTGAAGAAAATATATCTAATTTATTTCATTGCTTATGATAGGGTAATGCTCGCATCCCAGATTTTAGCCTAGTGAATCTGGTCTTGGACCCAATAGTCCAATTCCACTATCTCTTCACTTAAATAAGCAGACAAAAATTATGCAAGGACCACCAGATGTAGCCTCACTAGTATCCCAAACTCCAATATATATCAATATTGCCATCATTGCCCATTTGTAATTTCAAAACAAAGCATTGATTTATTTTGTCAGAGAACCTTGCTTAGACACGATATATGATATTAAGACCTAACCATTTTTTAAAAACTTCAAATTTACCATGCAAATTTATCCTTTTATTTCCAAGTTGCAGAATTGTTAATTTAGGTTTTCTCCACAACTAGGACAACCATGACAGCCAGGATGAAAAGGAATACTGCATACACTTTATTTGGGTCAACGAATAAACAAAAAGCTTAAATCAACTTAAAATAAACCACAATAAACTTGCAGCATGAAACTATATCAATTTGAAGTTAACTTCAGACTGGTATATTTTATACATACCTTAAATGCTCTTGGTGTAACATAGCTATATTTGCCTGACCACATCTGTTTGATGAGGTCTGCATAGGCGTTAGCTATTTCTCCTTTCATTCCCAGTAGGTTGTCATGATTTAATTCATCCACATATTCATCAGACAGGAAATATTCTGTCAGTGGAGGAGTATTACTTAGACACTTAAAGAAAGCAAAGAAACATACATAGTAAGATGCAGAATAATCACAAGGTTTTATTAACTAGCTCTTCCAAATTCTATAAGATGGACTATTATAAGAGATATAGTTGATGAAACGGTTTTGGGGAATGCATGGTACTGCATGTCAAAGAAGAGCTTAGATCATGGAGACACGAGACACTGCAGATGCTGGAATTTTGAGCAAAACACAAAATGCTGGTGTAACTCAGCGGGTCACGCAGTGGGTTCAGTCAGTCTGTAGAAGGGTTCCACCATGAAACCTCGCCTATCCATATAACCTGAGATGCTGCCTGACCTGCTGCGTTACTCCAGCACTGTGTGTCAACCACATGAGATGCTGCCTGGCCCGCTGAGTTGCTCCAGTTCTTAAGGGTTTGAATCATGGTTCAAAGGATTTAGCTGCTTGGTAAAAAATAAAATTAGCTCCTGGTATTCAGGTTGCCCCATTATGGTGCCGCTGGCAGAGAAAGTGGCTGTGAATGAATCACAATACAAACTTGAGCTGACTTTGGTTTCAATCATTTAGGGGTAAAATGCAGATAACGAAGAGAGGGCCAAATGCCAATTTCATCTTGTTGTGGGAGTCCAGAGTTAGCAAATCTAGGCAGCATGTGCTTAATTATATTGGTAGTTCTCCAAAAGTAGAAATGTGACAAACCAAACACAATGTATATAGGAAATTAAATGTACAACGAATAATTGGAGTCATTCCTGCCACATCAACCAGAGGAAACGAGAAACTAAATATTAGGAGGCAAAGTCACCCTATTGCATTTATTCATTCAGTCAAATTACTTTGTTGCTTAACAATCCAGATGGCTCAAGTAATTAAGTCTGATAGGAAATGAAAGCCGCGAAAAGCAATTTTATTTTCTGTTAATGTCTGTTTATTAGCTTTCTCTTGTGGAACTTTTGGACGCAGCAACAAATATTTCAGTTTTCAGTTCATCAATGATCTGTATTAAATACATCCTCCAGGCACTTAGAACAGGGACAGAAGAAATCAGTGGGCACAAAGCTAACAACAGGAGTGAAGTATGAAATAAAATGAGAAATTATTAAGAGACAGGTCAATCAATATCTCAAAATGATCTATGATTCAGATGTAGACTAAAAGAAAAATCTGAAGCCCTGCGTTATCAGAACAGAACATTAGCTAAGGGTTCTCCGACTTGTTTAGTGCCACCAAAATAGCATTTTGGACCAGTTCCGATGCCACTTTGTAGTGCTCAGAAGTGACGGCCTTGGTAGGTCACTGATTTCCAGACCTTGAATATCTAATGGTGAAGTGATGTCTTTACTATCTACTGTGGGAATTCACCAGCCATCCGGACAACAGTTTGAATCCACCCCATGCACACATCAAGCTTGCACTAGATGTACTGCACACCACTTCTAATATTCTCAAAACAAAATACCCTGTGGCCTTGTTCACTGTAGTTGGGACTAACAAACTAAGAGTGTGCTAACAAAATAATACCAACACAACTCCTGTCTCAATACAGGCTTGTACATGCTCAACCATTGCAATACAACTAAAGACACCTACCACTCCACCCACTGCCTGCACTTTGGAAAATCAGATCACCAAGCTCTGCTTCTTCTCCCTGGTCACAAGCAGACCCTGAAGCGCAAGGATCCGACACAAATTTACACAGCGCTGGACTGAGAAAAATAGACAACATCCTAAATTACTGCTTTTGTATGTGTGGACTGGGTCCACATTCAAGGACTCGGCAGCCAATCTAAATGCGCATGCCGCTTTGACATCCATCATCATGAAGTGCTTCAAGATGCTGGTCATGGCATACAGGCTCCAGTCTCCTAGGCAGCCTTGATCCACTGCAATCTTCCAAAACAGGTCCACCGCAGATGCCATCTCCCTGGCCTTACACTCATCCCTAGAATATTGGGATAGCAAAAAACACCTATAACAGACTCCTATGAATCTATACTATTACTAAAAACTCTCATCTTGACCACTTCCGGTCTGTGTTGTATTTAAATTTGCACAAAAACGCTACCCTATTTCGCTAGGATTTTTAAGCCACCTTACTCACCGTTCTCCTCTGCAAGAGGGGTCTGCATTCTGCGAGCGGGGGCTGTGTTCTGTGTTCTGCAAGTGGGGCCCCACACCACCCCCTTCCACATGCACCCCCTCCCCTACACCCACAACCCCCACCCCCTCCCTTCCCTACACCCTCCCTCCCCTACAAACCCCCCTCCCCTACATACGCCCTCGCCCACCCTCCCCCACCATCTCCACCACCCCCACCATCCCCCCCTATCCCCACCATCCCCCCTATCCCCACCATCCCCCCCTACCCTCACCATTCCCCTCCTACCCCCACCATCCCCACCCTACCCTCACTATCCCCCCTCTACCCCCACCATCCACCCCCCCCACCCTAATACCCCCTCTCATCTCCAAATTCTGGGACCTAGGACTTAGCACCTCCTTTGCAACTGGCTCCTCGACTTCCTGGCCTACTAATTACAATCAGCAAGGATTGGCAACACCACTTCCATCATAATCCTCAACACTGGTGCCCTGCCAGGCTGTGTACTCAGTTGTTTGCTAGACTCCCTTGCACACTTCATGTCTGTGTGGCTAAATTCTACTGCACCTGCATATACAAGTTTGCAAATGGCGCTGCAGTAGTCCGTCAGTTCTCAAACAACGACAAAACAGAGTACAGGAAAGAGACGGAGCACTTCGTGGCATAGTGCCGAAACAACAACCTCTCCCTCAGTGACAGCAAAACCAATGAGCTGGTTATCGTCTTCAGGAAGTTGGGTGCAGTACATGTCCTTCTCAATATATTTACTGCTGAGGGAGAGAGAGTCGAATGCTTCATGTTCCTGGGTGTAAACATCACTAATTTGTCCTGGTGCAACCACATTGACATTATGGTAAAAAATACTAACCTCTGTCTTCACTTTCTCAGAAGGTTAAAGAAATTTGTTTCTAATCTTTCGTACCAATTTCTACAGATGCATCATAGAAAACATCCTATCGAGATGCATCACACATGGAATGGTTAGTGCCCTGCCCAAGATAACACAAGCCTCCCTCCCCATCAACTCCTCCCTATTCATCCTTATCTTCAATAATTTGATTTGTTGCAATGTGAACACAATGGATTAATGTTTACGCAGGAAGTAAATATTATGGCTTACTATAACACTCTTTTTACAAGTGGTCAGATTGCCTCCAGTTCAGAATTCTGATCACTAGAGTAACCATCTGAGGTAAGATCTCTCCCTAACTCTCTGAGTGAACAAACTCCTCACCTCAGTCTTAAATAGTCAGACTCTCAGTGACAGATTACGAGCGCTAATTCTCCAACCAGAATGAAAATCACTGGGCAACCAAATCCATAAAGAATTAGTCACCGCCAGCTATCTAAAGATGAATAGAGACTTGCATAGTATAACCTCCTCCACTCATCATCTTAATTGCATGGAGAGCATTCAGTAGCTACTTTAGAATTAATTGTAACTTTTGTTAAATTCTCCAAACATGTAGCAGTTGGAAGGGAACACATATTCTTCCAAATATTACTGAACCATACAAATGTATATTTCTATTACAAAAGCAGAGTATGCAGAAGGGGGAATGTAGAAACAAAGAACTGCAGATAGTTTATATTAAATATAGACACAAAGTTCTGGAGTAACTCAGCAGGTGAAAGCAACATCTCTGGAGGAAAAGGGTCGGTGATGTTTCGGTTCGGAAAAGGGATTGTGTGCTCTCCCACTTGTTAATTAACTCTTACCAAATTTACAAAACCAGTAAAGTTTGCTCAATTAGTTTAAATGGCTTGTCTTAAACCCTGAACAGTAAGCTTCAGTAAGCCATACATCAAATGGTTACTTCTATTGATTTCATATTGTGCAATTCCATAAGGGTTCCAGAAACATTTCAACAACAATTTTAGGAACATAGAAGGAAATCCACATATTTCAGAAACTGCGAGACAGGGCGAACGCTTCTGGGATATAAATTTCTAATTCAATTCTGGAAAATCTTAGAAGGCTGTCATTTAGCCCATTGTGCTGATGCTTGTTGATGAAGACTTACTGAGACTAATCCTTTCAGTTTCTATTCTCAAGAATACCATGCGCTATTTGAAGGTTATTTTTAAGTATAATAGGATTTTTGTCCCCATCAGGAGTGGAACACCCACAATCTGAATGAAAAACACTTCCCCCTCATTCTACTGTCTTAAATATTTGCTGAAGGATAATTGGTCCTTCCCATTCACCAAATCTAGGCTTCCCATCTTTAAGCAGCTCAATTAAATCTTTACTCTACCTTCTTTGTATGGAAATGAACAAAATAGGCATATCAATCTATTCCCATAACTAATGTTTTCCTGCTTTGACAAATGTTTTGCCAATCACCTCTGCTTCCCTTCTTGAGGGCCATCACATCCTTCCTGTGATATGAAAGAAGCTTCTGTTCCTTCACTGTCCAGTAATGAGGAGAAAATCTATCAATTTGCTGCAGTTTCTGCAGCCTTTTATATTATTTCAATAGCAGTTCAAATAAACTGAGATCGCCTGATCTTCACATAGCAATTGAAAAATATTCTATTGACTGAATTAGTCCAGAAATTAGTTCAAACTGGATCCATTTTCTTCGACTAACATGGACGTTTTTTTTTAAAGAATATTAATTCAAAGCACAGTTAACATTAAAAATTACGTATATAGCAATTGATGGAGCAAATGATCCAGTTAAACCACCGTTAATGATTTTAAAAATGTCAGCTACAGGTGGTGCAATGAACACATTAAAAATCTTGTGCAATAAAATTATTTCAGTATTTAAAGTTTGACCACTCTCAAGTTTATCAATACATTTTTATAGGAAAGAAAACAAAACAATAACACTTTGTTGAGGGGGGTGACAGATTTTATGCTTCTGATCCTGTAAGTGATTAAATGGAAACAAACTGCATCCTAACCAAGGGAATTTACTTGCAAATTCTCGACCCTGTCCCTCAGCCCGACAATTACATATTAATCAACAAGGTCCATTGCACGGAATAGTTTCTCCATTCCTTGTGCTCACACACCAAGAATCTGCAGCTAGGCTTCTAGTGTGATGAAAGACACAGCCCTCAAATAGTTTAATACTTACAACACGGAATGATGAGACGTCTTTCCACAATGACCTACCTGAACTGCTGAGTTCATAAAGCACGTGTTACCCAAATTACTGAGGCCACAGAGACCAGCTTGTTCACTGTGTCTTCCTGGTTCTAGATAATCGTAGCTGTTATAGCCAGAATATGGGGGGATACAGTAGTTTGAATTTTTCACACTGAAAGAAAAAAGACGGAGTATTTAGTTTTAAAAAACATTAAATACCCTTTTTCATTGGGAAACATTTGAAAGAAAAAAAGAGTATTTGCAATGGAAAAATATTAAACTTTAAATGAAAAAATGTACTGCAGAGCACCAAATTTAGTTGTTGTATCACTGTCATAATGCATAAATCTGTAACACTACCAGATCACCCACAAAGTACTAGGATCGCTACCATTCATCTACAGAAGCTTTTTCACAGCTCACTTTCTTTTCCACTTCTCCATCTAAGTTTAAACAGTTTGACTTTATGCACCAGCAACATAGAATCATCTCATTTCTTCCTTTTTACTGCATTAAATCATCATGGAGGCAAGGCTAACAGGAATCTGGGAGGAAAGGAGAGAGTGCTTCAGTTACAGGTGAGGGTGTAGGCATTCCAAAGGGCCTCCCATGACATCACTGACTCAGTGCATTAGAGCATCTATATATAGTGTGCTCTGCTAAAACAGCACAATCTAGGTTTCACATGCAGTGAGGAGCCTGTGGTGGAATAGGGAACTGACTAATGCATCCTGGCAAACAAGCTATGCAGAAAAGCAACGCCCCTGACAATTTGGGACTGGGGAAAAAAAAACCCTGCCCGTACTTCAGCGATACTGGAAAGGATGCAGAGGTCTGGGCAAAAAAAACTGCAATGAGCTAAAGGCCGAGCTTAATAAATAAGCATTACAATATCAAATGCTTCAGGACATAATATCAGGAATTCTAGACATCTGTGTTGCCATAAAAGTCGCAAAGACTAATATACAATATACTTCAATAATTTTTTTTTTTTTTAGCATTTAATAAATAATGCACCCAAGTGAATCAATTAAGTCTTTCAAGGTGATTTACACTGATCAGAAAGACATCAATCTGCTACTAAGTACAGTAACTGCAAAGAGCCAGCTTAATGTCCGATCTCTCTGGTTAAAGGGATGTTCTAAAATGAAACTAGCAAAGTAAAAGAAAAGCAAAAACGACATAAATAACAAAAGCACCTTCCTAAATGTATAATTTCACTGTAATTACCAATCCCAGTGTTATACAGCAAATGAATGTAGAACATAGAACAGTGCAGCACTGGAACAGGCCCTTCGGCCCACAATATCCGTGACATGCATTATGCTAAAATAAACTAATCTCATCTGCCTGCACATGTTCCACCTCCCTCCATTCCCCCAATATGTGTGTGCCTACGGTACTGGGTACTCTCATCTTCCAATAATCTTTGTGATGTACATAAATTTTGCATCTCTAAAAGAAACGTATGCAAGGTAAATGTAATTGAAGGGAATTTAATTTTCAAGAACTCACGTGCATCAAATTAAAAAAAATTAGACTGGTAAGAAGGGCCAACAAAGAAATTATCAAGCACATCTTTAAATTCCTATGATTCTGAAGTCAACCGTATTTGAAATTCAATCCGATCTTGTACCATTTTAGTGCAGAGGTGAAGCAAGATATCAAGTAGGGATTTATGATCAAATACAATTTAAGTAAAAGGAACAGGAGTCAGTCATTCAACTTATTTAGCCTGTTCTATCATTCAATAGGATCACGACAGATCTGACATTCCTAAAGTCCATTTTCCTGCCAAAGCTGTAATTTCCTTACTGATTAGACATCACAGCCTTAAATATATGCATCGACTGCCCTCAACCCCCAGCTCTGTGGTAGTAGTTCAGAACATTCATTTGAATCTCTCACTCAGAAGCAGAAGCGAAAGCTCAAAGATCCAAATACATATCTCAGTCTGCAGAATATACCTGAACCCGAGGTAAAGAAGATAATTAAAGCTTAATTATTATAACATAGCAACTGCAATACAGGGAAAGAATATTACAAATGAGTGTGGTAATGAAAATACATTTTACAGTACTCCACTAAAAAGATGAGAGGTCCAGGAACTGATTCAAGGGCGGCACGGTGGCGCAGCGGTAGAGCTGCTGCCTTACAGCAATTGCAGTGCCAGAGACTGGAGTTCGATCCCGACTACGGGTGCTATCTGTATGGAGTTTGTACGTTCCCCCCTTGACCTGCATGGGTTTTCTCTGAGATCTTTGGTTTCCTCCCACACTCCAAAGATATACAGGCATGTAGGTAAATTGGCTTGGTAAATGTTGAAATGTGCATAGGATAGTGTTAATATGCGGGGATCGCTGGTTGGCGCAGACCCTATGGGCCGAAGGGCCTGTTTCCATGCTGTATCTCCAAACTAAACTGCAAAGATCGTTAAAAATGGCAATGGTCCAAAAATATTTCAAGTGAAAACAAGTGCTATGTAAAACAGCCACATCTGCTTTTTACACCAGAAACAGTCACGTCTTCTTAACAGTTTCAAAGCAGATGCGAGGCAGGCTGGATAATTTATTTGCATTCTCAAAAGTTACCAGATCAGCTGCAAAACTGCGTCAGAGTGGAAATTGTAGGATAAACGAAAATGCCTCATTTTTTGGGCAAGAGGTTGAAATTCACATACTGGAATGAAAATATCTTTAACCTTAAAGCCTTAGTATCAGTAAATAAGGATCAAATATATGAGAAACTGAGCACTATTTTAATTTACAGAGCACAAGTAATGTTAGAAGAAACTGAACATCATGCCACTTTAACTTGGCATCATGTTTGGTACAGACATTGTGGGTTGTAGGCCGATGCTGTTCTATGTATCTTCAAGAAACAATAAGGAAACATGGGGAGTGGGAAGTACAGAGTTCAGCTGTGATAAATCTGACCTGTTCTACCAACAAGCTGGTTTAATTTAAATACAAGAAATCTACTTCCACTTCCTTGGGAGTTTGGACATTGAATGTAGACCCTACACTGCTGATTAAGTATCAACACTTAACACCTGAGTTGCAGCCTTACAGCAACAGAGACCTGGGTTCGATCCTGACTACGGGTGCTATTTGTATGGAGATTGTACATTCTTTCTGTGACTGCGAATATTCTGTCCGGGTGCTCCGGTTCCTTCCAAACTCAAAAAATGTACAGACTTGTAGGTTAATTGGCTTGAGTAAAATAAAATTGTCCCTAGCGTGTAGGCTGGTGCTCGTGTACGGGTTGATCGTTGGTCGACACGGGCTCAGTGGGCCGAAGAACCTGCTTCCACGCTGTATCTCTAAAGTCTAACATTAGATTATTTATTCTCAACATCTTCCCACCACCATAGGCAGTGTGCAATATGTCAGGCTTCACTGGATATAAGAGCCTTGTGTAATGAATAACTGAGCAAGGCGTCACACCAAGGACCGAGCACTTGCAGAATCAGATCCCAGCAATGAAGCAAATGTACAGATCTGCTTTCATACGAAAACTGGTTGAACACCAAGCGTCTTGTTTCTGTTTTCATCATCGGCGGTCACTCAAAACGAGTATGACTGTCCTCTCATGGTGGACGCCTGTGCGTGACTTTGTTTAACATGGAGAGACTGGTGCACAGACAGTCACCACACGGTCCTTGTCAGATTTGGGTCAGAATCCAAGATGACCGGAGAACCTTTTCTGCTGTAGCCTTCATCGGCCTTCCCAGCCGTTGTGACGCCCCACTAAAGTCAGCCATCATCCTCCGCCTGTTCCACCGTTGAGGTCTTGGTTGGATAGTGTTAGTGTGCAGGGATTATTGGTGGGCACAACCTTGGTGGGCCGAAGGGCCTCTTTCTGCCTTGTATCTCTAAACTAAACTAAGAAGTTAAAAATACTGTTTAATATTCCTGTGATTGAGAGATGCTTGACATTGAAAACAGAACGTTGCAAGAAGGAAAAATAATGTCGGATATGTTAATAAACTCAATGTCGGACATGTTAATAAACTTAAGCCAGCAACTCTAATTACAAAACCATACTTGCAAATGGTCATACGGTTCAAAGAATATAATTTGCACGTTTAAAAACAGCAATGATCCAAATAGTTATCCATTGTTAAAATAGGAATTCCATAATGTATAATATTTTACAATTCATTTCCTTTACTAAAAAGTAACTTTCTTTCCATAGACATTTGCCTTATTAATAATGCAATTTGCCTTTGCATCATTTTGGGTGAATATATATTAAAAACAGATTGTTGTATTGTTGCCCCAAATAAATAGTTTTTGCCAAATTTAAGATGTTTACCATTTTGTTTGGCTGGTTTTAATTTTACCCATAATTTGCCATTTTCCAATGGCAATCAATATGTTGGCAACCATCATATAGAGAGTCGGGATCAAGCCAATGAAGGAACAAAATCGCAAAGTTTACTGCCCAAGATGCTTCCTAAATGCACATCAATTTAAACGGATCACAATATTCTTTAAACTGCAACATTGATTTTGCCCACAGGGAATCCTTGTAAAAGGGCTCTGATGTACAGCTGCATTGTTTAATATTTGTAATACTAAAAAAGCACTTCAAATAACTAAATACCTATTTGGAAAACTATTACGTTTTTTCAAGACTCATAATTTGTCATTACTTGTAGTTTTCCTCTGACTGACCAGAACACACTGTGGCAATGGGAAATACACTGGTAAGATGCTCTGCCATGGCTTGTATTCACAGTAACACTTCAATGTTACTTTTGGTTCTACTCGTTGAAAAAAATAATCAGTAGCAATAGGAAAACTTTGAATGAGATAGGCAGGGCAACATTTTATTTTACAGAGGGTGGGGTGTGCCTGGAACGTGCCACCAGTGCTGGTGGTTGAGGCAGACATGATAGTAGCATTTAAGGGGCATTTGGATAGGCATATAGATAAGCAGGAATGGAGGGATATGGATTACGTGCAGGCAGACAAGAATTGGTCTTGACATTGCGGTCAGTACAGACATTGTAGGATGAAGGGCCTGTTCTTGTGCTGTATCAGTCTACGTCTATGTTACTAATGAAATTATGCATTTTGAAAACTCTGGTTATCTTTCTGGTTATGTTAAGACTGTAGAATGCAATTTTGTTCAAACCAGGCTGTTTGAATGACAATAAAAGGCATTCTATTCTAATCAGGATGACCTTTGGCTTGACTGTATCTTTATATTATACTCCAACGTAACTCTGGGCTTGAACACTTTGGAGAAGCACATCATAGTCTTGGATACTTCCACAAGGATCAAACACTCTGCATGTCTTAATAATTTACCCGTACATGGATTCCCATGAGGTAAACGTGCATGAATGACTATGTTTTTCCTAATTTGCTTGGGCTACAACTCACGTCTCTGATTCTTTTTAATCAAACTATTGAAAGGCTTCACTGTTTAACATTTAAAGTAAACTAGACCAAGTGCAGACCCGTTGGGTCTGCTCCCCCAACGCAATATTCCATTACTCACCTGTTCCCCGAATGCAACCCGTTCCTCCAACACAATATTCCACCACTTTCTCTCTCCTCCCCCCCCTCCGATCCTCGGCATTGTGCAATAATGCGGGTGATCAGGGTCCGGGGGTCAGGGGTTGAGTCATCCTGTGTGGGGGTTGAGGTCGGGGGGGGGGAGAAATCACCCCTGTGTGGGGGTTGGGGTCCGGTGCCGGTGCAGCGCGGTCAGTGACTCTGGGTGGGCAGAGGGACCAGACTGTCCCCAGCTCTGCTGCAGCTGATGGGGACGTTGCCGGGTTTTGTGTCCCCGTGTGTCCGCTGCCTGGAGCCGCGGCCCCGCTCCACCTGGCCCCGTGTGTGGGCGCTGCCGACCCACAGCCCACCACAGTATGGCCGCACAGGGGAGACGGGGTGGAGGGCGGCCGTGGCCGGACAGCGCTGATCCCAGGGGGAGAGTGGGGGCTGTCCCGAGGGATCCTCTCCTTCTGCCGCTTACACCGGGTGTCTCCTGAGTGTTCCTTGGTGCTCGGGTTCATAGCTCTCAGTCACCCTCCAGCCGTCATGGGCCCAGACTTGCCCTCAATCTGCCGGCACGCTGCTCTTTCACAAGTCAGTCACGAAAAACATTTGTATCTTCTCTCTGTCGGTGAGCAGCAGTGACGATTTTAACCTGGTAAGAACATATGTGTTGCGTGTGCAGTACTGCAGAAGGTTTAGACGACTCCGTGCGTCACGCCCTTTGACCTTATGACCTACCATGCAACCCCCCTTTTTAAATGCGGCCCTCCGCCCGATGTCATTCGAAACTGGTGCCCGCCCACTCCCCCATTGCGGAGCATTGTGATGTCACTTTAGAAGCGGGTTGAAAGATTTCCGTTTAAACACTTGATTTTGGGTATTTTTAAAACGCTGTAACTTCGGAAATATAGGATGGAAATGCGACGGGAAAATGTTTATCGCCACCATGGGAAAATGTGAGTAGGAAGTGTGAAAATGGGAAGGCTGTGGCCTAGCGCATGGAAGAAGATAGGAAAACCAGATTGACACAGAGACACATCGTGGGCACAAACAAGACAAAGACTTTGTTATTTAGAGATCTTTCATACCAGGAGACTTAGGACCTCTTGTATTTATTGCCAGGAGAGGGTGAATATACTAACTGTTGCACTCAGCGCTGGATACACTCTTGCCATTCCTTATCAATCCAAGGTACTAAATTGAACTTTCAACCGTTTCCTACCCATCACAACTTTTTGTCTCCTCTCACATAGAGTGACAATTCCTATGCCGAACTGTTCTTTTTCAAAAACTGAGACATCTCTCAAGCTTTTCATTTTTGGTAGTGTTTTGATTTCATCTCCAAATAGTCTGTGCAATTAATACATAAAATCTGAAACACACAGTACTGGTCGTACTGCTGAAGTGTGATACTATTTAGAAAATCACGTTTTAAAAATAATTTTGTCAATGAGAGACAGGATAATGGAGATAAGAGTTTCAGACTCGCAATAACAGTTATTTCCCCACAGGACTTTCAAAAATAAAGGACTTTTCAATCGCAATGTATGGTTTTGCAAAACTGCAATCTAAAAATACAAATGGTTGCATGTTACATTTTTATTCGAGTATCATTACACAAGTGTTAATAGAAGCAATTTTTTGTCAATTTCAATGCTGTTAATGAAGCAGCTGTGTTCTAGAAAGACAATGGTTTCTGATTACACAATAGGAAGGCAACATGGAAACATTTTTCCCCAATTACTGTTCAAATCCAAGGCAGCTTTCTTCCAACTTACAAATTCAAAAAGTGGTTCTCTAGTGCCTGATGGACATCATGTTCTCTAGTGCCTGATGGATATTCAATATTCAGGAGGGATAGACAGAAAGGAAAAGGAGGTGGGGTAGCGTTGCTGGTTAGAGAGGGGCTTAACGCAATAGAAAGGAAGGACATTAGCTTGGAGGACGTGGAATCGGAATGGGTAGAGCTGCGAAACACTAAATGGCAGAAAACGCTAGTGGGAGTTGTGTACAGGCCACCTAACAGTAGTAGTGGAGTTGGGGATGGCATCAAACATGAAATTAGAAATGCGTGCAACAAAGGTAAAACAGTTTATAATGGGTGACTTCAATCTACATATAGATTAGGTTGATCAAATTGGCAGGGGAGCTGAGGAAGAGGATTTCTTGGAATGTATGCGGGATAGTTTTCTAAACCAACATGTAGAGGAACCAACGAGAGAGCAGGCTATTCTAGACTGGGTACTGAGTAATGAGGAAGGGTTGAAGAAGGAACTGCAGATGCTGGAGAATTGAGGGTACACAAAAGGCTGGAGAAACTCAGCGGGTGCAGCAGCATCTAAGGAGCGAAGGAGATAAGCGGCGTTTCGGGTCGAGACCCTTCTTCAGACTCGTCAGGGATCAGGGAAACGAGATATATAGACGGTGATGTGGAGAGATAAAGAACAATGGATATGCAAAAAAGTATCAATGATAAAGGGAACAAGCCATTGTAAGCTGTTTGTGGGGTGAAAATTAGAAGCTGGTGCGACTAAGGTGGGGGAGGGAGATAGAGAGAGAGGGAATGCCAGGGCCCGAGGGCTGAGGGAGGGGTGGGAAGGGGAGGAGATAGCAAGGGTTAACAGAATTGAGAAAATTCAATGTTCAAGCCCAAAGGATGCAGACTCCCCAAGCGGAATATGAGGTGCTGTTCCTCCAACTTGCGGTGTTGCTCACTCTGGCCGTGGAGGAGGCCCAGGACCGAGAGGTCGGATACGGAATGGGAGGGGGAGTTGAAGTGCTGAGCCACCGGGAGGTCGGGTTGGTTAATGCGGACCGAGCGGAGGTGTTCGGCGAAACGATCGCCAAGCCTCCGTTTGGTCTCACCGATATAGATCATCTGGCATCTGGAGCAGCGGATGCAGTAGATGAGGTTGGAGGAGGTGCAGGTGAACCATCTGTCGGACCTGGAAGGACTGCTTGGGTCCCTGAAAGGAATGGAGGGGGGAGGTGAAGGACAAGTGTAGCATTTCTTTGCGGTTGCAAGGGAAAGTGCCCGGGGAAGGGGTAGAGCGGGAGGGGAGGGAAGAATTGTCAAGGGAGTTGCGGAGGGAGCGGTCTTTGCGGAAGGCAGACAGGGGGGGAGATGGGAAGATGTGGCGAGTGGAGGGGTCACGTTGGAGGTGGCGAAACTGGCGGAGGACTATGTGTTGTATTTGCCGGCTGGTGGGGTGAAAGGTGAGGACCAGGGTGACTCTGCTCTGTTTGCGAATGGGGGTATGCAGGAGACCCTGGTGCGAGCCTCAT
The DNA here is from genome assembly GCA_035221665.1 of Okamejei kenojei. Lineage (NCBI taxonomy): Eukaryota > Metazoa > Chordata > Chondrichthyes > Rajiformes > Rajidae > Okamejei > Okamejei kenojei. The sequence continues at coordinate 21,872,601 of CM069149.1, read as the reverse complement.
CTATAGTGGGGGAGGGGAATCCCCGTTCTCTGAAGAATGAGGCCATTTGTGATGACCTGGTGTGGAACACCTCATCCTGGGAGCAGATGCGGCGTAGACGGAGGAATTGGGAATAGGGGAAGGAGTCCTTACAGGAAGCAGGGTGGGAGGAAGAGTAGTCCAGGTAGCTGTGGGAGTCAGTTGGTTTGTAGTGGATGTCGGTCAGGAGTGTATTACCTGCAATAGAGATGGTGAGGTCAAGGAATGGTAGGGAAATGTCGGAAATGGTCCAAGTGAATTTGAGTGCCGGATGGAAGTTGGTGGTGAAATGGATGAAGTCAATCAGTTGTGTGTGGGTGCAGGAGGTGACACCAAAGCAGTCGTCGATGTAACGGAGGTAGAGGTCGGGGATGGGGCCCTGGTACGTCGAGAACAAGGATTGTTCGACGTACCCGACAAAGAGGCAAGCGTAGCTGGGGCCCATGCATGTGCCCATAGCTACGCCTTGTGTTTGGAGGAAATGGGAGGAGTCAAAAGAGAAGTTATTGAGGGTAAGGACCAACTCCGTTAGGCGGAGGAGGGTGTCAGTGGACGGGTATGGGTTGCTCCTCTGGTCGAGGAAGAACCGGAGGGCTTTGAGACCGTCCTGGTGGGGGATGGAGGTGTAGAGTGACTGGACGTCCATGGTAAAGATGAGAGGATGGGGGCCTGGAGAATGGAATGCGCGGAGCCGACGGAGAGTGTCTGAGGTGTCTTGAACATAGGTGGGGAGGGATTTAACAAAGGGGGATAGGATGGCGTTGAGGTATGTGGAAATGTGTTCGGTGGGGCACGAAGAGGCAGAGACAATGGGTCTGTCAGGGCAGTCGGGTTTGTGGATTTTGGGGAGAAGGTAAAATCGGGCCGTGCGGGGCTGGGAAACGATGAGGTTGGAGGCTTGGGGGGGTAGGGAGCCGGAGCTGATGAAGTCGGTTATGGTGCTCGAGATGGTGGCCTGGTGTTCGTCAGTGGGGTCATGGTCCAGGGGTAAGTAGGAGGAGGTGTCCGATAGTTGGCGCGCAGCCTCTGCTTTGTAGAGATCGACGCGCCAGACTACCACGGCACCTCCCTTGTCGGCGGGTTTGATAACCCAGTCTGGGTTGTTACAGAGTGAGTCGATGGCAGTACGTTCGGGGGTGGAGAGACAGGGGAGTGGAGAAGTCGAGGCGGTTGATGTCCCGACGGCAGTTCTGGATAAATAGTTCTAGAGCCGGAAGGCTACGAGGGGGGGTCCAAGTGGAGGGGTTACGTTGGAGACAGGAAAAGGGATCATCAGTGGGGGGCGAGGACTTCTTCCCGTGGAAGAATGCTGTGAGGCGGAGGCGACGGTAGAAGAACTCCAAGTCGTGGTGGGTGCGGAACTCATTGAGGTGGGGACGGAGGGGGACAAAGGTAAGACCTCTGCTGAGGACCGACCTTTCAGTGTCGGATAGGGGGAGGTCCGGGGGTATGGTGAACACGCGGCAAGGATGGGGGTTGTGGCCGGAGGAAGGCAGGTGAGTGCACTGAGGACGGAGCGTTGTGTGGTGGGGGGGGTGGAGGGTGGTCAGAGGAAGGGTTAGTTAGCAGTCTTGTTGTGTGTGGTCCCTTGGGCAAGAGTGACCATAATATGGTTGAGTTCTTCATTAGGATGGAGAGTGACATTGTTAATTCAGAAACAAGGGTTCTGAACTTAAAGAAAGGTAACTTTGAGGGTATGAGACGTGAATTGGCCAAGATAGACTGGCAAGTTATTCTTAAAGGGTTGACGGTGGATATGCAATGGAAGGCATTTAAAGACTGCATGGATGAACTACAACAATTGTTCATCCCACTTTGGCAACAGAATAAATCAGGGAAGGTAGTGCATCCGTGGATAACAAGGGAAATCAGGGATAGTATCAAAACTAAAGATGAAGCATACAAATTAGCCAGAAAAAGCAGACTATCAGAGGACTGGGAGAAATTCAGAGTCCAGCAGAGGAGGACAAAGGGCTTATTTTGGAAAGGGAAAATAGATTATGAAAGAAAACTGGCAGGGAACATAAAAACTGACTGCAAAAGTTTTTATAGATATGTGAAGAGAAAAAGGTTAGTTAAAACAAATGTAGGTCCCTTGCAGTCAGAAACTGGTGAATTGATCATGGGGAACGAGGACATGGCAGACCAATTGAATAACTACTTTGGTTCTGTCTTCACTAAGGAAGACATAAATAATCTGCCGGAAATAGCAGGGGACCGGGGGTCAAATAAGATGGAGGAACTGAGTGAAATCCAGGTTAGCCGGGAAGTGGTGTTAGGTAAATTGAATGGAATAAAGGCCGATAAATCCCCAGGGACAGATAGGCTGCATCCCAGAGTACCTAAGGAAGTAGCCCCAGAAATAGTGGATGCATTAGTGATAATTTTTCAAAACTCTTTAGATTCTGCAGTAGTTCCTGAGGATTGGAGGGTAGCTAATGCAACCCCACTTTAAAAAAAGGGAGGGAGAGAAAACAGGGAATTACAGACCAGTAACATTGGTAGTGGGGAAAATGCTAGAGTCAGTTATTAAAGATGGGATAGCAGCACATTTGGAAAGTGGTGAAATCATTGGACAAAGTCAGCATGGATTTATGAAAGGTAAATCATGTCTGATGAATCTTATAGAATTTTTCGAGATTGTAACTAGTAGAGTGGATAAGGGAGAACCTGTGGATGTGTTATATCTGGACTTTCAGAAGGCTTTCGACAAGGTCCCACATGAGAGATTAGCATACAAACTTAAAGCACACGGTATTGGGAGTTCAGTATTGATGTGGATAGAGAACTGGCTGGCAGACAGGAAGCAAAGAGTAGGAGTAAACGGGTCATTTTCAGAATGGCAGGCAGTGACTAGTGGGGTACCGCAAGGCTCAGTGCTGGGACCCCAGCTATTTACAATATATATTAATGATTTGGATGAGGGAATTGAATGCAACATCTCCAAGTTTGCGGATGACACGAAGCTGGGGGGCAGTGTTAGCTGTGAGGAGGATGCTAGGAAGCTGCACGGTGACTTGGATACGTTGGGCGAGTGGCAAATGCATGGCAGATGCAGTATAATGTAGATAAATGTGAGGTTATCCACTTTGGCGGCAAAAACAGGAGGGTAGACTATTATCTGAATGGTGGCCGATTAGGAAAAGGGGAGATGCAACGAGACCTGGGTGTCATGGTACACCTATCATTGAAAGTAGGCATGCAGGTGCAGCAGGCTGTGAAGAAAGCGAATGGTATGTTGGCATTCATAGCAAAAGGATTTGAGTACAAGAGCAGGGAGGTTCTACTGCAGTTGTACAGGGTCTTGGTGAGGCCACACCTGGAGTATTGCATACAGTTTTGGTCTCCTAATCTGAGGAAAGACATTCTTGCCGTAGAGGGAAGGTTCACCAGACTGATTCCTGGGATGGCAGGACTTCCATATGAAGAAAGACTGGATAGACTCGGCTTGTACTCACTGGAATTTAGGAGATTGAGGGGGGATCTTATAGAGACTTACAAAATTCTTAAGGGGTTGGACAGGCTAGATGCAGGAAGATTGTTCCCGATGTTGGGGAACTCCAGAACAAGGGGTCACAGTTTAAGGATAAGGGGGAAATCTTTTAGGACCGAGATTAGAAGATCATTTTTCACTCAGAGAGTGGTGAGTCTGTGGAATTCTCTGCCACAGAAGGTAGTTGAGGCCAGTTCATTGACTATATTTAAGAGGGAGTTAGATGTGGCCCTTGTGGCTAAAGGGATCAGGGGGTATAGAGAGAAGGCAGGTACAGGATACTGAGTTGGATGATCAGCCATGATCATATTGAATGGTGGTGCAGGCTCGAAGGGCCGAATGGCCTACTCCTGCACCTATTTTCTATGATTCTATGATTCTATGTTACAACTAATTTGGCCAGTGTAGTGTAAATTCCCTAATGCACTACATGCGTTGTATACAATTTCTAGCAATGTTACGAAATTTTGAGATTTAAAAAATCAAGTCTGCAATTTATCCCATCGGATAAAGCATAAAATAAGTTTAATTTAACACCTAATTCGCTTTCATATCTTCAGTATAAAAAAGGTTATGGCCATTTTCATACTCAGAAATTAGCATCTTGTTCCCTATTGCTTTTCCAGTGACTTAACACAAAAGCTGTGATCAAGGATAGTCAAAAGCCCATAACTTTCTTAAAAATTAAGAGAACTGAATTAAATTGTCAGTTATTATAGATTGAAGCATTCTGAAACTAATATGAAACAATCTTACTTGGTGACCTGAAATTAAAGCATATAATTAGTTAGTTACCTAATTGTAGCTAATTACAAAATTCAATTACTAGATCTAAACATCTACCCATTTCTTAAGAAAAGGTTAACATTAAAAAAAAAACCTAAGTGTCCAAATAACATTCACACAATAATTCACAATATGACATGATTTTAAAATCTCATTGTCATGAATTTATAGGCCAAATTGAAGGAATTTAGTGTTTAATTCCCGTAAATTAATGGCCATTTAAATCAACTTGCGAGTGGGTTTTTGTGGAACGCGATGGATTGGAACGTTGCGGTTTGCGGTGAATTTAACCCCCAGTCTGCAGGAAAAATACTGCCAGTTCATATATTTTTTAGTCCCCTTTTCGCAACATTTAATTTGGATTAACTGTGTACCTTCTTTTGTCCCCTACGTAAGATCCGTCCCGTTGTCGGCATTGACGGCATTAAAAGATGATTTTTAATTTACTCATGCTTTTAATTTTTCCAGCGCTAATTTTAATAAACTGAATAAAACGGCAGTCGAAGCGATTTTTCTTCAGCAACTAAAAAGCCTGTTCAAAATTGATTTGAATAGTCTGAAGAAAAATCGCATTTTAAACCCGCCGCCCTCTCAAAGGCGCCAAAGTCACGCACACGGGCAGTGGCAGAACTGCAGCGCCGCTAAAGGTAAGTTTTGTAGCATACCTACAATTTCCTTTTATGGAAATACGTGTATTAACAGAACTATTTCTACCAAAAGATTGTGTCTTGAAGAGTGCAATTGTACACCAGCACCACCCAGTGGCACTGCACGTGAAATAACAGTTTGTGTCCTGATGCACTAGTTCCTCAAGAATTGATAAAATGACTAAGTGTCTATATATGAATCCTCTCTTGACAACTGTGCAATACATCAATAGTTACATTTGCGAAACTTGTTCAATTCTAGGAATAGCTTCAATTGCTAACTACAAATGCCTAATCAGGCATATAGTAGTCTCTTTAAAAGTACACTGCGGAGAAAAAGACAAAGTGCATTTTTCAACACAGAGAATTTGGAGCAGTATTTTTCTCATTCCTGTTTAAATGGAACTTCAGAAAACGTAATTTGAACAATAAAACCTGCAAGTAACTGGAACCAGGTTCTTTTGAACAACAACATTCAGGGAAGCCATTGGCAATAGTAAGGAGTGAAATTCCATCAAATTCTCTAAACCTCACAGCTCTATATATTCTTCAATAGCAAACAAGATAACCAAATCTGATTCAATAAGGAGTACAGAAGACCATGCAAAGGGCACGCATAGTGCACCCAAAAAAGGGAAATCAATCTGGAGTAGATCATACACAGAAATTGGATAAATTGTAAAACTAAAAGCTGGAAACTGTAGGAATAGCCATTCGTGAGAGTCAATCCAATTTATGCAAGTACATCCCCACTTTGGGTTCTGCAGGACTATTCAGCTCCAGATTCACTAGGTTTTGCCGTTGACCACATTTGCTGTGCATGTGATGTGGTCAACGGGATCAATGGGAAACATGCGAAAGATTCCCACTGGCCGGAATCATTATTAATACAAATTCGGCAGCCCAGTGACACAGCTGGTGGAGCTGCTGCCTCACAGCACCAGAGATCGAGGTTCAATCCTAACCTTGGGTGCTGTCAGTGTGGAGTTTGCACATTTTCCCTGTGGCCCCGTGGGTTTCGTCCGGGTGCTCCGGTTTCCTCCCACATCCCAAAGACGTGCTGGTCTGTAGGTTAATTGGTCTCTGTAAATTGCCCCTAGTAAGTGGGGAAAGTGGGATAACATAGAACTAATGTGAACTGGTGATCAATGGTCGGCGTGGACTCAGTGGGCCATAAGGCCCGTTTCAAGCTGTATCTTTAAACTAAACAAACAAAGATAACTAATTGGGTGACACAGTGGTTGAGTTGCTGCCTTATGGCACCAGGGACACAGGTTGGATCCTGATTACGGGTGCTGTCTGGACAGAATTTGTATGTTCTCCTTATGACGACGTGATCCCAACCATAGTTAACTGTTTTATTAATGTCTTTCTTTCCTTCATGAAAAAGTCCACTGTTCTGTATTTGTAACTCTTTAAAAAAATACAGTTTGCAGCCCTAGCAGGAAGATCTGGACAACAGTTCCCAAAATCCAGAAGTGGAATGATGACCAGAGTTTCCTTAATGAATCTGTACCTAAAAACCAACCATGTCCAAGTAGTGGCATGATAAAAGTCTTCATGTACATAGATGCTGGGTGATGAACATCTCAACAAAAAGAGCATCTACCCACATGACATTCAATGACATCACCCAGACAGGATCCACCGATGACTTAAATTAGCTACATCAATAATGTGGCTGCAAGATCTGGATGGTAGTTAGGTTTTGGTGTAGTGAAGAATTTCTCCTAATTCCTCCAAGTATATTCATAATTTACCAGATTTCAGAATGTCATGAAATGCTTTCCAGTTTGCTGAATTAAGCACAGCTCAAACAATTTAAAGTTAGGTACAAACCACAAACAACTCAGCTGACCAGCATTATGCCCACTACTATACATACATATAACCATATAACAATTACAGCACGGAAACAGGCCCTCTCGGCCCTTCCAGTCCGTGCCGACCATTTGTTTTCCCCTAGTCCCATCTACCTGCAATATAAACCATACAACCTTCCATTATCACTGACAGAACATAATGTCTCAAGGATGCAATGCAAAGTTAGTTTGATAACTCCTTTAAAAACATGCATTTTACCACACAAAACGGCAACAGCAACAGGGTACATTCAAGCAACATTATCCTGACTTGGAAAAATCTCACTATTCTGTCATCAATGTTGAGCTTAAATCTTGAAAATCCTGAACCTTGAGATGACCACTCACAACATCTCAGGGACAAGAATGGAGTGGACAATAAATGTTAGCTTGGCTAGTCATGCCCAAACGCACACAATGTAATATTCAAACATTTAACCTCTTCGTAAATCACATTTTACTAAACCCACTTTTTTCATATTATTGCACAGCTAAAAATGTTACAGATACATGGCAATCTCTTCTACCAGTCAATCAGTGACCTGCCAAGAGTGGTCATCGCTTCAGTTACAAACCAAAATGTATTCAATAAAAGCATGCAGAGACATTACAGAGTTCCGAAGAAAGGCTACTTACTTTCTGTTGTTGAAATTGCTATAATTATTTGAGAGAGATGAAGGGGAAACCTTTGGCAATGTTGAATAATTTGAAGTACTTGGAGACCTTAAAACATAATGAGATTATAACAATTGATAAAAATGGGGAAACAATCCAATTAGTAAATATAGATGCTCGTGACAAATGTTAAAAGCATCAATGCATAATATAATCAAAAAAACATGTTGGATAATGACCTTTAATACTTGCACTAAATTCGAATGAATCTAGGAGATAGGAAAGTTTGCTGTGATACATTCCTGAATCGAGAAGGATTTTGAAATTGACCAATATTTTCCATAAAAATAAGACGCAGAAACAGGAAGTTCATTCTCTTGGTTAGAAAACCAAGAGCAAGGGAGCATAATCTCAGTGTAAAAGTTCTGCTGTTTTTATATGAGGGGTGAATTTTTTCTATAATGATATTAAATCTTTGATCTTAAAACTCCATTGGTTTTGAAGAATTAGTTGATGAGTACATTGAGGGCCAAGATATTTTTATCAACTCAAAAGAATGATGAGAGAGAAAGTAAAGATTTGGGCATGCATCTGTCATGGCCTTATTGAACAATTGAGCATTCTCTAGAGATCATGCTTTTCCCCCACATTGTTTCCCCATTGAGTTACATCAGGGAGATATTTATTCTTATTGAGTTGGCTAAGAACTCAAAAATCCATCCAGTAAAATGTGTTCAAAAACTAGACCCTCCTTAAGTAGTCTGGCTATCCATCAGAAAGTTGATAGCCTTCATCAGCTGGGGTTAAAGGTTCTCCCAACATCAAGGCATACAGTCGGAAATACAGATCCTTTGAATAGTAGGCCTCAAAGCATTGATCCTGCAGAAGTGACAGGTTAGCTCAATTTCTGGCCCGATAAAGGTTAGCTCTTTTTGCAGCAAAAGAGTCTCAAAACCAAACAAATCACAACGGAGTTGTAATTTGAGAAGCAATGAGCTCATTTATAAACTGTGAACTTCAGATGCAGTAGTTAGTTTATTTGTTACCAGTAGAAACAAAATGAAATGCTTATTCTGCATGTTATCCAGCCAATCAAACGACCCAAATATAAGGGTCTCGACCCGAAACATCGCCTATTCCTTCTCTCCATAGATGCTGCCTCACCTGCTGCGTTTCTCCTGCATTTTTTGTCCACCTTCGATTTTACCAGAATCTGCAGTTCTTTCTTACACAACCCAAATACAATAGATGATGTTCTGCACCATCTTGCTGCTTCTAAGTCTGTGAAAAAGTTCAATCTTGGCCAAACGAAATGTGCAATTTCTTATTTTCTCATTTTAAGGCGCAGTGTCCTGGTGACACTGAATCAGTGAAGTAAGGGTCTGCATGGCACATGAAGCGTGCAGCTGTTGCAGACTGTGCTTGACCCACCCATTCGCCTGGCTGCTGTAGGGGGTCTTTTGGCTGCCTTCGCCAACCACACGACCACTGCTCACGTGCCATCCATCATCTCCTGCAGCCGCTCTCCACTTCTGTGTGCAGAGGTCGCCATGTACCGGTTTCCCGCGGAACCTTCGGGCATTTTCCAAACATACAGGTCAGTTCACGGCCAATTATTTTCCGTTTAACTTTCCACTGCAGCCATCTTTGAAGATGCTGAATAAACGGTGGATAAGACGGGCGGCACAGTGGCGCAGCGGTAGAGTTGCTGCCTCACAGTGCTTGCAATGCCGGAGACCCGGGTTCGTTACCGACTACGAGTGCTGTCTGAATGGAGTTTGTACATTCTTCCTGTGAACACATGGGTTTTCTCCGAGATCTTTGGTTTCCTCCCACACTCCAAAGGCGTACAGGTTTGTAGGTTGACTGGCTTGGTATATGTGTAACTTGTCCCTAGTGTGTGTAGAATAGTGTTAATGTGCGGGAAACGCCAGTCGAAGGGCCTGTTTCCGTGCTGTATCTCTAAAACTAAATGAGACTAGTCCCAGTCGCCCTTCATCCTTCCTTCCTACACCCTGTTCTATCTGCCTATTTTTTTTCTTCTTATCCGTTTCAAACTATCACTTACTATCATATATCTTAACACACACGTCTCCCTCTCCCAACTCCACCTGCCCTCATTTTGTTTCACCTATCACCTCCCAGTCTGAATCACTTTGCTGAACACGTTCGCCCACTCTGCCTGGGCACGCGTGTTCTCCCGGTTGCCAAACACTTTAATTCCCCTTTCCATTCCCATGCTGACCTCCATTGTCAGAGGCCAAACACAAATTGGAGGAACAGCACCTCAATCCAGCTGTGTGAATAATGATTTCTCCAACTTCGAATAACCATTGCATCCCCTCTCTCTCCATCCCTCCCCCACCCTAGTTGTTGTACTCGTTTCACTGTTGTCCTGGTGAGTTTCATTGTCTGTATAATTTGTTAACACCTAGTCCACAGCCAACAATGGACCTTTTCCTTTATCATCATTACTTTTTTGCATATCTTATATTCATTTGTTTTATATCTCTACATACCGTGTATATCTCTCGTTTCACTTTCTCCAGTCTGAAGAAGGATCTCGACCTGAAACGTCACCTATTCTTTTTCTCCAGAGATGCTTCCTGACCCACTGTGTTTTCCAGCTTTTTGTGTCTCACTTCTATTGTTCCTCTACACTCAGTCCTGACACAGGGTCTTGACGTGAAATGGTGACAATCCTTTTGCCTCTACAAATGCTGCTAAACCCGCTAAGTTCTTCCAACAATGGTCCGGGACTAAATATTACATGGAAACTCCCAACATTGATGCATGTCAACAGTTTCGAAGCAGTCAATTCTGTTAGTGGAGATTAATCTATGCATCAGTACTTATTCCCAGCCATGTAACGTAGCAGAGGTGACAAAAAATAATGGACCTTAACGGCCAAGTTAAGATTAAAAAATGGACATGAGGTTTAAAGGATGGCACCTAAAACGTGGTGACTTTTGTGTACAGACTCAGTGTAGTTTGCTATCTTACACAGTATAACTGTGCCTGATATACAGTAGGATTGTCATTGACCTGCAAGCAGAAAATGAATTTCACTGTACTTGGGTGCATGTGACAATAACGTGCCATGGAACAAATTTATATATATATACACACACACACACACACTTATAAAACTCTGATCTTGGATGTGTATTTATTTGTGTGATGTTTGTGCGCGATTCACATCTTCTCGAAAACACGATGCGTTAACGGTGACATTTTTACATATTCCGATAGAGATTTACGCTGAAGTCAAAAATCGCCTTATCTGAAAATTTCATCCATTATTTCTTGAGTTATTTATAACAATGTTGGAAAAAAGCAGCTGATGACGTCACAATGGGTCTGCTCGCGCGGCCTACGCGCAGTTTTCCACACGCAGCCTGCTGTGCACTGTTTTCCATGCGCTGCGAGTTACGTCACCCCCCCCCCCCGACTCGGAAGTCATTTGGTCGCTGCCCACCCGCTCGCCTTGGGCCCCGCAGCCCGCTCGCTCGGCTCCTCTCCCTCTCCTCCTCCCCTCTCCTCCCTCCCTCCACCTCTTTCCCCCCCTTCCTCTCTCTCCCCTTTCCCCCCTATCTCCCCCTTCACCCCCTACCCCCCCCTCCCCTCCCCCTCCCATGTGTGCGGGGTGGTTAGCGTGTGTGTGACGCCGCAGCCCACCTCCCCTCCCGCATGTTGAGGGGACAGGACCCAACAGGTCACACTTGGTCCAGTATATATAATATATAATATATATATATATATATATATATATATATATACACACATACAAAGATGACCTCTGCCCTCAGCTTATATCTCTGAAATTTGGCAATCCTCTTCAATGACACAGCTCCAGTCAGAGGATAGTTGAGAAGAAACGATATACATCAACTTTAACACTTTATGCACAAGAACCTAATATTTCTTGACCTAGTTTGAAAATTACCTGCATAATATGTATTAAATGAAAAGGAAAATTTGCCTTGAGTCTGCCCTAAAATTGGTCAGTGTCACCCATCCGGTCTCAAAGGCTGCTCTTTATATCCAAAGTGCTGAAGTAATTTAGGCAGCATCTCTGAAGAACATGGATAGGTGTCATTTTGGTTTGGGACAGTGTATCTTACCAGAAAAATGTTTTTTTCTGGTAAGCTTTTCATTTTATCTTTAATTCTTTCGCTAATGGCTTAAAATTTGTGTAGCAAATAAACATAAAAAATAAATAATTTGTGCTGCACCAAGCACGCTCTTCAGTTTTAATCAAAGACCACTAAAACACGATCTAGAAATGCTCTCCGTTCCAGCACTTATTGCTTCTAAACCATCCAAAAGCGTAGGGAATTTTGTTTTTAAACCGAAAAAAAGGACAAATATGACATATCAAACTCTATAGAAAAGTTAAAATGTTTTACAGCAGTCCTATGCTTGCAAATCCTCACAAAATTTGAGTTGCAATATTTTAAGTGCTCAAACAATATTATTTGCTTAATATAAAAAATGCATTTAAAGACAATTTACAAAATATTTCCTTTGACCTGCTTTCCTGCTTTTAATTCCACAATTCCATCATGGTCATTCTCTCCACCCATTTTCCCATGTGTAACCGAGGGAGAGCTGACAACTTAGCCCAAGCCAATCTTACCCTTAAGAACACTTCACGGGCACGTAACAGTCTTATAATAACAGTCACTAAATTTGGTCAACTGGAGGCGCAGTCAATATTTTCATTTGCAAAACCATGAACAGCAACGAAGCTCACCATGTTGTTATAACCAGTGATTAATGTAATAGCACACACCAAGCACGATCTTCAGTTTTAATCAAAAGATCACTATTACACAAACTAGAAATGCTCTCCGATCTGCTGAGCAGTTTTAGCACTTATTGCTTTTTAAACCAGTGTGGGGAATATTTATTTTAAGTTGAAAAAATGGACAAATATGACTATCAAACTTTATAGCAAAACTAAAATGTTTTGCAGCGTTCCTCTGCTTGCAGATTCGCATAAAATTCATTTAATCCAAATGAATGTGCAAAGTAACATTTTTATAGAAAAGTAAAATAGCTGGCGTTTTAAGAGAACCCTTGCTTATTGATAAAGCAAGGTGGTAATTGTGATCCCAACAATTCCACGTTTGGAAGCATGGGATGCTTTGGGATGCCATGAAAAATAAATGCTTCATATTGTCTCAAGTTTAAGGAATTAATTTGCCGCATGCCACAAATTATGGACAATTGTAAACTCGCCATAAACAACTTTCCAGAGGAAAATATACTGAGAAACTCACAATGCTTTAAAGTTAAAGATTCAAATGTAGAGTTACATAAGATACTAAAAATCATTGAAAACTTTGAAATATACATATGCATATATAAAACTTTGAAACATACATATGAAATATACATCTTGCATATGCTTAACTTTAGCAGCCTTCTCAAAAACATTGAAATTAATGGAATTAGATATTTTTTCAGCACATTGGCCTTCCATCAGTCAGAGTATTGAGTATCGAAATTGGGAAGTCATGTTACAGTTTTTTTAAGACGTTGGTGAGACCACATTTAGAATATTGTGTTCAGTTTTAGTCACCATGTTATAGGAAAGATATTGTCAAAGTTGAAAGGGTTCAGAGAAGATTTACCAAGATGTTGCCAGGACTCGAGGGACTGAGTTACAGGGAATGATTGAGCAGGCTAAGTATGACTATTCCTTGGAGCAAAGGAGGATGAAAGATGATCTTATAGAGGTGTACAAAATCATAAGAGGGTATGTGGAACAAGGTGTCAGAGGAGGTAGTTGAGGCAGTTACTATCATCACGTGTATGAAACATTTAGACAGGTACATGGATCGGGTCGGTTTAGAGGGATGTGCGCCAAAAGGTGGCACCAGTGTAGATGGGGCATGTTGGCTGGCGAGGGCATGCCGAAGAGCCTGTTTCCACTCAGTATAACTCTATTCAAAACTGCTCATTGTTATGGGTTCAACCGGAGGATGTGACTGGTTTTATGGAAGCGCCCGCTGTAATGAAATTTTTGAAAAACTGGAGAAGTGGCTGAATGTAATTTGCCCATAACATTCTGTATCCTTATGCTCATAACACCAAAATGGGGCAAAATTCACTGGAGAAAAAAAAAAAAAATCGAATGCAATTTGAGCAGAATTTCTAGGCCAGTTTGTGTACTACAGTCATAGGTTTCATGGTGAGACAACACTTACAGGTAGTTTCTTCCATAATAAATATTCAATTTCTCAAAGTAAGAGTGTTTATTTTCACTTTTTATTTGTGCAAAATATTGAAGTTGCCACCTCCAACTGCAACATTCCTTTTCTATCTGTACAACAAAGTAAGTTTGCATGAGGCAAAATATTCCACTTGTCAGAAATAATATTGTAACAGTGAATAGGATTATAATCAATAAATGCAGACATAAAAGGCCTGTTAAGAGTACGATTTATGAAAATGACAATTCCTTTTTACACACACACACACACACCGCATGTACGATAATCAAGAGTGTTATCCCGAAACGTAATAATGTAGTTCTTACTTGCAGCAACACCACAGATATGCTAGCATATTACTCTGTAAAACCCATAATAACCAAAGAAAAGTTCAATATATTAAAACAAAGACAGACAAATAGACAATAGTAGTGCAGTCAAAAATTATGTCTCCAAATCTATATAGTTTGGAGCCTATTTGTAGTGTTTAACAGCCTGATGGTTGTAGGGTCGAAGCTGCTCCTGAAAATGGACGTTACAGTTTTCTGCCTCCTATACCTTCTTCCCGATGGCAGGAGTGAAATCAGAGCATGTCCAGGGTGGTATGGGTCTCTGATGATGCTGGCTTCCTTTTTGAGGCAGCAACTCTTGTAGTATGGTACATATCAGTTTGATAATGGGTGGAAAATGTTGCTATTCAGAACATATAACTCAGTTCACAATGGAAACTAGGTTAACACAAAAAGCTGGAGTAAGTCAGCAGGACAGGCAGCATCTCTCGAGAGAAGGAATGGGTGACTTTTCGGGTCGAGACCCTTCTTCAGACTAGGTAGATACCTAAAGATGTTTTAGAACAGGCATCAGAGGAAAGACAAGTCAATTATCTACTAGTCTAATAATTGATTAGGTGAGTTGAGGGATTTTTCTAAATCTGTAATTGATTTGGGGATCTCAGCTGCCCCTAAAATTAACCAAAAGGAGGCAGCAGAGTTCAGAATATAGGAGAAGGAAACTTTGAGTTGGAACTCACGCTGGCATCAGCTTAACACCCAGACATGCTCAAGAATGTTACCAGAGAAGACTGCTGTTCACTCCCCTTTGTAGAACTATGCTGTTACTGGCTGACTCAACATAATTAGGGTGGTTTTCATATAAGAATGTTTTTACCCTATTTGTTGTTCCATTCCAACTAATAAACTGCTTCATCCCTTAATACTGTGAGATCTTTGAAACGGGTTAAAATATTACATATATTATTGATGTAAAGTGCATCAATAAGGCTCGCCATTTCATGTAAAGGTATTTGTCCAAAATATTTTTTGACATGGGAAGATGGGGAAAAAAGGGGCAGAAAGATTTTGGAAAATAGTGTTCATCTTACAAGGTTAATGGATAAGTTATATACAATTAACTTAATATTTCCATTAAATATAGCCTCTCGTGCAAGTTCAAGCTGCAGCCTGACTGACATTAACTTCATAAAGCAAGATTAACATAAAAATAATTTCAGGTAGTCCTTACTTTCTCCTCCCCTTCTCAGTTCTCCCTCAGCCCACAGGCTCCACCTCTTCCTTTCTTCTTCCCCCCCCACCCCCCACAACCCTCACATCAGAAGGGTGTTTCGGCCCGAAAAGTTGCCTATTTCCTTCGCTCCATAGATGCTACCTCACCCGCTGTTTCTCCAGCATTTTTGTCTACCTTCGATTTTCCAGCATCTGCAGTTCCTTCTTAAACTCTTTAACATTAAATGCTGTAAGTTTGCATTCTGACTGACCATTGCATCTTTGCTCCAAGTTAACTCAGTTTTACTGTATTTTTGTTTATTCACAAAATAAGTGGATTATGATCCATACAAAATTCTAAATTCGAAATATTTGAACATGTGGCTTTCCTCAGGCATCACACTCGGAAACAGAGTAGGAATAATCAGAATTCAAATCAACATTACAAAGCATATCCAATGAACTCTTCTAGAGTATTTTCAAGAGTCTAAAAAGATAGCGGTTACATTTAACACCCTCAATATGCACTGCCACATTCAGCATCACATATCTAAACACAAATTAACATTTGAGGCAGGCAACATTTGAGATCCCTGTACAGTTTGCAGGTTTGGCAGGGGATATCGGGAGTAATCAAGAGAGAACACAGGGAAATAAGTGGGAGAATGAGACTGATGTGCATGCCCTGGAGAGCCAGCATAGACTTGGTGGGCTGACTGGCCGCCTGTAGTAAAGAAGTATAAAATGCCTACATCCTCTCTTTTTCAAGGTGATATATTGAAAGCGTGGAAGAACACAACATGTCGACAGCAGGTTTTTGATTGAATTGTTCGAAACAGCATGGGAACAGGCCCTTCAGCCCACCGAATCCATGCCAACCATCGATTACCCATTCACACTAGTCCTATGTTATCCCACTTCCTCATCCACTCCCAACACCCATTATGAAACTGATATGCACCATACTACAAGAATTGCTGCCTTCGAAAGGCAGCCAGCACCATATGAGCAATTTACGGAGCCAATTTGCCAGCAAATTCACACATCTATGGGATGTGGGAGGAAACTAGAGCACCTGGAGGAAAAAAGCCACACGATCACAGGGAGAACATGCAAACTCCACAGACAGCACCCTAGGTCACGATCGAACCGGGGTTTCTACCCGTTGCACCCGTGCCACCTATGGTTCTCAAACATAGTTGTTTAAAAGATAAATCCAGATAATTTAGTTCAATGAAAACAGAGAGGAAATAATCAGCATAGTTGTGCTGTTGCAACGTGGCTCAATATTATTCAAAACTCAAACCACTGACGGATTTGCTTTTCATCTACTGAATAAAATTAATTACTTTAATAATATAAAAGCACAAGAACAGTAGAATACACAATCCAAGTTACGGAACCAGCAGCATCATTCAGGTTCGTTGTAGTTCAGTATTTTTATTTGACAAAAAGATCTTCCCAACAAGAATTGTTATGAAGTTTTCAGTGAGCCAAAACTACGTAAGCTAAAGGACCAAAAACAGTTGCCTGATTTCAAGGTCAATCCATTACAAGTGAATACTGTTTCACTGCTATATAACCATATAACCATATAACAATTACAGCACGGAAACAAGCCCTCTCGGCCCTTCCAGTCCGTGCCGACCATTTGTTTTCCCCTAGTTCCATCTACCTGCACTCAGACCATACCCCTCCATTCCCTTCACGTCCATTGCTGTTACCTTTCAGATAACAATTTCATAATTTCCCCATTTAGTGGCTAAATCTTTTGTTAACTCTCGTAGTAGCCTGAGAGTGTCTGATTAGTGACCATGAGCAAGCCATTTGAATATAAATGTACAGTAACCCTTGCAATTACCGACTTCTACATAACCAATTTTGGTTATAGCGACCATTTGTGGTGGCGGTTGGAGGGCGCCAGGTAGCACAGTGCAGTAGAAAGGCGGTGGCGGGGAGGCATCGGGCAGTAAAATACCCTTGAAGAGCGCTGCATTGGGCACGGGTTTGCAGCGACTGCCACAAAGTGAGGTTCCGGGGTGCTGGAGGTAGATGCAGCGTGTGCCGCTGCGCTTGTATTGCCCAGGCCATGCGCACCTCGGTCACCTGGTTATGGCACAAGAATTCCATTGCTCCATCCCCCACTATCACCAGCTTACCAAACGATCTGGCACCACAATTGTGGGAGCAATGAGAGCAAGCAACATGACTGCGGCATGAGAACTAGGACAGTTCCTGGTGCACTGCGTGTGGGGCTGGTGGCACTACGACTCACCAGCCTGTGAATCCCTGCTGGTTTATTCCCCCAACCCCAAGTCGCGTTTCTTCCCACCCTGACTTGTTTAAACTAGTTAATTTTACCCGCCACCTCTCACTTGGTTATAGCAGATAATCAACAATAACGGATACCCCCTTCCCCCCCTGGTCCGTTATAGCAAGGGTTTACTGTATACAATAGCAAACGTAATGCTGAGTTACTCCAGCATTTTGTGTCTATCTACAGTACCCTCCATAATGTTTTGGACAAAGACGCATCATTTATCTATTTACCTCTGTACTCCATAATTTGAGATTTGTAATTGAAAAAAAAATCACATGTAGTTAAAGTGCACATTGTCAGATTTTAATAAAGGCCATTTTTATACATTTTGGTTTCACCATGTAGAAATTACAGCAGTTTATACATAGACCCCTATATCCGGGCACCATAATGTTTTGGACACAGTAATGGCATATAAATTAAAGTAGTCATGTTTAGTATTTTATTGCGTAACCTTTGCACACAATGACTGCTTGAAGTCTGCATGGACATCACCTGTTGCTGGGTGTCTTCTCCGGTGATGCTCTGCCAGGCCAGTATTGCAGCCATCTTTAGCTTATGCTTGTTTTGGGGGCTAGTCCCCTTCAGTTCAGAATTCATTATGCTACTACCCTCAGCAGTTGTATCATCAATGAAGATAAGTGAGCCAGTACCTTCAGCAGCCATACATGCCCAGGCCATAACACCCCCTCCACCGTGTTTCTTAGTTGAGGTGGTATGCTTTGGATCTTGGGCAGTTCCTTCTCTCCTCCATATTTTGCTCTTGCCATCACTCTGACATAAGTTAATCTTCTTCTCATCTGTCCACAAGACCTTTTAAGTACTTCTTGGCAAACCTGGCCATCCTATTTTTATGGCTAACCAGTGGTTTGTATCTTGCAGTGCAGTCTCTGAACTTCTGTTCATGATGTCTTCTGCAGATAGTAGTCATTGACAAATCCACACCTGACTCCTGAAGAGTGCTTCTGGTCTGTCGGACAGGTGTTTGGGGATTTTTCTTTATTATAGGGAGAATTCTGCTGTCATCAGCTGCGGAGGTCTTCCTTGGCCTGCCAGTCCCTTTGCGATTCGTAAGCTCACCAGTGATCTCTTTCTTCTTAATCATGTTCCAAACAGTTGATTTTGGTAAGCCTAAGGTTTGACTGATGTCTCCAACAGCTTTATTCTTGTTTCTCAGTCTCATAATGGCTTATTTGACTTTTTGGCACAACTTTGGTCCTCATGTTGATAAACAGCAATAAAAGTTTCCAAAGGTGATGGAAAGACTGGAGGAAAGACTAGGTGCTGAGAGGTCTCTTATATCTGCATTAAGGAGGCAATTAAATACACCTGAGCAATTACAAACACCTGTGAAGCAATGTGTCCCAAACATTGTGGTGCCCTGAAATGGGGGGACCACGTTTAAACACAGCTGTCATTTCTACATGGTGAAACCAAAATTTATAAAAATACCCTTTAATAAAATCTGACAATGTGCACTTTAACCACATGATTTTTTCTATTACAAATCTCAAATTGTGGAGTACGGGGCAAATAAATAAATTATGGGTCTTTGTCCCAAACATTATGGAGGGCATTATAAACATTAAGTAGTGTTTATAATGCTTCATTGGTCCACACCAACAGCATGCAAGTCACTGGATGCAATCCAGATTGCTACCCTGTCACATACATTGTTTATAGAGTCGCCAAGTTTTGTCACAGTATTCTAGTACCTGAAAATCAGTATTTTGTTGAGGAAATCAGTATTTTTACGTGGTGCCATTTTGCTGAATAAAAAAATATTTATGTGCGGTCATACCCATGTTAGAGTACAAGAATGCATAACTTGTTTATTGTGTATTTGTAATACAGTTATTGTGTATTATATGTCATAGCTGCTTTCTTGCATCTCTCTCTCTGTGTTGGCTGCAGCCATCGTCTGCTTCAGTAACTGAAGCTGGTTGGTGATTGGTCGCAACGCCCCTTGGAGACTGGGTCTGATTGGCCGCCGAGTGATCAGCGCATTATGTGATTGGACACAATGCCCTTGGAGACAGCGGCTGATTGGACGGGAGGAGACCGATTTGTTGATTGGATGGGAATTTTAAGGGAAGCTGGTCGGTGATTGGACGCAACCCCCTTAGAGACAGCAGTTGATTGGCCGCCAAATAATCGGGCACTAAAAATGGACAAATAGGAAAACAAAAAAAATCGGAATTCCGATTTAAATCTGATATAATACATAGGGTGTGTTTCGATTAATTCCAGACAACATATTAAAAGAAATCTAACCCCATTAATCACTCAGGGTGTATTATGATGTGTTCTACAATATGAAGTGTACAGCAAAACTTGCACTTCCAGAGTGGTCTATCGGGTTGTTTCTTTAGCAGACCATGGATTTATTTTAAGAGCAAAACATAAAGTGCTGGAGAACTCAGCAGGTCAGGCTGGATCCATGGAGGGTCCGAAGAAGGGTCTTGACCCAAAATGTCACCTATTCCTTCTCACCAGAGATGCTGCCTGACCCACTAAGTTACTCCAGCATTTTGTGTCTATCTATGGAGGGAATGGCTAGGCGACATTTAGGGTCGGGTCCCTTCTTCAGACATTTTTTAAGGGGTTGGGAAAGATCGAAAATTTTTCGTATTTAAATATGTTGCTGTGAATATAACTAGTAGTGTTGGAGAAAATTCCATGAGCCAAAATTGCCACATACATACCCAAAAGTAGAAATGTAGAAAGTTACAGTGTGTAAAAAAAAGATATTACGAGCTTTGTAGTCTCCTTGTACCAATGAAACGCCAAATTCAAAATTCTATATTTTGAAAATGGGCAGAGCAAAAAGTACCATGTTCTCTAGAAAGGCTTATCCTAACATAATTGATCGGAAGGGTGTGATTTTCAGTCAGGACGTCTGTATCATTCAGTCAGTGAGCTCGCGATTCGGAGCCCTTCTCTATTACCCCTCTACATAAAAACAAAGTGTCAATGCCTCTTCAAGGTTTACTAATCCACCCGTAGCTCCAGTTGCAGGTACTGCTGAAAGGAGGCAGCATATCACCCGCTGAGTTTCTCCAGCATTTTTGTCTCACCCGCTGAGTTTCTCCAGCATTTCTGTCTCATGCGCTGAATACGAAATATGGAAACTCCATACTACTTGGCAGCTATGTGTTTATCTTCTCCTCTCTAAAAGCAGACCTCCCAACATTTGATTGTCAAAATTCATAATATTTCCCCACATGCGCACTTGGCAAGGTTGCCGGCGGGTCTGCGCCTGCGCACTGGTGCAGATCAGCGGGCTGCCGGCGGGCGGGTGCGGCACATGCGCACTTGGCAAGGTTGCCGGCGGGTCTGCGCCTGCGCACTGGGTGGGGGGGAGGCCCGGTGATGGGGCTGCCGCGAGCGGCCGGCTGGCGGCAAGAAAGTGCCGCTGATCGCGCGGGCCGGCGCCGCCCGGGCTCTGAGCTGCCGGGCTGGCAAACCGGGGGCACATGGCGCCGGCGTTCACCACGGGAGGAACACCGGCGCGGCGGTGTTCCGTAACAGCATGTTTGGCTGCCGGAACACCGTAAAAAGGTTATTTCGCCGGGACAAAATACGGCGAATCCGGGACACTTGGCATCTCTGCAATATACATAATAACACATACATGGTATCGGAAATGTCAATTTAGCGGGATAATTAGGTTACAAATCGGAATGGCGGGAAGGGAACCTAAAAAGCGGGAATATCCCGCCAAAAGCGGGATAGTTGGGAGGTCTGTAAAAAGGTACTTGTCTTTTCATTGTTTCAATTATGAAAGATCATCAGCCTCAATGAAGTGTTATCTCTGCTTCTCTCTCCACAGTATCACCAGCACTTTCTGTTGTGATTACTGCAGTAGAGCCCTCTTGTCCAATGAGCACAACATTTTCCTTTGTGCTGTCTGCATCATCCATCTCAGCCCAGAACTCAATTGAGTTTTCCCCTTTTCAAGAAGATGGCATCTTCAACTTCTTGGGGAAGCTTGACACAGGCAATAAATGCAACAACAGCAATTTAAAATAATATGACCTTTTCTGTTGAGAACCTAGTTACCATATTTCACTGTACAGATATGTGTGAAAGAACTTCAACCTGATCATATAGGTCACGGGTATTGCAATTTAAGTGAGATTGTTTATACATTTTAGCAACAACCTGTTCAAGAAAATACAACAAAACAAAACTTACTTATTAGTTGAAGGACCCCTTGGCCATGTTCCATCTTCATTTTTCTGCTCTATTACCAATACCTTTCAATAAAAAGAGTTAAATTAGGCGATTGAAAACAATGATTCTAATAGTCAATTATGTCCGCTCCCTTGGAAAAAGAGCTTGGTTATTGTGCATTAAATCTTCATAAATATATAATTTAAAAATATTACATTTACTAGCTTCCTTCCCTCCCCCCCCCAAAAAAAAAACTTTTAGCGTATACTTATCTACTAATGCTTCAAATGAAAATGGATTTGAAACCAATTGGTTGGATTTTATCAAAGATTCAAATATTTTTCAAAGACAAAGATTTGGGGCTGCGCAGTGGTAGAGCTGCTGCCTTACAGTGCCACAGGCTCGGGTTTGATTCGGGTGCTGTTTGTACGTTCTCCCTGAGGGTTATTTCCAGGTGCTCCGGTTTCGTCCCACACTCCAAAGATGTGCGGGTTTGTCGGTTAATTTGTGTCATTAAAAATTGTAAATTGTCGCTAGTGTGTAGGATAGTGTTAGTGTTTGGGCTGACCGCTGGTTGGCATGGACTCGGTGGGCCAAACAGCCTGTTTCCGCACTGCATTCCTGAAGTCTAAAAGCAGCAAGTTATTTTAACATGAAGGTGAGAGAGACTGGATGCTGGAATCTTGAGCAAACCTAGTGGGTCAAGGCAGAATCCATAGAGGAAAATTGACGTGATGTTTCATTTCGGATCTTCTTATTAATCACTGAAGAAAGGACTGACCCCAAATGTCCATTTCTCGTTGCCTGACTCTCAGGGGTCCTCCAGCAGTTTGTTTTTAGCTTAATTATTTTAATATTGTGGATCAAAAGTAAAAAGGAAATGGAGAGATTACTTCTCTCCAATGCCTATGAGATTTGGATGAACACGACCCACCATTAGATGGATTTATTCCCCGTTTAGTTTATGTGGACCCATTTGAGGCAATTGGAAGAATAACAACATTTATGGACAGCACAGTGGCAAAGCAGGTAGTTTTGTTGCCTCACTGCTCCAATGAGCCAAGCTTGATTCAGATATACAATTAAACTTAATACCATAGAGATTTATATTGCATTTCATTAATTTCAGAAACCCCTACTTCAGATAAATAACTTCTCTGATATGTACATTTAATTGCATTAACAATCAAATTTTGCCAATCAGTCTGCTGCAAATAAGATTAATTTTTGTTGATTAATCTTTTCATTAAGTTTTATTCATTTAAGTGGACAAAAAATATTACATCAAGATACTAGAAAAATGAAGTTCATGGCAAAGAGAAAAAAAGAATAGGTGGTTTAATCAAAACCAAATAAATAGGTTTTCAGAAAAGTCTTATAAAGGAGAGAAATAGGGAAAGAATCACACCCCCCTCCCAAAAAAAAGGTTGGAGATGAGGTGAGAAGGGGCACAGCAACACAGCGGTAGAGTTGATGCCTTACTGCGCCAGAGCCCCGGGTTTGATTCTGAATACCTTGTGGGTTTTCTCTGGAAGCTCTGGTTTCCTCCCACACTCCAAAGTCAGACAGGTTCGTAGGTTAATTAGCTTGGTATAATTGTAATTTTTTTCCTAGTGTATGTAGGATAGTGTTAGTGGGCGGGGATTGTTGGTGGGCGCAAACTTGGTGGGCCGAAGGGCCACTTTCTGCCTTGTATCTGTAAACTAAACTAAGATGTTAAAAATAAAGATGTAAATGCATGAACTGATTTAAACAAATATATGACACAAACAGAAGATAGACAAAATGCTGGAATAACTCAGCAAGTCAGGTAGCATCTCTGGAGTAAAGGAATAGGTGATGTTTTGGGTTGAGATCCTTCCTCATAAAAAGTCAGGGGAGAGAGAAACTTTCTCTGGTTGCAGCTTAAACATCCCAGTTAGCATTTTAATATTTACCACCTACAATAATATAATATTTTGCTATACGGAGGAATATTAAAGGAAAATACCAAATATATCATCCCAACTGCTTGGCGTGGGCAGGTGTAGAGTTCATTGTTTCGCAATTAAATATCATTGAAACAAAGAAGTACAAAGATGAGCGGGAAGCAAGAGGATTGGGTAATGTTTAAAGAACAACAGAAGATAACTAAAAAGACAATACGGGGAGAAAACATGAGGTACGAAGGTAAGCTAGCCAAGAATATAAAGGAGGATAGTAAAAGCTTCTTTAGGTATGTGAAGAGGAAAAAAATTAGTCAATACCAAAGTTGGACCGTTGAAGACTGAAAAAGGTGAATTTATATAGGGGGCATGGAGTAAATGAGGTGCTAGAGGAGTATAAAGAACGTAAAAAGAATCTTAAGAAATAAATTAGGAAGGCTAAAAGAAGATATGAGGTTGCTTTGGCAAGAAAGGTGAAAGTAAACCCAAAGGGTTTCTACAGCTATATTAATAGCAAAAGGATAACGAGGGATAAAATTGGACCATTAGAGAACCAGAATGGACAGCTATCTGCAGAGCCAAAAGAGATGGGGGAGATATTGAACAATTTCTTTTCTTCGGTATTCACCAAGGAGAAGGATATTGAACTCTGTGAGTTAAGGGGAAAAAGTAGAGTAGCTATGGAAACTATGAGATTCAAAGAGGAGGAAGTACTGACACTTTTGAAAAATATAAAAGTGGATAAGTCTCCAGGTCCTGACAGGATATTCCCTAGGACATTGAGGGAAGTTAGTGTAGAAATAGCAGGAGCTATGACAGAAATATTTCAAATGTCATTAGAAACGGGAATAGTGCCGGAGGATTGGCGTACTGCGCATGTTGTTCCATTGTTTAAAAAGGGTTCAAAGAATAAACCTAGCAATTGTAAACTTATTAGTTTGACGTCAGTGGTGGGCAAATTAATGGAAAGGATACTTAGAGATAATATATATAAGCATCTGGATAAACAGGGTCTGATCAGGAACAGTCAACATGGATTTGTGCCTGGAAGGTCATGTTTGACAAACCTTCTTGAATTTTTTGAAGCGGTAACTAGGGAAATTGATGAGGGTAAAGCAGTGGATGTTGTCTATATGGATTTCAGTAAGGCCTTTGACAAGGTTCCCCATGGAAGGTTGGTTAAGAAGGTTCAATCTTTGGGTGTTAATGGCGGAGTAGCAAGATGGATTCAACAGTGGCTGAATGGGAGATGTTAGAGAGTAATGGTGGATGGCTGTTTGTCAGGTTGGAAGCCGGTGACCAGTGGGGTGCCTCAGGGATCTGTGTTGGGTCCACTGTTGTTTGTCATGTACATCAATGATCTGGATGATGGGGTGGAAAATTGGATAAGTAAGTATGCAGATGATACTAAGATAGGTGGTGTTGTGGATAATGAAGTAGATTTTCAAAGTCTACAGAGAGATTTGGGCCATTTGGAAAAGTGGGCTGAAAGATGGCAGATGGAGTTTAATGCTGTTAAGTGTGAAGTGCTACATCTTGGCAGGACAAATCAAAATAGGACGTACATGGTAAATGGTAGGGAATTGAGGAATGCTGTGGAACAGAGGGATCTAGGAATAAATGTGCATAGTTCCCTGAAGGTGGAATCGCATGTGGATAGGGTGGTAAAGAAAGCCTTTGGTGTGCTGGCCTTTATAAATCAGAGCATTGAATATAGGAGTAGGGAAGTAATGTTAAAATTGTACAAGGCATTGGTAAGACCAATTCTGGAGTATGGTGTACAATTATGGTCGCCTAGTTATAGGAAGGATGTCAACAAAATAGAGAGAGTACAGAGGAGATTTACTAGAATGTTGCCAGGGTTCCAGCAACTCTGTTACAGAGAAAGGTTGAACAAGTTAGGTCTTTATTCTTTGGGGCGCAGAAAGTTAAGGGGGGACTTGATTGAGGTCTTTAAAATGATGAAAGGGATAGACAGAGTTGACGTGGATACATTTTTCCCATTGAGGGTAGGGAAGATTCAAACAAGAGGGCATGACATGAGAATTAAGGGACAGAAGTTTAGGGGTAACGTGAGGGGGAACTTCTTTACTCAGAGGGTGGTGGCTGTGTGGAATGAGCTTCCAGCAGAAGTGGTGGAGGCAGGATCGATTTTAACATTTAAAAGTAAAGTGGATAGGTATATGGACGTGAAGGGAATGGAGGGGTATGGAGGGAATGGAGCAGGTAGATGGGACTAGGGGAAAACAAATGGTTGGCACGGACTGGAAGGGCCGAGAGGGCCTGTTTCCGTGCTGTAATTGTTATATGTTATATGTTATATGGTTATTATGGGGAACAAGGAAATGGCAGATGAGTTGAACAGGTACTATGGATCTGTCTTCACAAACAATCTTCCTGATTACTATATCGCCAGAGGCTCTGGGGTGACGGAGGAACTGAAGGAAATTCACATTCGGCAGGAAATGGTGTTGGATAGACTGATGGGACTGTAGGCTGATAAATTCCCACAGCCTGATGGTCTGCATCTCAGGGTACTTAAGGAAGTGGCTCTAGAAATGGATGCATTGGTGATAATTTTCCAATGTTCTATAGACTCAGGATCAGTTCCTGTGGATTGGAGGGTAGCTAATGTTATCCCACTTTTTAAGAAAGGCGGGAGAGAGAAAACAGGGAATTATAGACCAGTTAGCCCGACATTGGTGGTGGGGAAGATGCTGGAGTCAATTATAAAATCTGAAATAGCCGCACATTTGGATAGCAGTAACAGGATCGGTCCAAGTCAGCATGGATTTACGAAGGGGAAATCATGCTTGACTAATCTTCTGGAATTTTTTGAAGTTGTAACTAGGAAAATGGACAAGGGAGAGCCAGTGGATGTATGTACCTGGACTTTCAGAAAGCATTTGATAAGGTCCCACATAGGAGATTAGTGGACAAAATTAGGGCACACGGTATTGGGGGTAGAGTGCTGACATGGATAGAGAAATGGTTGGCAGACAGGAAACAAAGAGTAGGGATTAAAAGGTCCCTTTCAGAATGGCAGGCAGTGACTAGTGGGGTACCGCAAGGCTCGGTGCTGGGACCGCAGCTATTTATCTGCATATGCATCAATGATTTAGATGAAGGGATTCAAAGTAACATTAGCAAATTTGCAGATGACGCAAAGATGGGTGGCAATGTGAACTGTGAGGAGGATGCTATGAGAATGCAGGGTGACTTGGACAGGTTGGGGGAGTGGGCAGATGCATGGCAGATGAAGTTTAATGCGGATAAATGTGAGGTTATCCACTTTGGTAGCAAAAACAGGAAGGCCGATTACTATCTAAATGGCGTCATGTTGGGAAAAGGAGAAGTACAACGGGATCTGGGGGTCCTTGTTCATCAGTCTATGAAAGTAAGCATGCAGGAACAGCAGGCAGTGAAGAAAGCAAATGGCATGCTGGCCTTTATAACAAGAGGAGTCGTATATAGGAGCAAAGAGGTCGTTCTGCAGTTGTGCAGAGCCCTAGTGAGACCACACCTGGAGTATTGTGTGCAGTTTTGGTATCCAAATTTGAGGAAGGACATTCTTGCTATTGAGGGAGTGCAGCGTAATTTTACAAGTTTAATTCCCGGGATGGCTGGACTGTCATATGTTGAGAGAATGGAGCAGCTGGGCTTGTACACTCTGGAGTTTAGAAGGATGAGAGGCAATCTCATTGAAACATATAAGATTGTTAAGGGTTTGGATACACTACTGGAAATAAAAATGCCCAAGCAAAGGAATGTTATAATGGTTCAATTTTCATGTTCTTATTTTATAATTAAGTAAATTACACACCACCATTCACTCTGATGGCAAATATATTTGGAAGTTTCGTAAGACTTGCTCCACAGAACCACCTTGTGGCAAAAAATTAGGAACCAGTCACACAGCAATTTGCAATAATCAGGATACAAAAGCTTAATCAAGAATTGTAACAACAAAAAATAAGGGTTACACACAGTAAATGTAAGCACAGGTAAAGGTTTAAGGTAAAGCTTTAATTGTTTTATTGCTGAAGAGACCATGAAAATGTGTAAGCTTGTCAGAGTTCAATATGAACATGTCTATTTTTCTTCCTGATCCCTGTATCTTTTCATTTTGTTAAAAACCTCCATCATATTTGGAACCAGAAACTGGCATTAGTTTTAAGAATCAAATCTCCACAACATTCCTTTGATCCTTCCATAAGCTAGGGTACTGTCCGGATCACCTCTACCTCACAGCGGACATGAGACTTTATCGACAGAACAGTTGTGCTGCAATGCTGAAAATTATATTCTGCACTCTGTATCTTTCACATTTCCCATTTTAACTTGATTGTTTTTAGGCATAATATTATCTGATCTGTTTGGATAGGATGCAAAATAAAGTTTTTCACTGACAATAGTAAACCTAAACCTTCATCTTCAATTGCAAACACCGTATTTTAAACTACTATACCTGCCCTTGATATAGTCCTGCATCTTGTATTGTGCTATCAGGCTTATTCAGAGGTTCAAATGTGTTGCTCATATACTTATTCCACAATCTAATTTCCTTTTCATCTAGGATACTAAACAATTTCCGCATCTCCTTTTCAATTGTATCTGAAATTTAAAACAGAAACATTCGTTAGAAAGCGCTTCCCAGGAATCAGTACAGAAGATAGACTTAAAATTTGATAACAGTAATCAGTTTAATTATTCAGTGGTACAAACAACAGCCTCTTCTAGTTATTGGCCTCTGAATATTTTATGTTTGAGGCTCTCTCAATCTGAGATCCTGGATACGATTTGCATTCTGAGTTCAGCACTGAATACCACTTGGAGATACCAAACATTGACATTCATAAGCAGCTTTTGTTTGCCTTTAGTTTTGCATCTGGAATGTCAGATGTATATCTCAGGTAAATTTGAACATAAAATTAAAGGAGCATTATTGAATCTATAGCACCCTATTATTAAAGATTGATAAATAACAGATGAATGATTTCAATTAAAAACATACACTGGAAAATTTAGCAAGCCACGCAGCATCTAAGGAAGCATAAAACAGTGTGTTCAATCTGACACATTTGTGGAAAGAAACTCAGTATTTTGTAATACATTTCCCCAAACAGATGGTGGGTTCAAATATAGACACAAAATGCTGGAGTAACTCAGCGGGTCAGGCAGCATCTCTGGAGAATATGGATAGGTGATGTTTTGGGTCATAACCTCGATGGGTTCCGACCCGATACGTCACCTATTCATGTTCTCCAGAGATGCTGCCCGACCGGCTGAGTTATTCCAGCATTTTGTGTCTATCTATGGTATAAACCAGCATCTGCAGTTCTTTTTTATTACATGACAAGTTTCAAATCTTCGTGTTGCAGTGAAGCATAAAGCAAGCATGACGAGTCAACCACTTGTCTGGGGATATATGATTTGCCTGGATAGCAGGAAAACAAAAGTTTCTCTCTGTATCTCGGTACATATGTAAATAATAGACCAATACATTGATAAGGGTCTGTAGTCGCACCCAGCCCTGATGCAACTTGGGTGGCTGACTTTCTTTCCGATAGGACATTCCGGATATGTTTTTAATAACAGTTTTGGAGCTTCATAATCACTATTAGAGACAGGTTATTATTTTTAACTCTAAACTTGCAGTTAACAGGATTTAAATTTCCAAGCGAATATGGCTGGGATTTGATCTCGTGCTTCTGGATCATTAGGCTAGTAACTGCCTTGATATATTATAGCATAAAGTTTTGTTCAAAGTCCGGTTAGCTCAAAAGATTCAATGAGTTGGGTGACTCATGCAAACAGTTTGTATTGGGCTGGGCTTGATCAGCTACAACCATGGGTGCATAATTGGCATGATACTGGGATATATAATTGGCTTGATGGCAGGAGGAGGATGATGGTGGAAGGCTGTTTTTCAGACTAAAGATGTGTGGCTAGTGTAGTGCCACAAGGATCGGTGCTAGGTAATTATTGCTTGTCATTTATATGAATTATTTGCACGAGAATGTACAAAGCATGGTCAGTACGTTGCAGATGACACCGAAATAGCAATTTTTGAAGACAGTGGGGAAGATTATCAACAATTACATGGGATCTTGATCAGCAAGTTAAATGAGTTAAGGAATGTGAATAACATTCAGGTAAGTGTAAGATATTGCATTTTGAGAAGTCACACCAGGGTAGGACATTCACAATGAACAGTAGGGTCCTGGGGAATGTTATAGAACAGAGAGGTATGGGGGTACCAGCATAAATTTCCGTGGAAGTGGCAGCACAGGCAGAGGAAGGTGGTATGTGAGAAGCTGATCTTCATCAGTCAGGGCACTGAGAATAACAGCTGGGATGTTAAGTTGCAGTTGCGTAAGACATTGGTGAGGCAGCACTTGGATTTTTTGGTTACCCTACTATAGAAGATACCTCATTAAGCTGTGGAGAGACGCAATATATGAAGCTTGCATTCATGCTCAGCGGTGAATGCTAACCACTTGAAAATGAAAAAGCATGAATATCATGTTCGGACACTGCATCTCGTATGATCAAACAGCCAAGATCAATAATGGCTTTGTGGAGTTTTACGAAGAAAGTATGCTGAAGTGAGCTACACAAAGACATTTGCACATTGGATCCAAGTGAAAACAGTGTAATTTTGAAAAAAAGGTGAGGTAGAGTAGTGAAGAGCTTAAGACTTGTGAATAATCACATACCTATAATGTCAGCTTTGCTGAATCGCCTTGTTATTACACTGTTCATGTTTCCATTTTCACATAGTTTCAGTTCTGTTAGATACACCTCCACCTTGCAGTGCTTCACAAACATACCCTGTTCCACTACCTGGAAAGAAAATATACCAATAAACCCACAATCATGCCAATAGAAAGAACATTCCCTTTAAGTTTCATAGAAATACTTTGTAGTACAAGGTGGGAGTGGGGGGAGAAGAGGAATGGCTTCACTATTTATTAAACTAAACTGCTAGCCCTATTTGCCTCCTGTAATGAAGCGCAACTACAGCACTCTGAGGCATGGATAAGTAGCAGAATGTGAAGTTAGTCCTCATGCACGCTTTTACTCCATTTCCATGCACAGAGGGGACAGGCTTTCAAAAAGAACTAATTAACAAGTGTTTTCAACTTTGTACAGCAAATTAAACTCACACTGGTTTGCGTTTCCTTACATTCAATTCCATAATCCAGTGCGCTCTTGAAGATCACCTTCCACTTCCTGATTATATTTAAAAGCCTGTTTGCTTTCGGTTCTGTATTTCTCCTGTCTGCATTCCATAATACTTTACCAGTTCCACATACTGACAAACATATTATGGTAAATAAATGTCATCTTTGAAGTTTTTAACCTTAGTCTTCAAACATTCACATGAGATAGCTGGCTTATCAGGTCCCTTCCCACCCAAACCACCCTGTCCCCCTGGTACTTTCCCTTGCAACTGCAGGAAATGCTACACTTGTTCCTTTACCTCACCCCTCCACACCATCCAAAGACCCAAGCAGTCTTTCCAGCTGAGGCAGAGGTTCATCTGCACCTCCTCCAACCTCATCTATTGCATCCGCTGTTCCAGGTGTCAGCTGCTCTACATCGGTGAGACCAAGCACAGGCTTGGAGATCGCTTCGCCCAACACTTCGGCTTAGTTTGCAATAACCAACTTGATCTCCTGGTGGATCAGCACTTCAACACCCTCCCATTCCGAATCCGACCTTTCTGTCCTGGGCCTCCTCCATGGCCAAAGTGAGGCCCACCGTAAATTGGAGAAGCAGCACCTCATATTTTGCTTGGGTAGTTTACACTTCTCCAATTTCAGATAGTCCCTGCTTTCTCCCTCTTTCCCCTCCCCTTCCCAACTCTCCCACAGCCCATTGTCTCCACTTCTTCCTTTTTTCTCCCCCCCCCCCCCCCCATCGGTCTGAAGAAGTGTCTCGACCCAAAACGTCGCCTATTCCACCATAGATGCTGCCTCACCCACTGAGTTTCTCCAGCATTTTTGACTACCTTTGAACCCACTGAACATTTTTTTCACCCCATTGAACCTCAGAAGAGGCTGAAGAGCCTCCATTTCTACAGAAAGAGCTGGCCAATTTGGTAGTGCAACCTAATTAATCTATGTGGATAGAGAACTGGCTGGCAAACAGGAAGCAAAGAGTAGGAGTAAACGGGTCCTTTTCACAATGGCAGGCAGTGACTAGTGGGGTACCACAAGGCTCAGTGCTGGGACCCCAGCTATTTACAATATACATTAATGATCTGGATGAGGGAATTGAAGGCAATATCTCCAAGTTTAAGCTGGGGGGCAGTGTGAGGAGGATGCTAGGAGACTGCAAGGTGACTTGGATAGGCTGGGTGAGTGGGCAAATGTTTGGCAGATGCAGTATAATGTGGATAAATGTGAGGTTATCCACTTTGGTGGCAAAAACAGGAAAGCAGACTATTATCTAACTGGTGGCCGATTAGGAAAAGGGGAGATGCAGCGCGACCTGGGTGTCATGGTACACCAGTCATTGAAAGTAGGCATGCAGGTGCAGCAGGCAGTGAAGAAAGCGAATGGTATGTTAGCTTTCATAGCAAAAGGATTTGAGTATAGGAGCAGGGAGGTTCTACTTCAGTTGTATAGGGTCTTGGTGAGACCACACCTGGTGTATTGTGTACAGTTCTGGTCTCCAAATCTGAGGAAGGACATTATTGCCATAGAGGGAGTGCAGAGAAGGTTTACCAGACTGATTCCTGGGATGTCAGGACTGTCTTATGAAGAAAGACTGGATAGACTCGGTTTATACTCTCTAGAATTTAGGAGATTGAGAGGGGATCTTATAGAAACTTACAAAATTCTTAAGGGGGTGGACAGGCTAGTTGCAGGAAGATTGTTGGGGAGGTCCAGGACAAGGGGTCACAGCTTAAGGATAAGGGGGAAATCCTTTAGGACTGAGATGAGAAGGACTTTTTTCACACAGAGAGCGGTGGGTCTCTGGAACTCTCTGACTCAGAGGGTAGTGGAGGCCAGTTCATTGGCTATATTTAAGAGGGAGTTAGGTGTGGCCCTTGTGGCTAAGGGGATCAGAGGGTATGGAGAGAAGGCAGGTACGGGATACTGAGTTGGATGATCAGCAGAGATGCCAACCCTAAATTTAGTTCACAGTAACATTCAACCCATTTGTCCGTAACAAATGGGGTTAAATGCATTTCTCTCCGTACTCACTTGGGGTTGTTGCCGGCGGGTCTGCGCCTGCGCACTGGTGCAGATCAGCGGGCTGCCGGCGGGCGGGTGCGGCACATGCGCACTTGGCAAGGTTGCCGGCGGGTCTGCGCATGCGCACTGGGTGGGGGTGGGGGGAGGCCCGGTGATGGGGCTGCCGCGAGCGGCCGGCTGGCGGCAAGAAAGTGCCGCTGATCGCGCGGGCCAGCGCCGCCCGGGCTCTGGGCCGGGCGTGGCGTGGCTCGAAATAGCGCCAGGCCCGGCAACCCTCCCTCACTGCGCACGCGCGGCCACTGGGGCCCGGCAACCCTCCCCAACTGCGCAGGCGCGGACACTGGGGCCCGGCAACCCTCCCCCACTGCGCACGCGCGGCCACTGGGGCCCGGCAAAGTGCCGCTGATCGCGCGGGCCGGCAAACCGGGGACACATGGCGCCGGCGTTCACCACGGGAGGAACACCGGCGCGGCGGTGTTCCGTAACAGCATGTTTGGCTGCCGGAACACCGTAAAAAGGTTATTTCGCCGGGATAAAATACGGCGAATCCGGGACACTTGGCATCTCTGGATCAGCCATGATCATATTGAATGGCGGTGCAGGCTCGAAGGGCCGAATGGCCTACTCCTGCACCTAATTTCTATGTTTCTATGTTTCTAATCCCACTTCCCTGTATCTTTACCATTGGCCTTTAAGTATTTCCCTTTCAAAGATTAATTTTCAAACACTTTGATTGATTTGGATATTGAGTGAGATGTGATCAGTAAAAGCACTCACAGAAGACTAAAGAACGGTGGTTATGGAATGGGTTAAATTATGATGACTACTCAGCCATGTCATATCCTGACACCTCTAAAATAACTGGTAAACAAACTATTCTTTTGCAGAAAACGGACATACAAGCATCAGATTTGTAATGCCATGAATTTAATGCACACACTTAGCACATAACATCCAAGTGGTCTGTACGCAATAGTACATCTTAAGGTCACTCCAATTCCCTCCCCACAACACCAATCTCAAGGCAAGAGAGTTTATTGTCATGTGTCCCAGATAGAATAATGAAATTCTTGTTTGCTGCAGCACAACAGAGTATTGCAAGCAAAAATACAGAACAGTTCATTCAATATACACATAAATAAGCAGATAAAGTGCAATAGGCTGTAACAGTTCAGAGTCTGTTTGTTGGCGAGTCTAATAGCTTGATGGCTGTGGGGAAGTAGCTGTTCCTGAACCTGGATGTAACAGATTTCAGGCTCCTGCACCTTCTGCCCGATGGTAGCGGAGAGATGAGTGCATGGCAAGGATGGTGTGGGTCCTTGATGTTGGCGGCCTTTTTGAGGCAGCGACTGAGATATATCCCTTTGATGGTGGGGAGGTCAGAGCCGATAATGGACTGGGCAGTGGTTACAACTTTCTGCATCCTTTTCCGCTCCTGGACCCTCAGGTTGCCGAACCAAGCCACGATGCAACCAGTCAGCATGCTCTCTACTGTGCACCTGTAGAAGTTCGAGAGAGTCCTCTTTGACATGCCGACTCTCCGTCTTCTCAGGAAGTAGTGCCACTGATGTGCTTTCTTTATGATTGCATCAGTGTGCTGGGACCAGGAAAGATCTTCGGAAATGTGCACGCCTAGGAATTTGAAGTTCTTGACCCTTTCAACCATCGTCCCGTTGATGTAAATGGGATTGTGGGTCCCTATCCTACCTCTTCCAAAGTCCACAATCAGTTCCTTGGTTTTGCTGGTGTTGAGAGCCAGGTTATTGTGTTGGCACCATTTGGTCAATCGGTCGATCTCACTTCTATACTCTGACTCGTCCCCATCAGTGATTCGTCCCACAACAGTGGTGTTGTCGGCGGACTTGATGATGGAGTTCGAACTATGTCCGGCTACGCAGTCATGATTATACAGTGAGTACAGCAAGGGGCTGAGCACGCAGCCTTGAGGTGCTCCCGTGCTGATTGTTATCGAGGATGACAACATTTCCACCAATACGGACAGACTGTGGCATGTGGATGAGGAAGTCGAGGATCCAATTGCAGGGGGATGCGCAGAGACCCAGATCTGAGAGTTTGGAGGGGATGATTGTATTAAATGCCGAGCTGTAATCAATGAATAACAGCCTGACATATGAGTTTTTGTTGTCCAAGTGGTCCAGAGCAGAGTGCAGAGCCAGTGAGATCACATCCACCATTGATCTGTTATGGCAGTAAGCGAACTGCAGTGGGTCGAGGTAGGAGTTGATATGCGCCATAATAGTAAGATTAAACGAGCTTACCAGTTTGAAGTTTGATCATTATTTTATGAGGAGTTACGTTGAGGGATTACGTGAAGACCCCGCCAGCACGCATGCGCGACATTCTTCAAAGCAGCGGTGCGAAATCACAGATAACAGAAGTTGAACTAAATATAGCAAGATAAGAGAACTAGAATACCAGTTGACCTTTATGATAGAGGGTTGGGCGCGGAGGGAACGTAATCTCTCAACGTAACTCCTCATAAAATAAAGGTCAAACTTCAAACTGGTAAGTTCTCGTTTAATCTTACTATTTTACTTCGGAGTCACGTGAAGATTTTAAAGCTCTATGATTTCATGCCGTGGAACGAGTCCATGCCCACACACTGCCATAATGACCAATGGAGGAAATATGTTAACGTATTCAGACATGAATCGGTTACTGAAAAAACAATGATGCATTTATTAACAAATAATAATAACCCCTGGTATTCGGGGCTAAAATCATAATACAGAACTTAAAATCGTGTCTGCAAATGTCTCAGGTCTGGCAACGGGTTTATTATAAAATCGTTGAAAAGTTCTTTCGCTAGACCATCCCGCCGTTGCAAGGATGTGGTCCATGGGAACTTCCAACATTCTCGCTGCCGATGTAGCTGCAGCCCTGGTGGAATGAGATTTGAAAACATCAGTATCCACTCCTGCTGCATCTAATACCCGTCTAAGACATCTCGAAATGGTCTGCACGGACACTCTTTTATGAGGACGTTTATGACTAATTAATAAAGCCATTTCCGTGCCTACTAGGCTTTTGGTGACCTCTAAATAATGTAATAGATGGGTCACTATGCATAGACGGAGGTCTATGGGGTATGCTAGGAACTCCAATTTGAGGCCAGACGATCCTGTGTAAGTAACTCAAATATTTAGAAAGTTATTTTATTCTTGGATGTTACCATAGCATCCAGTCTTAATTTGTGCAGTGACTAGACCCTTTGTGCCGTTACTAGTGCCATCAGCATCACCATTTTATATGTTAGTTTCGCTAGTGTCAGGGACGTTGCTGGTGCCCAACCCCTGAGCAGGGTTAAGACAATACCAATATCCCAGGTCTGGGAGTACCTAGGCCTGGGGGGGATTAGGGTTGAAAATACCCTTCATTAGTTTTGATAGTAGAGGGTGAGATCCAACCCCGTGGTGTCCTAAACCCTGTCCCAGGTAAGATGATAGGTCATTCCTAGCACAGTTGATGGCACTGTAGCGCAAGCCTTCGTCAAAGTGTAGGCTGGCCAGGAATTCCAGCACATTCGTTACAGTAGCCATATGGTATGTGATGTTCGCCCCGGTACATTTTCTGATATATGAGAGGTATTGTTTCCTGGTGGACTCTCTGCAAGCTGCCGTGATAATGTTCATGTGTTGTCATAATGTCCATTCGGTGTTGTCATTGAATTTGCATGACCTGGTGTCCGCCACTGGAAGGTAAGTAGCTGATATCCAGATATTTCTTTTGCTGCACCAGCGCCAGATTGGATTGACCAATTCATCACAAGATATCGACTTAATTCCACCCATATGATTAATATATGCCACCACGGTGGTATTATCAATTTGTAGGCGAACATGCAGATGGTGCATGTCTGAACAGTAAGCCCGAAGTCCGTGGAACGCTCCCAACATCTCTAGATGATTACTACCCAGTGCTTGAAGTAAAGTTAACTCATATGCATCCCATCTACCACCGCAACTGGAGATGGTATTAGTTGCTCCCCAGCCGTGCGCGCTGGCATCAGTTTGTAACACAACTGACGGATTGCCGATTATAATGGGATTAGAGCAATGCCGAGTGCTCTTTATCCACCATTGCAACTCCAAAACTGCTTTGGCTGGTAACTGCATTGGCCTGTCAAAATGGCCAGCATGATGTTTGAGCGCTTCAACCTTTGCTCTTTGAAAATTTTGGTAATGCAAAGATCTGAATTGTGTGGCTGGGAACGCAGCCACGAGCTTTCCGATCACCCTGGCTACTTGTCGAATAGATGGTTGACTGACGCAAACAAGGCTGTTGCATGCCTCTATTAAGTCTGTTGCTTTGTCCTTTGGCAAAGTCACAGACATGTGAACAGAGTCAATTGTGAACCCTAAGTTGTCCATTGTCATAGAAGGCATTAATTTGGATTAATCTGGATGGATGATAAACCCCAGCTTTTCAAATAAGAGCTTGATGGCTGAAACAGCCAATTTGGCCAACTCCAGAGTTTTTCCCACAATTAAGATGTCATCCAGATATGCCATGACAATATGTTTCTGTTTTCGGAAAAACGCCAGGGCTGGTTTTAATATTTTAGTAAATAGTCTGTGGGCTGATGTTAATCCATTAGGCAGCGCTTTGTACTGCCAGAGCTGCCACATCCAGTTAAATTTCAGATATCCGAGGAGACTCTTCTCTATTGGTACTGAATAGTATGCATCTTTTAGGCCGATGCAAGCCATGAAGTATCTTTTGGAAACTAATTGTTTGGCAGTAACAAAAGTTTCCATTTTGAAGTGTGTATACTGCACAAAAGTATTCAGCTGTGTCAAATCAATGATGATGTGACATCCACCATCTTTTTTGTTTTTTGTGAAAATATTTGACACAAACTCAATTACTCATTTTGTATGTAACCTCAAAAGTTCTGCATGACCTTCCAATCTTTCTTTTTGTGAAAGCACGAACGTTCGGCTAGGTGCATGCTGAACCGGAAGGAGGAGTTTTTGAATGAATTCAATTTTGTATCCCTGGATACTATGCAGTATAAAAGGATCAGAAGTTATTGAACTCCATGCACTCCAAAACAAGTGTAACCTTCCCCCAACCTGAGAAGAACTTACACACCCTATGTTCCGGAAGAAACCAGACCCACCTACCTCCATGGTTACCGGTAGGCTGTATTTGTTTCTTCCGTCCTTGTCTCCTGGGGGGTAGAGGAGCTAGGGTGTGGGTTTGGCGCATCTTCCACGAAGGACGTTCTGGGCCTTGGTCTAAAAAATACCTTTGTCCTGAACGTACGGCCTTTGAGCTTTCACCAGCCGCTGTTCTTTCGTCGTAGTATCGTGGCTCGCTGGTAGATACGTAGGGGTACTGCCGCCGAAGATGCGAGGTCTTGGCAGTGGACGGCGCTTTCATTAGTCCGACGTCTTTTGCCTCCTCGTCGAGGTCTTTGACCTGTTTCGGCAGGTTGTCCCTGAACAGTAAAGTAGGCGGCTGCGTGCTGCTGGTCTTCCACAACCCTGCAAATTTGGGGTTTAAGGCAGGTCGGATCACACTCTTCCTGAAGCAATTTATTTCAAACTCTGCGTTGCAGAAGAGTGCCAACGCGTCTTACAACATGTCCTTGCCATCAACTGATCTGGCAAATGCCGTTATAACAGAGGCCAGTAGTTTAAGGATCTTTTGTATCTTAATTTCCTGGGCTCAGATGCCAACACCGATGTTTCCCCAGATCGGGTTGTTCACCACAGGAACATTGAGGGAAACACAGTTCTCTGGTGCTAAGTACTTAGCAGTTGTGTCACTCATGACCTGTTCCTGCAGCTGGTTGGTAGTGAGGTAGTTGATGCTAGCTGCCAGCTGCGGCTGTAACGGCTGTCCCTTTTGCGAGGGCATCGCAAATTTGGAGACCATGCCGAGCAGTTCCTGTTGTTCCTGCAGCCCTAGCACGCTGGAAGTGTCTTCAGCCAAACCCCCATCTTCAGTCGCAGACCTCCCAACATTTGATTGTCAAAATTCAAAATTCATATTTTTAAATGAAAATTCATAACATGTCACAAATTCATGCCAAAATGTGAAAAAGGTACATGTATGCTGAAACATTTATAATTCTTTGTTAAACTTTGATAAACTTGGCACTAGACTCACCTTAATTTCTCTCACGGCGGCTATGCGCCTGCGCACTGGCCGCAGATCAGCGGCACATGCGCACTTGGCCAGGTTGCCGGCGGGTCTGCGCCTGCGCACTGGGTGGGGGTGGGGGTGGGGGGGGAGGCCCGGTGATGGGGTAAAGAAGGAACTGCAGATGCTGGAGAATCGAGGGTACACAAAAAGCTGGAGAAACTCATGCAGCAGCATCTTAGAGCCAGCCCCGTTGACTAGGGCCCGGCAAAGTGCCGCTGATCGCGCGGGCTATGGCGCCGGCGCCCAAATCCGAACCTAAAAAGCGGGATCCCGCCAAAAGCGGGAGTTGGGAGGTCTGCATTCGGCAGCCCTGTAAAAGGTGCTGCCGTGGGTGCCCGAGGAGACCCACGGTGACAAGACTCCGTTTGTTGGAGTATGTCACGTTGGAGCAGTTGCTCCATCAACCGCTCCATGCGAGATAAATGGCCACTGTCGTTATCCGCAGGCGGTGAATCTTCCAGCCCGGACCCGTCCGATTCTACGGGCTTATCCGACTTTCGAGTGGCTTTACCTCCAGTCCGAGGTACACCTAAGTGCTGTAGCGGTGCCAAGTCGGGGGCTTCTGACTGCAAGGTTAGCAGCTCAGGTGAAGTCGGCCGCTGCTGACTGCCCGCATTCCCGCGGTCCTCCGCAGTCAGTTTCGCTGCGGTCCGTTTGGACTTAGTCTTGGACTTGTCCATAGTTCTTTGCTCTGTAGAAGAAATTGTACAGAGCGGCCAAAAAACCAACCTCAGAATAGTAAAAACTTACCTGCAGGTCCATTTTAAACCTACCGCTGGAGGAGCAATGCACCTCCCGCCTGTCGCTGCGCAATGCGCCAGACAATATGTCGAGCATGCGTGCTGGCGGGGTCTTCACGTAGTCACTCACGTGACTCCGAAGTAAAATCAACCTCTCAAAGCACTTCATCACCAGACGTTAGTGCCACTGGTCGATAGTCATTGACGCACGTCACCTTGCTCTTCTTGGGCTGTGTATTATTGATGCCCTTTTAAAGCAGGTGGGGAGCTCAGACCTCAGAAGTGAGAGGTTGAAAATGTCTGTAAAAACTCCAGCCAGTTGGTCCGCACAGGTTTTTAGAACACGACCGGGTATGCCATCAGGCGCTTTCCGAGGGTTCACCCCCCTGAAGGATCTTCTGACGTCGGCCTCTGTGACTGTGACTGAAATACCATCACGGCAAATGGGTGCTCGGGAAGGCACGTCAGTGTTCTCCCTATCAAAGCGTGCGTAAAACGCATTGAGCTCGTCAGGGAGTGATGCTTCGCTGACAATTGAGCTGCCTCCTGATTTCGCCTTATAGGAGGTGATGGCATTCAAGCCCCGCCACAGTTGCCGAACATCCGTCTCATCCTCCAACTTGGAACAGAAGTCCCGTTTGGCTTTTTTGATGGCCTTACCAAGGTCGTATCTGGAGTTGTTCCTCTGCCCCACCCGACCAGCTCTGGGCAGATATGTATTTACTCGATAAGAATCCAATAACAAAGTGCTCATATGAGTTTGTACAGAGCCAATTAGACAACCTTAAACACGTAAACCACAATTACCACTCAACTCTCATCTTGTGGCGCAATGATAGAGTTGCTGCCTTGCAGCGCGAGACCCGGGTTCAATCCTGACTACGGGTCTGTATGGAGTTTGTACGTTCTGCCCATGACCTGGTTTTTCTCTGGGTGCTTTGGTTTCCTCCCACACTTCAAAGGCGTACAGGTTTGTAGGTTATATGGCTTCGGTAAAAACGGGGATCACAGGTCAGCGTGGACCCGGTGTATCTCTAAACTAAACAATATTGTTTCAATTTCTACATTTATATGTTCTTCCCCCCCCCCCCCCCCCCCCCCCGTCACCTTGTAAAACCTCAAAGCAAACCACCAGTGCCACCACTGGAGAATTGCATTATTACAAGTTTCAAGATGATTGCTTATATTGGAAATAATAGGGTAATTGGTCAAAGAACACATGACATGAAAACGGGGATTTGAATTAGATTGGTGCACCCTAGTCAACTTACTTCTCTTCCTTCTCTCTAATATTTCTTGTACAAAACAAAACAAAACTCAAGGTCTTGGCACGCATTCAGTGTCTTGGCAGTGAAAGATTAATCACTTATTGAGACACTGTATTATGAAATGGATATTTAACAGCTTTGATCAAAATAATATTCGACTGGGAATAGTGGCCTTCATAAACAAAACAAAAAAGTGATAACTTTACTGTTTAATTTGGATCTAAATTAAAGTCTTTACTATTTATCAAACTGATTGCAACAGTTCAGACTGGCTTTGCATTGACATTAGAAAACTAATGTCAAAAAGCATATTTATTGAGACGATCACATATTGCAATATAAATATTGTTATTCTTAAATTTATCAGATTATCCTTAAGGTTTTCATGGAATCTGCAGCAAGAACACAGGCCTTTTGGGCTCAATTGTCAATGCTGGCATGTATGCTCCACATAATCCATCTCTCAGTACACCTTTCTCTTTATCCTTTGAAGAGTCAAGAGTGTTTTATTGTCATACGTCCCAAACAGAACACATTCTTACTTGCAGCAGCACATAATATGTAAACATAGTGAAGATAGAGACAAAAAGCTGGAGTAACTCAACGCGACAGGCAGCATCTCTGGAGAGAAAGAATGGGCGATGTTTCGGGTCGAGACCGGGTCTGCCTGCCCCGCTGAGTTACTCCAGCTTTTTGTGTCTATCTTCGGTTTAAACCAGCATCTGCAGTTCCTTCCTCCACATATGTAAACATAGTACTCTTTAAACAATATAATAAATGAGAGAAATAAGCTAGACACACACAATAATAGTACAAAAAGACAAAACCAATGCCCCCAGCCTGAA
Organism: Okamejei kenojei; assembly: GCA_035221665.1. Lineage (NCBI taxonomy): Eukaryota > Metazoa > Chordata > Chondrichthyes > Rajiformes > Rajidae > Okamejei > Okamejei kenojei. The sequence goes on along the minus strand of CM069149.1, from coordinate 21,830,800 downwards.
AGCTATTGGGAAGAAGCTGTTCCCGAACCTTGACATTACAGTTTTCAGGCTCCTATATCTTCTTCCTGATGGCTGGAGTGAAATGAGAGCGTGGCCAGGGTGGTGTGGGTCTCTGATAATGCTGGCTACCTTTTGTAGGAAACAACTCCTGCAAATTCCTTTCAAAATATCAAACTTACCGAGCATCCTAAAAATGTATGGTTCCCATCATTAAAGCCATTTTCCTTACTACAATAAACTACCTACCTTTCGAGCAATTGGTTCTTGACTCTCTGTTAATCCATACCAGCTAACGAGTTTATTCCAACCTTCAGTGGGCACCAGTATGTAATCCAGCTCATCTATCAGATGCTCCTTCAGGGCCTGTGAATCGCCATCTAAAATTGAACAAATGCAAAATGCAATAAATTTCAGCAAAGCCATCTTCAGATATATTCCAACCAGCTGAAGTTCAGAATTCCAACCATAAAATCACCAATAAAATTAGAGTTGGGTCTACTTTATAAGAATTACATAGTTGGACTCGGTCAATAGCTCTACCATGGAGAAAGAACAGGTACGATGGGCTCAATCGCCTGATTCTAAACCATACTATTCTATGATTTTCTGCAAAGTATGCCTTACATTCTGGCATATTTAATACGAAAAATACAAATTCATACTTCATTGCCTTTAAGTCTTGTAATGCCTTTCAATGCATATTATAACATTTGAATTAATCCTCCACAATCTCCCACCCCCTTCAATATAAATTATGATAAAATATGAAAAACATTTATATTGAACAAATCACTAAATCCTGCACCCCAAAAATCTTCAATAATTTGCCTTCCTCACGTTCCAATATTTTTGGGGTGCTACTCCATCTATTTAACAGGGCACAGTATTCCAGAGGCTTGTATCCCGGCAAGCCGCGTGGACCCAACTCACCCGCCAAACAACCACGCCGCAGACTGGAACGCGCCCAGGTAGGCCCGACCCGTCCTACAGGCCTCCCAGGGGATTGCAGAGAAGCCGGGCGGCGAGACCTGTCTGGGCCGAAGGTGGCGGCAATGGGAGCCTCGTCGACGTAGGCCGCGAAGGGGCCTTGGTGGCAGCTTGAACCTCAGTGGCAGCAGGAGCCTCGGTGGCATTGGGGCCTCGCGATCGAGCCGCGATCAGCAGTTGATGAACGTGTGGTGGGGGAGGTGGGGGGGTGCGAGGGGAAAACAAGGAGAACCCAGCGGACTACCGTGAAGAACAATGGGGACCTGGCGTGGGGGGACCGCCGTGAAGGACGGTGGGAGAACAAAGCGGGACCCGACAAAGATACTAGTATCTTTGGGACCTGGTGTGGGGGCACTCTAGTTTTGGAATCCTCTGCCCAGGGGATAAGCCTGCGTTCGTTTGTTTGTTCCGGATAAGGCACTGTGCGCATGTTTGAAGCCATTTAGTTGAAATAATGAATTGCCTTTTCTTTACCACAATCTTTTTATACTTTCAAGTATATAACACGGCAGTATATTCTTAATTGCTCACTTATTGCAAGATCAATTCTTATTCTGCTAGGGTTGTCAAGCATTCTTTCAGACAAAAATATAGTTCATGTGATTGTTGACGGTATTAACTTTGCTTTTAAAAGTAATTTTTCAAGGGCGGCATGGTACGCGGCAGTAGAGTTGCTGCCTTACAACATCAAAGACCCAGATTTGATCCTGACTATGGATGCTGTCCGTATGGAGTTTCTATGTTCTCCCTGTGACCTGCGTGGGCTTCCTCCAGTTTCCTCTCACACTCCAAAGATGTACTGGTTTGCAGGCTAATTGGCTTGGTATAATTGAAAAAATATCCTTAGTGTGTAGGATCGCTGGTCGGCACGGACTCGGTGGGCTGAAGGGTCTGTTTCTGCGCTGTATCTCTAAACTAAACTAAACGTAGGATATGCTGCCAGCATATAAACAAATATGGACATCAAAAGACTTTCAGATGTTTTTTAAAAGGTAATCATTGTGAGGTAGGAAATGAAGCAGCCAATGTGCTCGCAGTCAGTTCCCTCAATTAGCACTCTTATGATTATAACATGTTTTAATGACAAGATAAAAAAAATTCCAGGATACACATTTATTCCAAATGTTACTATTTTTTCAACTGCAATAAAGCCAGACAGCAAATGGCAAGAACATATTATTGGGCTGAAACAATATGATAAACAGTTGAAAGTAGACAAAAAAGCTGGAGAAACTCAGCGGGTGAGGCAGCATTTATGTAGAAAAGGAGTAGGTGACGTTTTGGGTCGAGACCCTTCTTCAGACATTTGAAGATCGACAGAGACTAAACAAACCAACTGACAATTCTGTATACTTAATGATAGGGCTTGGTAAGTGAAAGCCATCTTAATTTTATTGGGGGTACACAAAAAGCTGGAGAAACTCAGCGGCTGTAACATTCAACTTAAATGCATCCGATGCGCCTGCGCACTGCGGCGGGGGAGGCCGGTGATGGGGCTGCCGCGAGCGGCCGGCTGGCGGCAAGAAAGTGCCGCTGAGGGCGTGGCGTGGCTCGAAATGGCGCCAGCCCGGCAACCCTCCCCCACTGCGCACGCGCGGCCACTGGGGCCCGGCAACCCTCCCCCACTGCGCACGCGCGGCCACTGGGGCCCGGCAACCCTCCCCAACTGCGCAGGCGCGGACAATAGGGCCCGGCAAAGTGCCGCTGATCGCGCGGGCCGGCAAACCGGGAACACATGGCGCCGGCGTTCACCACGGGAGGAACACCGGCGCGGCGGTGTTCCATAACAGCATGTTTGGCTGCCGGAACACCGTAAAAAGGTTATTTCGCCGGGATAAAATACGGCGAATCCGGGACACTTGGCATCTCTGCAGCGGGTGCAGCAGCATCTAAGGAGCGAAGGAGATAGGCGACGTTTCGGGTCGAGACCCTTCTTCAGACTGGTCAGGGATCAGGGAAACGAGAGATATAGACGGTGATGTGGAGAGATAAGGAACAATGAGTGAAAGATATGCAATTTACACAAAAAGCTGGAGAAACTCAGCGGGTGCAGCAGCATCTAAGGAGCGAAGGAGATAGGCGACGTTTCGGGTCGAGACCCTTCTTCAGACTGGTCAGGGATCAGGGAAACGAGAGATATTTTATTCCTTTTTTAAATCTACATGTGACAGAGTCAAGTTGACTTGAAGTAACTTTCCAGCACTGTACATTTAACAGCTACATCCTTATACAAATGCAAACATGACAGTGTCAACAATCTAACTTACAGCATACTATTGCATAGGCTGAAAATGTACCAAAGACTCAATTTCATTGCAATCGTATTCACATAATTTGGATCCAATGCTGCCCTCTGCTCAATCACAAAGAGCTATATATGTAGGCTCAAAGAGATTTCAGGAAGTCAGATTGGTATTTTATTTGTAAATTCAGTAAAACACTTTAAAGATTACTAAAAACTAAACACAATAATTAGAGGCAATGATTGTTAATGTATTATCACGCGGGTCCTGTGCATCGACTAAAGGGGGTCAGCATAATATTTTAATTTTTCTGTATAAGTTTTAGTTTAGTTTTAGAGATACAGCATGGAATCAAGCCCTTCGGCCCATAGAGTCCACGGCGACCAGCGATCACCTGCTCACTAGTTCTATCTTAGACCCTAGGGGCAATTTACAGAGGCCAATTAACCTACAAACCTGCTTATCTTTGCAATGTGGGAGGAAACCGCAGCACCCAGAGAAAACCCACGCGGTCACTGGGAGAACGTACAACCTCCGTTCAGACAGCACCAGTAGTCAGGATCGAACCCGGGTCACTGACGCGTTAAGGCAGCAACTCTACTGCTGCACTACTGTGCCCGCCCACAAGGTACATGTTATTTGTGAGGACTAAAACGGATCTTTTGGTATCTTTTGAGTACGGATCTATTCAAATACTAATTGAATAGTATTTGTCCTGAATTGTTTTAGCCCTTCTCTACATTTCCATGTATCTTGAAGACACAATGGTTACTAATAACATAGCAGCCTTTTATGATGCTTCTAAAATGACTAAATAATGAGATCATCATATTATTAATGCAAGAATTATTTTGGAATTAAAATGAAAACAAGTAGCCAAACCTTTCAGGAGCCCAGAATTGTCAATAGGGCCAGGATACACATTTTGGTCTCCCATCTGGTATTTGTCCCAACTATCAAACCCGACATATTTCTTCCACTGCTTAAACCAGCGGCTATCCACCAGATACCTGTGATAATAAATGAGAACCATGTTAAAAGAACACTAATATCGTCGATCAGGAAAATTAAGAAGAGAAAAGGTTTTACAATTTGGATGACAGAATACCTAACCCTTAGATTAACAATTAACTCCCCTTCAAGCAGAGCCAAAATACAAAAAACCAAAAGGCTCTCCAAATGACTCAGTAGTTGCACCAACCAGCTTGGAACTGAAATGGTAAAGATGAGAAAGGTCCCTAGCTCATGTGATCACCTTTGGTCTCCAAGGATGGAAGAATAAAAATTAACCTTGGGTGATGTTCCCCGCTTGCTGAAAATATGAATGAATGACAGGAAAGTAAAAAGGAGCAAAACCCCTGCACCCCCAGAAAATGCTGGAAGCACTAAGTAGGTCAAGCAACACTTCATCTGAGGAGAAATGTTACCCTATGTTTCAGGGCAAGGTTTTGTCATCAGAACTTGAGAAGTGAGCAAACAGAGAGGGGTGAAAATAACATCCGTGATACGATGCAAACCAAAACTGCCAAGATAATAATTACTTTAAAAACTAGCAGCCAAAAAAAACAGAGATATAGCCACGCTTGTGGAAATAAAGGGGAGAAAAAAAGTACCTAAGCAAACTTGTGAAATTCAGATATTAAGTCACGAGTGCTTTAACATTCCCATGCAGAAGATTTGGTGTTGTTCTCAGCTTGCCTTGGGTATTGACTGACCAAAGTAGGGATTCAAGGTAGAGATCAAAGTGAAAGTGGCAAGGAGAATTAAAGTGACAAGATGAATGGAATCTCCTGACAGCCCTTGCAGAAAGAATAGTGTTCTGCAAAGTAGTCTCTCGATCTGTGTCTTGATTATTTCCATGTTTAGAAGACATAATTCGCACTGAATGCAATATAAAAGTAATAGGCTATGCGTTAACACGACTAAGGGTTTAACAAAGCAAACTGCTGGAGGAACTTAGTGGGTCAGGCACCATCTGTGGAGGAAATGGACAGATGATGTTTTGGATAGGGACCGTTCTTCAGACAGAACAGATCAAACAACCAGGCCACAATCATTCACACTACAATTTATAAAAGGCTTAGAGAGCCCCTGTTCACCACCACTGTTCACACTCCCCCAATTGTATTCTTAGCACAAATATATTTCAAGTGAAGGTAAATGTGGGAAATAAAATAAGATCTTTGGAGAACTTCAAATAAGGAAGGCACTTCATGCCAGTGGTGGGCTTTAGCATGCAATGCTACAGGTCTAAAGATGATGTACTGATCTATCAAAGTCTATCTCTCTTCTGTATGTGCCCACTATTTGATGTATTGATCTGCCTTTGGATATTTGGTGATTTCATTAGTTGCAAAAAGTGTAGGAAACAATGTCCATTAGGGCATGCTGAATAACTACTTACCGCTAGGTTTCATTTTTTTTTCGTGTCCAATTGACAAAATTTGTTGGTATCAGTAATTGGAGATAGTTCACTTAGGCTATGAACACAAGGAGATGCCATTTTGAATTTCTTCTTCGCAGATGTGCCCAGGAAGTTCTTTTGCATCACTTCCTGTTTTGGGAACAACCAAAAAAAGCTATGGAATTTACTGAATTTTAACTGTCTTTAAATTCATGTACAACTGAACAGAGATTGTTTACCAAAGTATAAATAAATAACTGCAAAGGACCCATAAGAAGTGAGGTAAAGGAAGTTCCTGGGCACAGCTCTGATCAAGAAAGGCAAAATATTTCATCGCCTCCATTCCACATCCCACCTTCTTACTAACACTTGAGTGAGATACATACGTCCAAAAAATGTAGTTCTCCCAAGTTGGATGCAAAATACATCAGAACAAGTTGAACAAAATCTGTTCAGCACTAATTTTCCTCCATCTCAAAACCCAGATTCAGGCAAATGTGAAAAAGGCAGAAAGTGCAGGCTCTGAAAGCTGTTTATTTGCCAGCTCACTCTCGTTTTCCAATAGTATTTTAAAATCTGTATAATTTGCCCTCCCTTATTTTCCTTCTCCTTCAGACTCTTTATATCTGCTTGATTGTTGCACCAGTGCTGAACCTGTACAGGATAAACCAATGCAGTTCTTGTCAGTAGCAGTTCCAACTTTATATGTATTAAGAAATAAAATTACAACTATTGTGAGAAGAAATTTGGTGTAGGTAAATTTCTCTCATACATCGGCGAGACCAAACGTAGATTGGGCGATCGTTTCGCTTAGCCCGCCAGAACCTACCTGATCTTCCGGTTGCCAAACACTTTAATTCTCCTTCTCATTCCCACACGGACCTTCCTGTCCTAAATCTCCTCCATTGTCAGAGTGAGGCTAAACTCAAATTGGAGGAACAGCATCTCATATTTCGCTTAGGCAGCTTACAGCCCAGTGGATTGATTTTTGATTTCTCTCACTTCAGGTATCCCCGGCATTCCCTCTCTCTATCCCTCCCCCACCCAAGTCGCACTAGCTTCTCATTTTCACCCAACAAACAATTAACTATTTTCTTTATCATCCGTTACATTTTTGCATGTCTTTTATTCATTGTTCTTTATCTCTCCACATCATCATCTATATCTCTCGTTTCCCTTATCCCTAACCAGTCTGAAGAAGGGTCTCGACTCGAAACGTCACCCATTCCTTCTCTTCAGAGATACTGCCTGTCCCGCTGAGTTACTCCATCTTTTTGTGTCTATCTCTGGTGTGGGTAAATTGTTTTGGATTAACCCATTTCTGCCCCCTCCAGCATTTTGTGTCTAAATAAATCAATGTGGTTTAGGATTATGTGAGAGATAAACTTTATTCTTCTTGACAACGAAAAAGTTAACAAAATGCACTCTTGCACACAAAACAGAACTGCCTGAAATAAAATCTGTTTTTTCAAACAAATCTAAAAATCACTAAACCTACGCAAACAAGCATTTTATCCATAATAAACCTGTAAAGTGGCTCAAAATTAAGAAACTTCACAGCATTCCAAAAACACGAACAGAACTAAATGCAATTTAGTCAATTAAAACATTTTCAAGCTGCCATAAGTTATGTCATTTTCAAATTTTGTTTACAAATGCTGATGTTTATTAATAAAAAATAAACCGAATGTACACACATCAAAATAATTGCAAATACTGAGAATATCAAACGTCCCAAGTTAACATACACAAAAATGACAAAATGTTTAATTCCCATGTGCCTTGTCAGCACATTGGTTTATTATCGAACAATCCAGGGTGAATTCCACCAGTTTACTCTCTTTGCAAAGCCATGTACTACTACCCAATGTTTCAAATATTTCACGACTTTTCCCTCTAAACAAGCAATCAATCGTGTCTGCCTTAACAGTTCCTAAAGCAGACTGTTTAGTGCTCCAATAACTTTGTGGACATGGCTTATGACAATTTGACAAATCTCAAGGTGCATATCAAACCAAATTTTACTTTAAGTTGTATATAGTTTAAAGTAGATTTGTTCCTTGATTGGTAGCTTGATACAGCATGAGAACAGACCCTTCGGCCCACACCGACCATCGAACCCCCGTGCACACCAGTTCTGCGCTATCCCAATTTTGCATCCTTTCCCTACACACTAGAGGCTAATCAACCTACAAATCTGCACATCTTTGGGATGTGGGAGAGAACTAGAACACCCGAAGGAATCCCAAATGTCACAGGTAGAATGTGCAAATTCCACACAGAGAGCACCTGATGTCATGATCGAATCTGGGTCTCTGGCACTGTGAGGCTGCACCACTGTGTTACCCTAAATCATGCTTTAAAGGGAAATAAATACAGAGAACGGAATCCCAAGCTCAGATTCTTGGCAATTCAAGAGTTGATGGCTATAGAGATGTTTAAAGGTTGTTTAGCGTGGAAACAATATAAATTCAGTGAACAAAAGATGACAGATGAACAAGCTAGGTATGTTGGAATGCAACCAGCATAGAACATTAGAAAAATATTTTAATCTTAGATATACAGGAGCCTGAAATCTGCAACAATCAGGTTCAGGAATAGATTCTTCCCCACAGTCATCAGACTATTAAACTCAACTAAAACAAAATCTGAGCTTTAATTAGCCTACTGCACTCTATATGTTTATTTATGTGTATATACATATATTCAATGGTATATGGACACACTGATCTGTTCTGTATTATTTATGCCTGCAATATTCTGTTGTGCTGAAAGTAAAGCAAGAGTTTCATTGTCCTATCTGGGACACATGACGATAAACTCTCTTGAATCTTGAATCTTGAATTATAGGATGTTAAGCATTGTATTTGTAAATAACTGATTCAAACAGACAAAATCTCACCAAGATCATAGGAAATTTCTATAGTCATCGATCCAAGGCTTCACCATTTTAAAACCTGTACAAAATATTAATGGAGTTGATCCTGCCCACTATAATCTTAGCATGAGTTTTAACCAAAGAAAAACTGAAAGATTGTTTGGATTAATAATTTATCTTTAGTTTTTGTATCAGTAAAACTCCATGCTGGCAGAAAATCTAAACTCTATATAATTAATGTTTAAGAAGGAACTACAGATGCTGGAAAATCGAAGGTTGACAAAAATGCTGGAGAAACTCAGCGGGTGAGGCAGCATCTATGGAGCGAAGGAAATAGACAACGTTTTGGGTCGAAACCCTTTTTCAGACCCGAAGGGTTGGACCCAAAACGTTGCCTATTTCCTTCGTTCCATAGATGCTGCCTCACCCGCTGAGTTTCTCCAGAATTTTTGTCTAACTTCTATATAATTAACTTTAAAAAAAAAATTAAGTGCCATCCACGGCTCTCAAATTGAGAATATAGAATACTGACCAAAGTCACATTAGGGAACAGGTAGTCAGTGGCATGACAACAGTTGACATGATAGATATTACTTTAAATGTACACCTGTTGTGAACATTGATTTCTATTGAACTTAAACTTAGAGACCAAAAGTTGAAGCATCTTGATTGTATATTCCATCAACCAAAAATAAATGATCTTGCCAAACTATAATTAAAACTGACAAAACACACAACTACAAATGACAGCAACATCACCCCTACGTATGGATTAATGTAGGGAAGCTGCCTCTCGAAGGGTCTCGACCTGAAATGTCACCCATTCCTTCTCTCGAGATGCTGTCTGTTCCACTGAGTTACTCCAGCATTTCGTATTCCTAAAATCTCTCCCTCCATTAATGCTTTTGCCCTTCATTTAGTCATCCATCCACATTTAAAATATAAATTATCAGTCCTTATACCTTTGAATTTCCTTACAATTTTAAAAACCTACATAAATATAAGTTTCTAAAGTTTACTTCAGATTTAGTACGTCACTATTTTATATTTTCTCTTATTCAGTACAACTCACTGCACTTGATTGTGGACTCCACATAATTGCAACTCCATTTTCAGGGATGCAGCAAGACTACTTCAGTGACAATGTTGTTGACATCGAGATAAACTAAAATACTCTCTGCCTGCTTTGATGGACAAGACATGAGCTGAAGCACATGGAAATTCTGCCCATATTTGTGTTAGCATTTACACCTTGGATAGAATGGGACATAGTAAATGCTGCCGACTCTCAGCTTCAGCCACCCAGGCTCAATCCTGACCTCCTTGTGTTTTCCCTGTGACCTTGGAGATTTCCCCTGGGTGCTCCAGTTTACTCCAAAGACATGTTTACAAGTGCATAAGTTATAGCAGCAGAATTAGGCCATTTTGCCCATCAAGTCTACTCGCCATTCAATCATGGCTGATCTATCTTTTCCTCTCAAGCCCATTCTCCGATAACCCCTGACACCCATACTAATTAAGACTCTGTCAATCACAGCTTTAAAAATATCCATTGACTTGGCCTGCACAGCCGTCTGTGGCAATGTATTCCACAGATTCACCACCATCTGACTAAAGAAATTCCTCCTCAGGTACAAGGAGAATCTGGAATGAGACAAAACAATATTTTGTGGAAAATGGGATGGCTCCGAGAGGCAGCATACACTTGATAGGTTGAATGTCCTCCTTAAATGCGGCACATAAAAAAATAATTGTTCTGCCAGTTACTGTACATGGGAGAAAGGTACATACAAATGTTGCTGCATGTTACTGTAAATGGGAGAAAGGTACATACAAATGCACTTCCAATTTCCCCACATTTACTACAAAGTGCACTGGACCTTTTTACAAAGAATTTAAATGAGATGGGAGGAGTTATTGGTCATGCATGGAGGTGAATTTCTGCAACTACACGGAACAGTAAACAAATATCAATACCCAATTCAGGAATAACCTGATCGTTTTGGCAATACATTTCTTTTGGTTTGGTTTTCAGTTTAATATTATGTGTTAAAAGGCTTTGAGTTATCAGTCTTTGATTGGGTATCAGTATAAGGATTTGAACATTCTTCTCATTCACTGTCCTTTGTTCTGCTTCATTTATAGAAGTAAATCAAACAAGTCAGTGAAATCATGCACAAACTACAGTCAGACCAAATTTTGTAGTTCTAGTGACTTAAATACACTGGAGATATTTAAGCAATCATGACAGTGCAGAGGTTCCTCGCTTTAAAAAGAGAGTTGCAATAGAGCAGTATATAAAAAAGCAAACTATAATAAACGAGTTTAGTATTCCAAAAAACGCAAGGAATCATGGGATTTGTCAAAGGTCATTCGCGATAAAAAAAACAGCGAACTAAGCGCTGGTTGTATAAACTGTGTATAAATTCTTATCTTTATTCATAATTTTTGTGCAAACATTTATTTAATCTGAGGAACAGGGGTGCCAGGTAGCAGGGTATAACAGCGAGAGAGAGGGGGCAGATGTGAGTGGGAGACAGGGGGAGAGACTAATTCATAGTTTGAAAGCAGTATTTTCTTATAAAGAAGAATCAAAGCTGGAAAATATGGATGAAATGAAGGTCTGATAACACACAGCAGCAGCTCAGCTCCCGACAATGTTTATAGCGAGTGACCTATGACCTATGACCTGGGCATGCGCAGTCGGAATACCGAACTCGCTTATTGAAAACAGTCTATACAAGTAAATGAAACTGAAACTAGAACATTTATCATCTCCTACTTTCATTTTAGATTTAAATTAGGTAAGAGTAAACATAGGAACAATATCAAGAGGTGCCTCACCACGGTCAAAACATGAAACAAAGTTTCAACGGTGTTGGAATTACTTTGGAACAGATGATGTTGTGATGGGAGGCAGAGGACGTAGCTCAACAGATTGACTAAAATTGACCAAATGCTCATCCTATTTACTTATCTAGCAGAAGGAGATCTTTATACAAGATACTTCAATGGATTAAAAGAAACATTCACCTCTAAAACATAAATGAAAATGAATACAAATCAATCATAATCCTCAAAGTAGGCAGTCTTGATTCTCTGGCCAATTATTGGTAAAAAGAGACGTGTGTTCATATCTATACTTGCTCAGACTGCATCTTTCTTGCAAAAGAGTGCAGTGGTTAAAAACATCAAAACTAATGCAAATGTCTAACAGGGAGAACAGAACAGCAAACACGTACTTCTTACTTTAAATAATTCTTACTCAGCATGTGGAGAGCTAAACTAGGAAATGAAATTTAGACGAGCAATTCAATATCAAACCATATACTGTGAGAAGGATCGATGAGGTTCCAAGAAAATTATAATTGAGAAAATGAATTTCCTAGTAATTAAAATCTTAAGAAATGAAATTCTGTGCCTGTAAAAAGTAATTCTCAACCCCATTGGATATATATTCATAATTCCATCTCTACAACTACACTTGAATGGATGCAGTAACTTTTTTTGGTATCTAATCCTTAAAATGATGGGTACTTAATGCTATTGCGATAATTTCAAATCAGTCTTTTGGAGTTACCAAAGTAATTCCAAATATTCTGGAGTAGCATCTCAACTCAGAAAGCAACCTCTTGAAATCTATAATTAGCTGCCAATATGCAGTTACTGGAAAGTTGCTGTCTGATTTACATTTCTAAAAAAGCAGATAGCACAAAAAGAGTCACTTTAAAAAATAAATTAGTCCATTCACTTGAAAATGATTTTAAACCTAAGTAATACCGTCCTGCACGACACACCTAACCTATAAACGAAATCCTACCCATCTCAGCAACATCACTTCAGGAAGGCACCCAGAAGAATCCAATTATTAAGCACAAACATGGGAGAAAAGTAAAAGCTGGCAGTGGCGTATTACAGGCAAAGGCCTGCAAACAGATTAACTTTCTGTCATGCCATTTCTGTGTCGGAGATCGAAAATGAGGAGAGGAAAGGGAAAAGAACTTCTATAAAGTGCCCATGATTAAACAACAAACTTGACTGCTATACCTGTTAAAATCCTCCAATGTAACCATGACTTATTTTGATTGAAGGGACTCACAATCAATAGCACAGTAATCAATAAATCAATCAATATATAATGTCATGATAGCCTCGCTCCTCATTTTGCAGAAAATACATACAACCCAATCTAGCTCCTTTTCATTATGAAAGATTAAGGAATATACAGCACATTGTAACAAACACAGCTTGGCTAATGGGGTAATAGACAATAGGTGCAGGAGTATGCCATTCTGCCACTCAAAGCCAGCACCACCATTCAATGTGATCATGGCTGATCAGCCACAATTAGTAACCCATTCCTGCCTTTTCCCTGCACCCCCTGACTCCGCTATCTTTAAGAGCTCTGTCTAGATCTTTTTTGAAAGCATCCAGAGAACCAGCCAGAAAAAGTTTTCCTCATTATGTTCTAAATGATTTACCCCTTATTCTTAAACTGTAGCCCCTGGTTCTAGACTCCCCCAACATCGGGAACATGTTTCCTGCCTCTAGCGTGCCCAAACAGTTAATAATCTTATATGTTTTTTTGACTCAATCTTGAGTCAATTTCCACTCTACACTACAAATGATGTAACATCATTTGTTTTCCCTTATTTCCCTATTGCTTTGTTCCAGATGTGGCCATGTACTACATCAGTTCTTAAAATTGAGCTGCAACCACAGAAAAAATATCCTCTCTAAAAGTCTTAAGGGATCATGGTGAAACAGATTCCAAATACAGTTCTACACCATCACCAATTAAGGTACTGTTAACAATAAGATAACATTGTTGGCTGCTCATCTCTTCTCTATCAAGTGTACTGTTATTAATAGCACGGTGCACTGGCTTTATTTGCAATGCCCAAGGTTAACACATATTGTTCAAAAATGTATTGTTGAGAGCACCATGAAGACAGTGCAGTTTAAGTCCTCGATGTCACTATTGAGGATTGGAGCAACTTGAATATCACTACTGATTGCCAATACTTTCTTATATCATCTTCTCAAATAACAAATACAAACACTACTACTTCCAGTCACACGTCTATCTGAAGGTCAAACATCAATGGATAGCCATGCCAATAATGCTGGAATAAAACAAAACAGAGCATGCTGCAAACACTCAGCAAACCAGGCCTGAGGGTTTCCAGCATTTTATGTTTTTTCATTTCAGATATACAGCATCAGCAGTTTCTGAATTCTAATATTGCCAGAGCCTCCTCTAAAAGCAAATATAACATGTCATAAACAGGATACAACAAAATCAGTGAAGATAAATTTAAAAAAGAATTTTGGCTGACTGATGTAGTTCCCTTCTCTCAAACGTACACACCACTTAGTTTATATCCCTTCACTTTGTGCAATGAGAATTTCTAGTTATACAAAATGCAAGATATTCACTAATCACAATTTTCCACTACTTTTTAATTGAAACTAATCCTTCACCCAAATACTCCACTCGATAGGCAAGTGTTTCACAATGAGGTCACTACTTTTAATTCAATGTTTAATGACGTTAACAATAGATAACCATAATTGTTTAAGAAATTCAAATAACAAAGCTGTTCGGATGAAAACATAAGGTTACCAAGAACAACTGTCACACTCATTGGGGGAACTTGACATCTGCTGCATCTAAAAACCCCTAGAAGTTTTACATCTCAACTAATTAATGTGAACTACAGTGATTATTAAAGGAAAGTATGCCAGAAAATTCCTCAAATTGAACAAATGACCATTTAACCCTTGCCAACATTGAACATGAAATGTTGGTAGCTGTGTCGACTCCTAGCTTTCCTTCATACTTGTCATGATACCTTTAACAAGACCAGGGCATCAATTTAACTTCTTACTCAAAGGAGGGCACCTCCAAAAATGATTCATACACTCAAATGTCAAACATTTTGTACGAGGCTGGGAATGGAGCACAGTACCAAAGATCACCAACAGCACTGAGTGCGACTGGCCAATCTTGACCATCACTTAGGCTATTATACAACCATGTCTTATGAAACTAGTCTCAAAGCTACACATACGATGCACACATTTCTCTTATGCCTTTTATTTATACAACCCGAACATGTTAAAAAAAAGGCAAGAATTACCAATAACAAATCCGACAGGCAAAAATGAGTGACATGGGGCATTCATGCCACTGATTTAAGTTACAGATTTGTGCTTGTGCCATAATTTTATGTTAAACTGTATAGATTCCGTGTAAGTGGCATGAATGCTGTCACCAACCAAGTTCACTCATAAGATGAAAACATTCAGCGACTGTGGAAAGTACAAGAGTCCAATGGGTGAAGAAACATTAACTCTAATTCTTTCCACAGATGCTCCCTACATTTCCAGCATTTAGCGTTTTTATTTCAAATTTCCAGCATCTGCGGTTTTCTGATTTTCGTTGACTTCTCGTATCCTCTTTTAACACTGGCTTTCTACTTGTTTCACTTTTTATTCACTATTAACAGCATTTCCCCCACAATGATCTCACTCCCAGATCTCACCAGCTCCTATTAAAAAAAACTTCCAATGCATCTCTTTGGCAATGATTTCAACCTCAATCCTCAGCGTTATGTTTTCCCTTTGCTTGGATTTAAGATTTTTTTTCCAACACGTGGAACAACATAGGACTAGTGTGAACGGGTGGACCCAGTGGGCCAAAGAGCCTGTTTCCATGCTGTATCTCTAAAACTAAATTCCATTTTCACTGGGTGGTGTTGCAATAAATGTTATGATAGGCGAGTCAAATTTGCACATAATGTTGAAACAAATTCCAATTCTCTCATTGAAATCTCAAATCAGGAAAGCAATTCAAATTCTGCAAAACACTTTGAGGGCATTAAAGGAATTTGCTGCTTACATTTCAATTTGCTGGTTTTCAATTGACAATATAAATTATAACTGCGGCACTTCAGTTACTTTGATAATATTGTTAAAATATTTAACGATACCTTTAAATCTCCCCAGTTTGAAAATAGAGAAGAGAGAGATGATTGCCCAAACTCCAATAAAACTATGTTTAATATGTTCGAGAGTGTCAGGTCATCCTGTGTTCAATGTGATGCATGCATGGGTTAGTTTGATCCCCATGTCTCAGATCAATTAGCGGCTTTCAGAGCCTTAACAGGAATTCCTACCTGTCTTTCTTTTCGGGGGAGGTAAAAAGAATCCCAGGCAAACATGCAATAGAGAGAGTTCAGCCACTATCCTTGCTAGTTCTTGCATCAACCAGAGAGTCGTAGATGCTGCCTGGTCCATCACAAGTATTGATTTCCCCACCATCGAAGAGATCTATATGAGGCATTGCCTCTAAAAGGTAGCCAATACCAAACATCAACTCCACCCTGGGGGGGGGGTCACATTCCCATATTGCATCTACTATCAGGAAGAGGTACAGGAGCCCTTGAAACTGGATACCAGGTTCAAGAACAGCTTCTTCTCAGCAATCAACAAGCTTTTAAACTCTACACGACACTAACCTCAGCACTATTAACTTCTATGGACTGGGTCTTTGATTGCACTACAGACTTCAGTTTTTCCCCCCCTCACGAGTATTACAGTTAATAATATTGATTGTTCTTGATTATTTATTCAGATGTTTGCATTGTGTTTATGGGCCTGTTATGCTGTTGCAGTAAGAATTTAATTGTTCTGTTGTCAGTACATATGACAATTAAACACTCTTCACCAAACAAAGGCTACATATGAATGACAAGCCTTTCTGTGTCCAATTTGCTCTGACATTACGACAATGGTGTTTCATTAAACCAACATGTTCCCCATGTTGGGGAGTCCAGAACCAGGGGTCACAGTTTAAGAATAAGGGGTAGGCCATTTAGAACTGAGATAAGGAAAAACCTTTTCACCCAGAGTTATGAATCTGTGGAATTCTCTACCATAGAAGGCAGTGGAGGCCAATTCACTGGATGTTTTCAAGAGAGAGTTAGATTTAGCTCTTAGGGCTAGCAGAATCAAGGGATATGGGGAAAATGCAAGAACGGGTGCTGGCACGAAGGGCCGAATGGCCTAATCCTATTTTTCTATGTTTCTATTTGTGGCAGGAGGTTACGGCAAGTGTATTCACCAGGCAAGGAAAGGAACAGGCGATGTATGTAATGATGGAATTGAACAACCATCACTGTTGTTCACCTGGCCCCACTCCCTTGATTGGTATGGGTGTCAGAGGTTATGGAGAGAAGGCAGGAAAATGGGGTTAGGAGGGAGAAATATATCAGCCATGATTGAATGACTGAGTAGACTTGATGGGCCGAATGGCTTAATTCTGCTCCAATGACAGGAGCTTATTCCAAATCACATGATCTTTCCAGATTCTCTCTCCCCACCACACACCCCCCTTCCCTATATCTCTTGTGCTGCTGCAAATGAGAACGTCATTGTCCCGTTTCGGGACACGACAATAAAACACTCTTAACCGGTGTGTGTGAAGTACAGATCAGACTTGTCCATTTCCCTGCACGGATGCTGCCTGGCCCGCTGAGAATGGACCCACCAGCACTTTGTGTTTGGCTCAAGATTCCAGCATTTGTGCAGCCTCTTGTCTCCCCTCCCTCCAATCCGTTTCTCGAGAACCAGGGTGGTTCAACCCAAAGACCCTCTGGCTTGGTTCAACCACCGCCAGCCTCTGAAGCGGAAGGTTTTTTTTAAAAATCAGACAACATGAGAAGCCATGGGGAACAAGTGGCGCCGACGGCGGGTCGCGGAGGGGACCAGTGTTCCCCGGGTGTGGAGCCATGGGGAAGACTGGGGAGCCGGCGGCTGCGATGAGAGGGAGGGAGGGAGGGAGCCCCACCCGTCCTGTCCGCCCGCCATCCAGGGCCGCCCGGCGCTGACTGACCGCTGGGCCGAGCCCCCCTGTACAGCGCGGCTCTCCGGCCCCCCCGGCCCGGCGACCCCCGCCTCCCAGCGCCGTCCTCACCAGGTGTCGCCCTTCTTGAGCGGGGTTTTCATCAGCGCCGCCGTGTCCGCGCGCTGCGTCTCCAGCTCGGCCGCTCCGCCCTCCGCCATGTTGGGCAGCAACCGGCCGGGGCATGCCGGGAGCCCGCGTCATCCGTGCCGACGAGCCGCCGCCGCACCGAGGCAAGAGAATACCTGGGAGCCGCCGGAGGACCCGCTGCCCTGACCCGCCGGAGGACCCGCGCTCCTCCCAGTCAACTTCCACCCTGTCGTCAAATTCACCTGAATTAGTCTGAAGAAGGGTCCCGACCCGAAACCGACGGGCTAGATGCAGGAAGATTGTTCCCGATATTGGGGAGGTCCAGGACAAGGGGTCACAGTTTAAGGATAAGGGGGAATTCCTTTAGGACCGAGATGAGGAAAACATTTTTCACACAGAGAGTGGTTAATCTGTGGAATTCTCTGCCACAGAAGGTAGTTGAGGCCAGTTCATTGGCTATATTTAAGAGGGAGTTAGATGTGGCCCTTGTGGCTAAAGGGATCAGGGGGTATGGAGAGAAGGCAGGTACAGGATACTGAGTTGGATGATCAGCCATGATCATATTGAATGGCGGTGCAGGCTCGAAGGGCCGAATGGCCTACTCCTGCACCTATTTTCTATGTTTCTATGTTGCCTGTCCATGTTCTCCATAGATGCTGCCTGACCTGCTGTGTTACCAGCACTTTGTGTCCATTCGTCCTGAGCAAGCACAGAGCAGTCCTGATAGACTTGCATTTATGGACAGCTTTTCAGGATCTGCCTTTTTGATCGTTTTGTTTGAGGTAAGATAGTGTAGACAGAACCCTTTTTTTCCCCCAGGGTGGAAATATCAAAGACTAGAGGGCAAAGCTTTAAGGTGAGAGAGGGAGACGTCCTGACATCCATCTTCCGCATTGGAGACCGTCAAACTATATTTCATCGGACTCTATTAGAGTTTATCTTACTATCGTTATCCTGCATCAGTACAGTTGACTGCAATCGTGTATGTATAGTCTTTTCACTATTTTCACACAACAAAAAGCTTTTCACTGTACCTTGGTATACGTGATAATAATAAACAATACTAAACTCCGGTTCTTCGTCCTAAACAAGTTCATGGCAGCCCTTAATAACTTGCATGTATGGACATCTTTTCAGGATCTGCCTTTTTGATACTTTTGGTTTTGAGGCAAGATAGGGCAAATGTCAAAGATAGGTTGAAATGTCAAAGATAGGCATAGGTTTAAGCTGCGAGTGTAATTTTGTTTTGTAATTTTGTCGGCGCCAAAACACTTATGCATTGCCTAGAGGTCTCCTGTATGATTTTATTGGTTTTATGCAAAACAAAGCACTTCACTGTACACACATGTGACAGTAAAGTATAATTGCAACATCTTAACTTCCATCTACTTTATTGGAGAACTTCAAACTGTCTTTCAATGGAGTTTAAGAAGGAACTGCAGATGCTGGAAAATCGAATGTAGACAAAAGTGCTGGAGAAACTCAGCGGGTGCAGCAGCATCTATGGAGCGAAGGAAATAGGCAACGTTTCGGGCAGAAACCCTTCTTGTTGCCTATTTCCTTCGCTCCATAGATGCTGCTGCACCCGCTGAGTTTCTCCTGCACTTTTGTCTATCTTTCATTGGACTTTATCTTGCACTAAACATTATTCCCTTTATCGTGTATCCTTACACTGTGGACGGCTTGATTGTAATCATGTTTAATTTTTTTCACTGACTGGATAGCACACAACAAATGCTTTTCACTGCACCTCAATACACCGGACATTAACGAATACAGCTAAAATAAGTAAAAAAAGTAAAGGAGATATGTGCCAAGAATGGTTGTAGGCCACGAGGAGGAGGCGAAGATGCCTTTTACACACAGGGAGATGTGTGCCAAGAATGCATTGCTGGAGTTGTGGTGGAGGCAAAGACAATAGTGGCTTTTAAGAGGCTTTTGGATCGGCACATGGATATGGAGGGTTAGGGATCAAGTTGAGGAAATGGAGATTAGTTTATCTTGGCATCATGTTTGGCACAGACACTGGGCCAAAGGGCCTGTTCCTGTACTATTACTGTTTTGTTAAGAAACAAAGCGTGGAAACAGGCCCTTTAGCCCACCGAGTCCATGCTGACCAGCGAACATGCATACACTAGTTTATATACTACACACGAGGGACAATTTTCAGAAGCAAATTAACCTACACATCTTTGGAATGTGTGAGGAAACTGGAGAAAACCCACGCGGTCACAGGGAGAAAGTACAAACTCCGTACAGGTAGCATAAAAGGACAAAGGACATTTATTGTCACATACACCAATTGGTGTAGTGAAATTTGAGTTGCCATTGCAGCACACCAATAAAATAAACACAACATTAAAGAATTTAACATTGAACATAAAAACATCCCCTCACAATGTTTCCCACTGTGAGGGAAGGCAGCAAAGTTCAGTCCACATCCATGTTCACCCGTGGTCGGGGCCTATTGAGGCCTCCGCAGTCGCCGCTAAGGCGGCCCAATGTTTCAGGCCCTCTCGCCGGAATGATGGAACTACGGCGTCGGAAGAACACTCTTCAGTGGCTTGGAGTTCCGAAACGGCCGCTTGCTACCGGAGACCACGGCTTCCGAAGTCCACAGGCCCGCGGTGTTTAAAGTCAGCGCCACTGCGACTGGACGCTCCGCAGACCCCACAGCTCCACAATGTTGAAGTTGGCAGTCACAGCACTCCGAATCTCCACGCGGCGACCCGGGTAAGGCATTGCCCGCTCCGCGATGGTACCTCTGCACTGCTGCGTATGCTGTAGCTCGAAGCTCTGGGCGGTCTCCGGCAGGAAAGGCTGCGCCAATCCAGGTTGTAGGCCACGAGGAGGAGGCGAAGATGCAACTCGGAGGAAGGACGCATCCTCGCCCAGGTAGGGACCGGAAAAAACGGTTTCCCCCATCCCCCCCCCCTCCCCCACATTAAAAAGACTAAAAGGGCTCCAAATCAAAACTTTTAACCAACTAAAAATTAAAAAAAGAGGTGAAAAACGAACAGCTGCAGGCAAGGTTGCCACACTGTATGGCGCCACCACTCGACCACACCATCCGTAGTCACGACTGAACCTAGGTCTTTGCCACTGTGAGGGATGGCGCCACTGTACTGCCATATTTTCCATGCTGTATTTCTATACTAAACTAAATAGAAATAGTTTATGCTTGGAATCCATGTTATCCTAAAATATCCTGACCAAAATAGCACGTAATGTGGATGCTGTCATGAGGTGTTCCTATCAACCATGATGACTTAGCAGAAAATGTTAAGAACGTTTAGCACTCAATATGACTTCATCCATCATGACCATGGATCAAAGGGCAGTAGTACCATTGAGGTTAGTAATCAATATTTGGTGTGGCCACAATACCCTCAAGTGTATCAAAAATATTGCTGATTTATGAGATGATGTTTTGTGGACATGTACAAATATTATGTTGCAAAAAGCATGTATCAAATGTGTAAGCAACTTAAAATGACTTTAGAACTTAATCTTGGATGGAAGATCATCAGATTAGATAAGGAGGAGGCGAAGATGGCTGATCTGCTGAAATCGATTGAATTGCATGAAGGAGAATTGTGGAATAGAGGTTTACAGCAACCAGAAATACAACAAGTTCAGAAAGAAAAAAAATTGTTAAACACCATCTTAACAATAAAGTGATCGCCAGAAGCCTTTCAACATATTGAAGAAGCAATGGGAATATAACAAATTGAGGAAGAAAAAAATTGTTAAAGCAACACCATTGCAGCAATAAAGTGATCACTACAAGCAGTGGAAAACGTCATCAGGAACAATCCGAAGAGCTAATGCAGTTCCAAAGTGAATAAGACAATCAATGAAGGCATTAACTGTTTCTCGAGAGGTGGAGTAGAGCAAGGACTGGCAAGTGATAGATAGAAACAAGGAATTGCAGATGCTGATTCATACTGTAGATACAAAATGCTCAGTGGGTCAGGCAACATCTCAGGCAAGTCTGCATCTCTGGAGAAATGACAGGATGGTCTGTGGTGTTAAATCCTGGAAGCAAGAGATTTCTTTATTTTTACAAATTCAACCGGGTGCCTCTCCAACTCGAGACACAGAAGGAGGGATCAGGGTTGGAGGTGCACAAGAGGTACAACCCACCGTACATCCCCTCGCACCTCCCACATCATACATTGCATGTTCAAACATGTTCATGGTAATGAGATTTCTTGACCAGGGGTGTGTTGTAATATTCATCAGAAGTTGGACTTGGCTCAACTGAGTCCACATACTAGGGTCAAGGCCTCAAGGATGGGTTCTGGCAATTTTCAGACACTGCTGTCAGAATCTCCACCCCTCTCTGTTTAAATTCTCTTTAAAACTCCTTTCTTTAATAGGGTTTAATCACTTTATCCCTCACATCAACCATGCTAAAACAGCGCTGTCTTTGATTGCTATGCATAAATTGGCCAACATTGCTCCTACATGATAACAATAACTACACTTGAACAGGCATGCACATCTTCTTCTTTCATGTGGCGTGCACAGCCTAAAGTTGTAGGACAACTTGTTCTATTTGATCTTCCGTTTGTGCACGTCGAGTCGATAGCATTAGTCGAAACAGGGCGGACCACGTGAAGGTTGCAATCTTCCACCCCAGGCATGCACTGACTGAACCATTTGAAGGTTCTTGGATCACTTATGGAGCTAATGGCATCTTCTGCTCAGCAGTGCCACCAAAAGTATTGAAGTGGTACTGCAGCTCTGAAAGAAAAGCAGTTGTGTCTCAATTGAACGATAAATTTATCCTTCCTCCAAACCTAATAGATCTTAATTGTTTTATCACACTTATTTACTTATCACATTTTTATGCTCATTCCATTTCCTAATATTTGCACAGCTTAAACACTCAGCAACCTTCGTGTTTCACTAAATATTTGGTCATGTCTTTGCTTGTGTTTCCAGTTTAATCATGTACTAGAAGGCAGCTCAAGGACTTCTGATTACAAGCCAAAATAATGCTTTACAAGCATTCATGGATTGCTGGTGAAGTTCGACTTGGACTAGTGTGTCTAGTTTTCTCTCCCAACTTCCAAAGTGTATTTATGGATGCAACCTTGTAGCTTCAAAGGGGAGCAACAAAATGCTTCTGGGTCTACAGTTAAATCCGTAGGAATGCGTTGGACTTGTTTCAAATAATTTGTTAAATATTGCTTTATCGTCAAATAGAGTAATACAGCTTAGAAATAGGCCTTTCAGCCAACGTGCTCACGCCGACCAACATGTCCTACCTACACTAGTGCCAATTACCTGCACCCCGGAGACAGGCGCCCCCCGGAGCCAATCGCCTCCACAAGGAAAATTATGGAATTTACGGAGGCAATCAATCATCCCGATGTTGGGGGGGGGGGGGGGGGCGACAAGGGCTGGACAGGCAGTGTGGACTCGACATGTGGGGGGTGGGGGGAGGTGGGGGTTAGCGAGCAGCATCGGAGGAAAGTTCAGGAATTGATTTTGTAAAATGGCAATCAATCTTTTAGTCAATGAATAGACTCGATATTTGACTCGAACCCTCACCCGTCATACACTCTCCCCCCCCCCCTTGTGTTGCCCAGTCGGACTGGAGATTGTGGCGCACATCATACTCTTACAAGCTGCTGCTGCTGTTACCGTTGGCAACCCCAACGCAATATTCCACCACTCACCAGTTCCCCCAACGCAACTCCCTCTCCCTCTCCCCCTCGATGGTGGCGCGCAGCATTCTCCTCCAAGCTTCTGCTGCGTTACCGTTGGCAACCTCACCTTCAAGCTGTTGCTGCCGTTACCGTTGGCAATGTCCCATTGTGATGTCAATGTCGCACTCGGCAGCTTGTGTAAATTAGAGCCCATTGTGATTGCTGGATTGTGAGATGGCATTGTGACATCATCCCTGGAAGCTGCTGGAAGAGTCTCAGAAGCCATTTTTGGCTGTAACAAAAACTTTAATCATCAATAACTTGTGAAATATTGCATCAAATCTGAAGAGAACCTGATCATCGCGGCGACCTGAAAAATGTGAGTAAGATTCTGTAAAAATATCAGCGCTACCGCGTGGCGTCTTGGTGAAGATACAAAAACACACACACATACATGCACACATACAAGATGAGACTTTTATAAGTAGAAAGATTCTTTCCTACACAGAAACAGATTTGGTGGATTGAAAATATTGTTCCATTCATCTTTACCATTAAAATTATTGAGAAACTTTAACCTCCCACCCTCTACTTTCAGCCTGAAGAATGGTTCCGACCAAAAAACCACCCATCCTTTTTTCTCCAGAGATGCTGCCTGATCTGCTGAGTTACACCAACACTATGTATCTATCTTTGTATAACCAGCATATGCAGGTCCTTGTTTCCATATTCATCCTGATATTTTTTTAATTTTCAAGAAAAAACTTGAATCGGAATAAAAAGTATTTTATTCAAAACAAGAACAGTGCAAAAACTCTTCCAACATTCATTGGTGTCATCTTCAGGAGTGTTTTCAACTACCCTTCAACCAAGCATCCTTATCATTCATGTGATATCCCTTTAACCATCAGACTCAGCCCCTCAATGTCCAGCAACGGAAGGACCCTAGACTGTGGTACTCCTCCACCATTCGTCTCGACCAGAAAAGTCGCCTATTCCTTCTCTCCATAGATGCTGTCTCACCCGCTGAGTTACTCCAGCATTTTGTGTCTACCTTTGATTTTACCAGCATCTGCAGTTCTTCCTTACATGTCCAGCTGACAGGCACATTGCGCGGCATCTGTGCCAGGCCCATCCTTCGTGACAACAGGGACAGGTGGTAGTGACACTTAGTGCCCACTTGCTTTTGGCTCCACGCTCAACCTGATGCAGCCGCACATGGAAGTGGCCATAAGGATGAGGGCAATGTTGGACAAGTTTTTGCCATCGTTGTCTACCGACTCATGCATTGTGACCCATTGGATGACTGCCCGGGTGATCGCCCGTTCATCTGACCCGGAATATCCTCACAGCCGATTACCAAATATTTCCCCATTATTGAAAGGCAGTGCTGCTTCCACAAACCCAATTATTTTCTGACCTTGGCTGCTTGCTTCAGTCAATTCTTGTCACATTCCATGCACCCCCACCCTCAAACCACATCCCCAGCACCTTCAAGGCAGCCACACACATTTCAAATTCCGTTTACAGAACTCGTCAATGTTGTATACCTTTCCTGAACCTTTTTCATCCTTTCACTCGATCCTGCAAACGTGAGCAGTTGTTGCATTATGTGCATTTATTAAATTTAAAAGCTACAGTGCTCTCCATAATGTTTGGGACAAAGACCCATCATTGCTTTATTTGCCTCTATACTCCACAATTTGAGAGATCACGTGTGATTAACATGCACATTGTCAGATTTTATTAAAGGGTATTTTTATCCATTTTGATTTCACCATGTAGAAATTACAGCTGTCTTTAAACATAGTCCCCTCATTTCAAGGCACCATAATGTTTGGGACACATGGCTTCACAGGTGTTTGTAATTGCTCAGGTGTGTTTGATTGCCTCCTTAATATAGGTATAAGAGAGTTCTCAGCACCCTAGTCTTTCCTCCAGTCTTTTCATCTCCTTTGGAAACTTTTATTGCTATTTATCAACATGAGAACCAAAGTTGTGCCCATGAAAGTCAAACAAGCCATTATGCGACTGAGAAACAAGAATAAAACTGCTAAGGGCCTGTCCCACTTAGGCGATTTTTTAGGCGACCGTCAGTGACTATCATAGTCGTAGCAGGTCGCCGAGAAAACGGCGACTGGACCCCCCACCCCCACGACAATGTCTATGACAAGCTACAACACCCTACCACCTAGTCGATGTCAAGCTACGGCAAGCTACTGACAACCAGCGACCCATTAGGACGTCCACCTACGACCACACCTATGACCACACAGGCGACCACCTACGACAACCAAAGTCAACCTACATCCACTTGCGACAAGCTACGATCCTGTCAGCGACAACTAAAGACAATTCAGTTGCCGGTTGATGTAGGTAGTCGCCAATGGAATTCACCAAGGTCAGCACCAACGACAACCTACGTCACCTGGCGACAACCTACGTCAGGATAAGACAAGCTACGACAAGCCCACAGTCGGCGACTGTCACCGAAAATTTTTGACAATTTTAAAATCCGGCAGCGACCAGAAAAATGCTACGAATCTTTGGGCGACTGAGGAGACTACTTAGGATCATACAGGCGACACCCCAGCGACCATGTGTCGACAGCCTAATCGCCTGCAGTTGCCTATGTGGGACAGGCCCTTTAGAGACATCAGCCAAACCTTAGGCTTACTAAAATCAACTGTTTGGAACATCATTAAGAAGAACAAGAGCACTGATGAGCTTACTAATCGAAAAAGGGACAGGCAGGCCAAGGAAGACCTACGCAGCTGATGACAGAAGAATTCTCTTTATAATAAAGAAAAATCCGCAATACAGAAATACAGAGGCTACACTGCAAG